>WWET01000056.1:374794-395268 GCA_011038615.1 Limnodynastes dumerilii
TACCACCACTTCTAAATGTCCATACCACCACTTCTAAATGTCCATACCACCACTTCTAAATGTCCATACCACCACTTCTAAATGTCCATACCGCTACTTCTAAATGTCCATACCATCACTTCTAAATCTCCATACCACCACTTCTAAATGTCCATACCACCACTTCTAAATGTCCATATCACCACTCCTAAATGTTCTTACCACCACTTCTAAATGTCCATACCACCACTTCTAAATGTCCATACCACCACTTCTAAATGTCCATACCACCACTTCTAAATGTCCATACCACCACTTCTAAATGTCCATACCACCACTTCTAAATGTCCATACCACCACTTCTAAATGTCCATACCGCTACTTCTAAATGTCCATACCATCACTTCTAAATCTCCATACCACCACTTCTAAATGTCCATACCATCACTTCTAAACGTTCTTACCACCACTTCTAAATGTCCATATCACCACTTCTAAATTTTCTTACCACCACTTCTAAATGTCCATACCACCACTTCTAAATGTCCATACCATCACTTCTAAATGTTCATATCACCACTTCTAAATGTCCATACCATCACTTCTAAATGTCCATACCGCCACTTTTAAATTTCCACTTTGACCACTTCTTCTGCCATTGCAGTAAATATTTACTCTTTAAACAAAACTAAGGGTTAGATTTACTAAACAGCGAAAAAAAATGTTATTGCAGTTAGTGAAGTATTTACAGTAATGGGACAGGAATTTAAATATTCCTGTTTTCAAAATAATTTACTCCAAAGCAGATGGGCTGCTATTTAGCAAACTGGGCGGCGGTTGATGAGTGATAGCCGCGTTTCCATTTAGGCAATAGCTAGAACGCTTCATGAACCGTAGTTGTAAGATGCACTTAATATTAGTCAGACAGGCATATATATGCTCCACAGTGAAATGAAACAGGGAAAGTCGTTGGAATTTAAATAAGTCCTGAATGCAATATTATAAGAATTATGTTCTGACCAAAAGCAAAACTATCTCTCTTTTGGTTACAATAAAATAGTCAACTTCATCTTCTTAAAGAAAAAAAACTTTTTGTGATTCATGGGCCGGATTCAGAGATACGATTTTGGCTGTTTTTGCGTGTGTATTTTTAGGATCAGATAAACTGCGCATGCATAGTAACTTTTCCACGCAAGTTACGTAGGAATTAGGAATTTATTACTGAATTACTTGTCTTCCGTATGTGCGAAGTTACGTGAAAGTGGGCGGGGGGCATTTAAATGGCCTTTTAAAGGGCGTGGTTAGTAATGTATGCATGTACGTAAGGAACTTACGCACTTAACTACACACGTAGAGTTAAGGTTGCCCAATGGACGTGTAAGTCACCAAAAATCCGTCCGTGTGAGGGGAGTGTTATGGGTGTTGCCTTGCCACGTTCGTGCGTGTATTTGCGTACTTTATACACATGCATCTGTGAATACGGTCCCATATTTCAATTTCAGGATTAGGATCCCTAATTTTTCTCCCTGATGAAGTCCATTGGTTAAATCACCCGGGCGAAACGCGTAGGAGACTTTTCTGCCTGAAGTAGTGTTAGCTTTATTGGATTAATCATTCAGATAAGCCTTTATTTTATGTATTTTATATACACATATTTTATATATTCCTATTACTATTACTTTTTTGTGTGAATTACTACACTATGTTGTTCCTTTATGCTCTTCTCCCCTGCTGAGTATCTGTACTGACAGGAATTGTAAAGCTAAAAGAACAATCCAGCTCTACAGTGAAAGATACCTTTGAACAGGCAGAACCTGAAGTCTGGTCCGCATATATTTTTACAGTTTTATTCACTGGATACGAAGCATGTGCACCTTATTTATTATTTATTATATTGGCACCTACTGTTTTCTTCACTTCTATATATATATAGTCATTCCAGTAGTATTTCAGAAAAACACCAAGAACAGCAAACCAATCTCATATAGGTTGTTTGCCAAAGATTAGAATTTCTTTACTCAATAGACTTTCCATCAATCCATATATTCAAGAGCATGTAGCACAAGCAATTAGTCCAATTAGAAAATTACAAAAACTGGTACAAATCACAAGATAGAAAAAACAAACATTGGGCCTGTTTCAGACTTAAGAAGGTGCTTAAAATAAGAGAGGACTCATGGTCTAAACCATGTTAAATGCAGGGAGAGTTATATTTCATCTGTTGCTCAGTATCTGTGTGCAGTAAGCAATTCAAAGATATATCTCTGCATGCAAAAAACACAATTTTCTTGACTCCCCCTGAAATCAACATGATTTAGCCCAGGAGTGACTTTCCTCTCTTATTTTAAGCACCTTCTTAAGTCTGAATCAGGTCCATTATCTCAATCCATTGATAAAGTGCTCTTAGTGCAGATAATTAAAAAAAAAAAATAGAAAAAAGTGAAAAAGATTAACAAATTAAACACAAGAATAATTAGCAGCAACACATTTCATGGATCAATTAATGGTCTCAGAGGTATGGAAATCATAGTGAAAAAATAGTCAATAATAGGCAATAAAATTGCCTCCATGTAGACTCTCCATAAACCCCCTGGACAGGTTAAAGGTCTATCCGTCCAATGGTGCCCAACAGCTGTTTCAGTGACTGTTTCATCGTCCTCAGGGGTCAACTGCAATGCCACCCATATATACCAACACAGCAGCAGAACACCGCTACTATGCTCAGGCATTAATATACCTGTTGAAAAAAGCCTTTAAACGCCCATATGGCTGACCGTGTCTGAGTTCGGACAGCCGAAAGTTCCTTTTTTGTCTGTCCCTATTTCAAATAACCATCTAATTTAGAATTTTTTGTTCAAAATTTGTAAGTATGCCTATCGCAAACTCACTAATTCATTTTCGCAGAAAATTAGAAAACGCCGCCACCACCGCTTTCGGGAAGGGAGGATAGGGTCAGCCTGCAGGGAAGGGAAGGTTAGGCTCAGGCTGCGGGGAAGGGAGGGTTAGGGTCAGTCTGCGGGGAAGGGAAGGTTAGGGTCAGGCTGCGGGGAATGGAGGGTTAGGGTCAGGCTGCGGGGAAGGGAGGGTTAGGGTCAGGCTGCTGGGAAGGAAGGGTTAGGGTTAGGGTAATAGAAGGGGAGAGTTAGGGTTAGGGGAAGAGTTGGGGTCAGTTTGGCCACTTACCTTTTGGAGCACCGTGTTCGGTGCTCCGGGGATCGATTGCTATGCCTCATTGAGGCATAAGCAATCGATATCCCAGCCAGTTTGAAACTATTTCTGCGGATGCGAAAAAACTCCACAGCAATTAAACAACAAAAAAAGAACTAGTTCTGAACTGTTTCTGAAATATTTGCATTCCCAAAGAATTTCTAAAAGCAATATAGTATTATGTTATCTATTTTATTTTTTATGAATGATTTCAGAAATGATAGTTACTCTTTAGAATACTCAGTAGTACAGGTGCACAGTCCTACAGATGGTTTCTGAAGTAAACAAAAACCTGCTCATTTCACAGATTTCCGTCCACATTACTGAGAGCCCCTGGGCAGCTTATATTGTGGAGACAGAATAAACAGCTAAATCAAATGATGTACAGTCAATGAAACATTGACAAAGGAATAACATATTCTTTAGATAACAAAGGTACAAGGCTCAGCTTCAGAGTCATCATCTAACTTACTTAGAGCTGTCAGATTGGGCCTGCAAGAGTAGACTGAACACATTCATTAGTGACACAAAACATTTGGTGTAGGAAAGACGTATGTACAACTGTGTGCAGAACCATATGGAGCGAATCTTAACTTTATATGGAATTAAAAGAGAATAATTGAGACTGAAATTGTAACTTTTTACATACAACTTTAAAAGTTTAACAATTAAGGGCCAGATACTGACTTTTAACATCTTTCGGTTCGATTGAAATATGGACTATATTATTAGTACTATTACTACACATGTACAGACCAACTGGGACACACACCAACCAAAGTACTGATGATTCTTTAAAAGCTACCAATCAGATTTTAGATATATGAGAGCTAGATTCTAATTGGTAGCTATAGGTAACACCTTCACATCCCATTCAAGGATGACCCCCAAGGATTTACATTAATGACCTGCTGATTGTGGCATTAGGCCTGTTCCAGACCTACGCCCGCCCGTGTTTTTTTGCTTTTCGTAAGGCCCATTGACACTAGAAAATGTATTGATGTTGATAAAAGTAGACAACTTCCAAAGTTTGAGCCTGGTCTTAAATCTGACCCACACAAAATACCTTCTTGTCTTTGCCTAACGAAAAAAACCATAAAATCAACGGACTCAATGTCAAAAACATTAAGCGACTAACATACCCTATGTACGTAAGTCGACAAACTGTATGCATGCGCAAAACAAGAAATTCTGCATTGGAACGCACTTTTCTGATTCTCTGGACAGAATTCAAGACCGTATTCACAGATACGTTTTTGCGTCGGATTGCGTGCGTATTTTTAGGAGCGGATTAACTGCGCATGCATAGTAACTTTTTCCACGCAAATTACGTAGTATTTACGCACGTAAGTACTTTAGGCACGGACTTATGAATCGCACTTGGGGACATACATATGGAGGGGCGTGGTTGTTTTCCGTACGTTCGAAGTTACGTGAAAGTGGGTGGGGGGAGGCATTTAAATGTGCTTTTGAGGACGTGGTTAGTTAAATACGCACGTACAGAAGTAACATATGCGCGTAAGTACACACGTAGAGTTAACGGGGCCCTATGGAGGCGTAAGTCAGCGAAAAAACGGCCGTGCAAGGGGAGCGTCATGGGTGTTGCCTTGCTACGTGCGTGCGTAAGAACGCGCATGTAGTAAATACGGATCTGTGAATACGGTCTTCAGTCTCCACACAGGAGGTGGGCCCATCATGTGTAAGAGAGAAGCATGGCAGGTGGCCATAGGTATTTAAATCATACAGTAAGGGCTTGGCTTAGCTTTATGTACGATCCAATGCTGTGCGCACAGAATACTTAAGGTAGGGTCTAAAGCACGGAAATCCATTCGTCACGCAGGGTTGGCGGCGGCAGTGGTCACTTTCCTGCACGTGGAATTTAGGATAGCAAATTCTGTATGTTAGCCTGAACTGCGAAAAAGTGGAGATGTTGTGCATAGCAACCAATCAGATTCTAGCATACATTCTCGAGTATGAATAGGTAATTGAAAGCTAGAATCTGATTGGTTGCAATGGGCAACATCTAGCCCTTGGTGTACTGCACAGCCTTCCCGCCAACACTGACAGAGGATAACAATAAGAAGGGCAACCAATCAAAAGAAACGAACAACAAGGAAAAATCTGCATAAACATATTAGCCCAGTCAACTAAAGGGAGGGAGGGTGGGTAAATTCCTGATAACAAAGAGGAGGGATGTATGTGCGAGGGGGTTTATAAGTACAGTTCCTTATACCCTCCCCTCAGGCTGATTGGTTCCCCCGGAAATAAAATAAGAAAACAAGTATTCAGCAGGGTTGCCGATTTTCCCGGAATATCCGGGAGACTCCTGAAATTTGGGCCGTTGCTTTTAATAGTCTGCAATCCTGGTAGACAGGTAAACAACTTCCATTAACCCTGCTTCTTCCCAGCACAGAGTTTTACTTCCCATGTGGTAAATGTTAGCCCTTGGTTTTCCTTTTCATATCATTGACAGGGCTGCTGTCATAAAATGCACGGCCCGGGACATAGCCACGGGGCCCTGTCCCATATGTGCCGTCATTGGTGATGTTACATAGGGGCGGGTCCCCGTGGTCCTGCTTTAACAGAGAGCTGGTGTACAGGGAAGCTCTCCCCTGCACATTGGCCCGCTACTGAACAACAAATATCGGTGGGTGGATAAGTATTGGTGGGCCCCCATCAGCTCCGGGCCCGGGACAGTAGTTTCGGCTGCCCCTCCCTGATGGCGGCCCTGCACATTGATATATCCAACAAATTCATTGTTTATATGTAACAAGTGCACTTTAAGTATTTACAGTGAATGAAGAGTTTAAATCTGGGCCTTAGAAGAATTTAATAGCAACTGGAGTTTATTGAGCATCACAGTGTAATTTTCCTACCAACATGGCCAATGTGCTACTTAGAGACCAGCTATTTACCAGTAGTCTGCAACCACATACAGCGCACACAGTTTTCAGCATTGCCTGAGGTTTAAAGTGATGATTATAACTAACTATAGTGAAATGCAGCCAGTGATAATAACTGTGGTAAATTAGAAATATAATGCATCATGCTCTTGGGCTAAATGGAATGCAAATGTGTGTGGATAATAGACCTGTAATGTTCCAATGGACCACAAGAGTGCCTGTCTGTAACTATAGCAGCTGTAAAGTCTATAGCCACTACTAGGAAAAATGCAGAGGGAATGCTGACTACACTGCACAGAGAAAATCAGCAGCTCCCAGTCTAAAATAAAGGTGAACTGTTGGTTCCTGCAACCACTGGGTGTAGTTCGACAGGTCACATTGCGGCACTAAACCAACTACTGCTGTCAGTTTTCGGCAGTCTGGAGGCACAGCATCATTCCAGCGACTGCTGTATCTACGGAGAGAACAACAGCAACAGGAATGTTTTCTTGACCCTGACCTTAACCCTCCCCTCTCTGCAGCCTAACCTTAACTCTGCCTAAATCTTAACCATCCTCGTCCTGCAGCTTAACTCTTCCCTAACCCTAACCATCCTTGTCCTGCAGTCTAACTCTAACCCTCCCCTGACCCTAACCATCCTCTTCTGGAAACCAAACCTTAACCCTCCCCTAACCAGCCTCATCCTGCAGCCTAACCGTTCCCTAACACTAACCATCCTTGTCCTGCAGTTCAACCTTAACCCTCCCTTAATCCTAACCATCCTCATCTTGCAGCCTAACTGTCCCTTAACACTACCCATCCTCATCCTGCAGTTTAACCTTAACCCTCCCTTAATCCTAACCATCCTGGTCCTGCAGCATAACCTTAATCTTACCCTAATCCCAACCAGCCTCATCCTGCAGTCTAACCTTAACCCTCCCCTAATCCTAACCATCCTCATCTTGCAGCCTAACTGTCCCTTAACACTACCCATCCTCGTCCTGCAGCTTAACCTTAACCCTAACCATCCTGGTCCTGCAGTGTAACCTTAACCCTCCCCTAATCCTAACCAGCCTCATCCTGCAGCGTAACCTTAACCCTCCCCTAATCCTAACCAGCCTCATCCTGCAGTCTAACCTTAACCCTCCCCTAATCCTAACCAGCCTCATCCTGCAGCCTAACCTTAACCCTCCCCTAATCCCAACCAGCCTTATCCTGCAGTCTAACCTTAACCCTCCTTTCTCCAAAGCCTAGCCTTAACCCTAACGCTCCTGCAGCCATAACCTAACCAACTAACTAAATCAGAAACTTGTCTAAATAAGAGCATTCAACGTTGTACCCGTCCTGCGATATAAATATTTTTTATTAAAAAGGTGTCGGCTCTGATACAGCTGCAATTAAGATGTCGGCTTTATCAATGTCGAAAATTGGCCATATCAGCAGCAACAACATCCGATCAATCTGTCAAATGTACAGTCCGGTTGCCAGAAGCCAACTGCTCTACATGAACAGACGGCCTAACAGTTTAAACAGAGCCCAGCACTCTGTCTATAGGTGTTGAACAATGACTGTGGACCAGATTCATATCTCTGTGCGACTTACGTACACATGGAGAGCTGTAAGTAAGCATGGCAGAGATGTGGACGACCCTGGAACTCCCCTCTTTCGGTAAGGAGTTCTGGACACTTACGTTGTCTAATTGTGAATCAGGGCCAGTGTGCTGAGCACTGTCTAAACTGATAGCCTCTGGCATGTCCTTTGTGGGTGCAGGGTGGGCTCTAGGTACACCGATGAACTAGAACGTGTTTACAAATGCATGCAAATTGTAAAAATGTGATCGCAATCCGATTAAAGCGCATTAAAGTTGCCGAAATGTTGAAAACCTTGATGCATTCCTATATCTGAAGCCCCGCTCTGCTATTACAATAACGTGCATGTGAGTAACAACGAATGAGCAGGAAAGGCTCTAGCGCTATCTTTTCAGAGCAGAGAAAACAGGAAGGGAACTCTCAGGGCCCGATGCAATTTGATGGGAAAAAGCTCACGGTGCGCTCTTTCCTTTCTATTACAGTAGACAAAATTTGCGGATATTTATGCGCACCTCTATGGGTGCCAAAAAGTGCTGATATCTGACCACCACGTATAGTAACCAGGAAGGCAGACCCTCCAACATGACCCATTCCATTAGGAACAATTAAATCCGCTCCTTAGCTTTCAACTGTCTCTCACCTGGCTTAAATGAATGAACTGATATTTAAAAAACTATCTGTCTCTTCAACAAAGGTGGTTACCATAGTAACTGACAGTTGGAAACTTAGGAGCAGAGTATTTTGTACCTAATGGAATGGGTCATGTGGGAGGGTCTGCGAATGTTAATTTACAAATAAAAACTTCTACTGTCCAGCTGTTACTAATGTTCTCCTATAGCCACTTCGGAATCCACAAAAATGTATTTCTCATTAGGATGATTGTCCCTTTCACCTTCCAGTTTGTCCCAATAAGCGGACTAGCCTGGAGGCAGGGTTTTTATGTTATTTTTATTATTACTATTCTAGTTATGACCAGTGTGGCCGTGACAAAAGAGGCGGGGTTTGGACTGGGGAAGAGTTTGACCGGGAATGGTGCAGTGCTTGGGCAAGAATTATGAACATTGGGCCTGATCCAGAGGTACGCCCGCTGTCGCTAGGACGGCGGGTGTAAGCGTAAGATCGACTGGATCGGGCATCCGTAGCAGCGCCGTAGGGACGCTGGAGGGGACGTCCCCCAGCGTCCCTACGTTCAGGTTAGTGCAGGGCAAGGAAATTGGCCTCCCACCACCCACCCATATATCTATAGTGACTATCTGTACTCTAATGTGAAAGATCAGGATTATGCTCATATACTATCCCTTTGACCGCTAATCTAATGAAGAAAACTAAGTACCATTTGTTTTATTTATTGCAATACATGCATATGCCATGTGAAATGCAATATAATAATCATCATGATTACACACAAAGGGCCTGATCCAGACCTACGCCCGCCGTCGCTGAAAAGCCGATCTGCGCACGCGCCGGGCAGATGTTGATCGTGGATCGGGCGTCTGTAGCAGTGCCGTAGGGACACTGGTGGGGACGTCCCCCAGCGTCCCCACGTTCAGGTGGGCGGGGGGAGGTAGTTTAATGAGGGTAGGAGGGCGGGCTAGGCGGCCATACGCTCCTGTGCGTGCGTATGGCCTCTTCCTTACGCTGGCTGAAGTTAGGGTAGCCTTCAGCCGGCGTAAGGAAGGGGCCATACGCCCGCACAGGGGGAGTGTCAAGGTAAGTGAACGCCGATATGCTGTGCTTTAGTAAGCACAGCGCATCGGCTTAACTCTGGATCAGGCCCATTGTGCCCTGAAGCCCAGCCCCCTGTCCATCAACACTACTAACAGTGTTACTCTGGGATGGGGCAGGGCTTAAAGATGCAAATGACATCACCAAATCCCGCCCAATGCCTAGTAACACTAGTAATTACAGAATTGAGAGGCAGGGGGCGGGACTTGAGGTTGGGATTTGCATAACTTCTTGTCCCTCAAGCCCACTGTGGGAGATTTGTCTGCTCTCCTGAGATATCGGGACATATTTTGGGAGTCTCCTAGATTTTCCAGGAGATTTGGCAACCCTGTTTTATTACTGACCACTGAGTTGTATTTCTTCAAAGCCCAAACGCAGTCAAACCCCCTTTAGGCTGTCCAGACCTTTATCACATAGTGGCCGATTCTCCCTGAATGTCCTGGAGACTCCTGAAATTTGGGAAGTTCTCCCGGTATCCCGGGAGAGCCAGCAAATCTCCCACAAGGGACTTGAGGCTTGTGGTTTCCATGAAACCACGGCCTCAAGTCCTGCCCCCCGCTTGGCAACACGTTTACTAGTGTTGCTAGGGACAGGGAGGGACTTGATTATGCAAATTGCGTCATCAAGCCCCACCCCCATGAAACCCCGAAAGAGGTAATTTCTAGTCAAGGGGTGGGGCTTAATGACACAATTTGCATAAATCACACTGTAAAGCCCCGCCCCTTCTGCATCTATGGCTTCCCTCAGGGATCTCCCAGAGGGAAGCTTTTAAAAGTCAGCAACCCTGGTTTATCATAGCTTTTGGTAAATTTAGTCAGTTCTAGCAAATTGATAATGCCATTGGGCCTGATCCAGAACAACGCTTCGAAGTGAATTTACGCATGGTGGAGAACGCTGATTAGAACGCACTGCGCATGCGCACCATAGAAAATACGCACATTCACGTAGCGCAATTGTGAACGTATGGGCCATTCACGTATGTGTCACGTAAATACTTACGTGTGGGCGTGCCAAATTTACGTTACTCCAAAATATGTGGGCGTGCCAAATTTACGTTACTTTACTCCAAATCTGAAATACGTGAAGTAGGCGGGAGGTGGTATTTAAAGTGTACAGTATGGGCGTGCTTAGCTGCGTAAATTCGTTCAGCCCATACGTACGTGTGCGTATGACAGCGGTTACATGTGAAAAAGTTAAGGTAGGGTTTGGGAAGCGTATCTTGACAAAATACGTCCGTGCAAGGGGTGTGCCGAAGGGAGTGTAGTGAACTTACGTGCACGAAAATACGCTCCGCGAATAAACGTACGGCACACGTAGTTCTGGATCTACCCCATTGCAATAGATTTTTTTTATAGGCTATAGCCCCCAAAATTCATATTGCTAGGACAAAATAAGCTGTCCACTTTCTACTGCCCTGAAAAGAATAATTGTTGCTATTTTGTACATAGGCCTCACACTTTGCTTTCAGATTTTGGACTGGTGGACAAGGCCCACAAAATGGCGGCTGCCACTGTGCTATATGCAATGTATATGTTAATGTAATTAACGTTCCATTTGTTTTCTGTCTGAAGAAAAATTTACACAAAAAACATTTGGTTTGAGTCCTGAGATAAAATGATAGAGAACGATTATTAAATTCTATACACCTCTGACTTCTTGTAAGAGAATTCAAAAGACCACTGTTCAAATAGTGATATAGATAAGGTTGTATATTATTACGGGCAATATGTAGAAAGTTTTGTTCTACTCTTGACATGTCCTTTTTATCTTTCTTTTTGCACTTTAATCTTACGGAGAGGGAAAAGCTATAATTCCAGACTTCTTTAAGTCACAATAGATGTTCTCTATATTTCTTAGTATATTTGCTCTTACACTTGAATCAAGATTGAGACAAACTGCAAATGATTATATATGTAGAAAGGCCTCAAGTTGTGGGTACTGCTGGACAGAAATACAGCAGTGCTATAAGTATGTGCAAATTAGGCCTTTGAAAGAACACGAGTGTTCTATATATAACAGATAATACTGCAGTATTAGTCATGCTGCATTTTAGCAAAAGTTATTGAAGGTAAAGAAATATGAATAGAATGTTGGGAAATATAACATTTTATTCAGGCTGAAGACACTAACTATGCCACCTAGACAACTGTATGTGGCCTGGATCTGATAAAGGGACCATAAAAAAACTGAACCACTGGGAAGGAAAACCTAAATGCTACATAGGCGGGAGGGACCGTAACTGATTGATTGGGCCCAGGGTTATTTCAGATGAGTCACGCAATTAAACAGGGTTGCCGACTCTCCCGGAATGTCCGGGAGACTCCCGAAATTCGGGCAGTACTCCCGATATCCTGGGAGAGCCAGCAAATCTCCCGCAAGTCCTGCCCCCCTGCCTAGCAACACTAGTATACTAGTGTTGCTAGGCACAGGAAGGGACTTGATGATGCAATTTGCGGCTGTCGGAACATCTGGCACAAGTATGCGCAGATGTTCCGAGACAGGGGACTTACACAAATGACTTGCGTAAGTCTCCTGTTGTACTTAGGTTTAAGATCTGGCCCATAGACTGCGGCTCACACAGATTGTGGAACCAAATCTGTTTCATTGAATGACGCTCACCTAACATACGTGTCATTCATGGAATCAGATATGGTACCA
Organism: Limnodynastes dumerilii; assembly: GCA_011038615.1. NCBI lineage: Eukaryota > Metazoa > Chordata > Amphibia > Anura > Limnodynastidae > Limnodynastes > Limnodynastes dumerilii. Next base: position 386,835 of record WWET01000056.1, read on the forward strand.
CAGGGCTCCTAGCCAGTATTGCTTCTGGGAATTACGCGGTTAGGCAGCGTCATTCAGGCTGAGAGCGCCACAAAGCAGGGCCGCCTTTAGAATTTCTAGAGCCCGGGACACAGCAGTCGGCCCCCGCCCCCCATGTGACGTCATCGGCGATGGCACGTGGGCAGGCACCGCAGACCATATGACTGTTACGCAAGGAAATTCTTCCCTGCGCAGTGGCCCTGAAATGATGGAGGGCCCCCAACAGCTGCCGGCCCGGGACAGTAGTCCCGGCTGTCTCCCCCTGATGGCGGCCCTGCCACAAAGGGTGGAGCAAAAGGCTGCTTGTTTTGGTGTCCAGCCTCCAATTCAGCCCCTTGCTTTTGTGTCCAGCTTACAATTCTGCCCATTGCATGTGTTCAGCCCCAAATATTGATTTGATTTAGATTTTTCTTCTATTCATTCACTTTGCATTTTATGAATTGATATAAATAAACTTTTTACAGAATGATCACATTTTTACTTTGCAGCATTCTTTTCGCCACCTGCCTAAAACGTTTGCACAGTACAGTATATGTAATACTAACACTAGTCCGTATTCACAGTTACGTAGTTTTCGTCTTACGTACGTTGGGCCTGATCCAGACCTATGCCCGACGGCGCTAGGACGGCGGGCGTAAGATCGTCAGAAAAGCCAATCTGCGCATGCGCCGGGCAGATGTGGATTGGGCGTCCGTAGCAGCGCCGTAGGGACGCTGGAGGGGACGTCCCCCAGCATCCCTACGTTCAGGTTAGTGTAGGTGGGCGGTGAGAGCTAGTTTAATGAGGGTGGGAGGGCAGGCTAGGCGGCCATATGCTCCTGTGCCTTTGGTGGCAGGAGACCAGGTAGTCTGCGGTTGGTAGGCTTAGAATTAAACACTAGACAATGGAAAGAGAGCTCTATAATATTATAGCTGGAGAACAGTCAGTCAGGTAAGAGATAATCCTAGTAGAACATCTTGAAGACTGAGACATGAGGAGAGGCAGATGGTGTAGACTTTAGGTCACCTATGGGTCTTCCCACTTACTAGAATCTCCTCTTATACTGCAGGAGATAGGGCTGATACACAGCTTGATGGTAAAGGAAAAACAGGTTCAAGTGTAAAATATATATATATATATATATGTAACTGGATTTTTATATTTATATTGTCTTTTTAGGATCTCTTGGTTGTCCTTATCCCAAGTATCCCAAGTTTCCTTATAGTTGTAGTTTTAACTTTTTTCACTCCTAAAAGAAATGTAATTTAATGATACATTTAAATTAGGAAAGTTCAAGCTAAAAAATATAATCTGTTATAACAAACACAACATTGATTTTCACCTTAATTTTCTAACTGTTCTAAGTGTATTGACGGCCAATAAAAATCATAATTATTTTAAAGCATAAACAAGGATATTTTTGTTATCTGGCTGAACAAATGATCAGCTTCAAATTTCCAGTGTAACCAGATACAACATGGTAAAAAAAAATCAATAAAGTATTTTTAGTATATTTTACTGAACATAAAACATTGACTAATATATATTTGTTAAGTAATAACCGACTGCTTATTAGTAAAACTTAGTATTAATGTAGAAAGCATGAAGTCATTTTCCGTTATCTAATTGTATTAAATAAAATGAATTAGCTTTTTTTTTAGGAACATTTGATTTAGTTCTGCAGTACATGTTGTTATTATATCAATGCTTGTTGAGGCCACGTTTTGTGAACAAATTTTCTTTTTGAGAAGCATGTAACATTTATTAAAATGCATGTTTTTGGCTTGTATATAATAAAATAGTTTTTTCATCAAAATTAATCAAAACTCTTTTACTGATAATTATAGGCCGTATTCACAGATCCGTTAGGTAAAGGTACGCAATTATATGCACGTATGTTGCAAGCCAACACCCATGACAGTCCCCTCACACGGACGGATTTACGGCGACTTTCGCCTCCATAGAGCACCCTTATCTCTAGGTGTGCATTTAAGTGCGTATAATACTTACGTACGTGCGTATGTAGCTAACCGCGCCCTCAAATGGTCATTTAAATGCCTCCCCCCACTCTCTTTCACAAAACTTTGTCCATACGGATTTCAACCACGCCAATCCGTACGTATGTCCCCAAGTGCGATTCACACGTACGTGCCTAATGGACTTATAGCATAAATAGTTACTACGCATGCGCAGTTCATCCGATCCTAAAAATACGCATGGAATACGCAAAAACGGATCTAGGAATATGGTCCTATATCAGCAAGTATACACTGTGAAAATGCCATCCACCTATTTTCTATAGCCCTCTTTTATCCTAAAAGAGAAAAAGAAATGAGCGCCTAATAGGTGTTACAGAACTGCTCATAGGGGACCTGGTTCACACTTAAGTGTGAAATCTGTACGTCCGTTATCCAAAAAAACACACTCAAATATGCAGTGATCTCCCATGTCCCGCCCCTGTGAGTACCATAGGCAACCTTTAGTTCCTGTGCGTATTTTTCCTCTTAAATAGGGAAAATACAAACTGACCATCTCAACCACTCCCTGACGCAGTTTCTTAGGTGTGAATCAGGCCCAGAGTGTGGAGTCTAATTAGTACCTGGTCTTCGCTGGAGCCCCCGATGGTGGGGATAGGCTTGTGCGGGAGGCACCCAGCAGGTCTCAATCTCTTGAAGGCAGCCCTAGATGAAATTAAGCACTAATAACAAGGTGAGGGTGAATAAGCCAAAAATGTGAACTGGAAGCAACAATAACCATGATAAAGCTGAGAATAATACAAAAATAATCTACAGATTATAAACAGTAATAAATATAAACAAAAATCAGGGGGAACACTGAGCACAAAGTAGTATTCACCAAAAACACTAGAAGCTAAACTAAATATAATAATATAATGATACTACTGTATACAAATACAACACAGAAATCAAGATAACAGTAAACACTAGAGCACAATGAAAACCCAAAAACAAACATACAGATATACATAACTATATAAAATAAAAAAGAAGTAACAGACACACAGGGCTAGGACAATTGGATCACAAGCATGCAAGGCAGTAGCAGCAGGCCTGGAAAGAAGAAGAGGCTTACAAGGCAGAGCCAGAGACCAGCACCTGAGTTAGCTAGAGGCATCCTAATATTACTAGCTGCTCAGGTGTTGTAAATTAATTAAGATGGCAAAGTCTAAATAGTTGCCCCTAAGGGCAGGTCAGGAGAATGTCCACACTGAAGAGTGAGTCCCACAGCAGCACCTTGGGGTAGGTCAGGGAAAATGTAATAATAAGAAAGAGGGCAGAAAAATGGCAGGCTGGGGCTCTTTGCATGCCAAGCAGACAAGGGGCCAGATTTACTAAGCTGCAGGTTTGTAAAAATGGAGATGTTGCCTATAGCAACCAATCAGATTCTAGCTCTCACTTTCTTTTTACATATTAGAAAATGTCAGCTAAAATCTGATTTGTTGCTATGGGCAACATCTCCACTTTTCCAAACCCGAAACTTAGTAAATCTGGCCCTTTCTACTCCTTTTTAAAAATATAATTTACAGCATTTCCATTTAATGTTCCAAAAAGTTATGTAGTGTGTAATTTTTCTTATGCAATAACTTACCAGCACAGCAAAGCACAACTTTACAGGACCTTATGGCCTGCTCAGCATTTCCGGCTCCCCTCCTATCATTGGGTTCAGGTGAAAATCAACAATTGTCCATTCTGATTGCTGAAATTTCCAAAAATAACAGGCATTACTGATGAAATTCATAAAAATAAAATACATCTGAACCTGAATGTATTCTCAAAACAGACAAAAAAAAAGGACATTACACATTATTGGTGGCCCAAGCTAAAAAAACATACTTTAAGATTACATTACAAAATGTGCAGGAACATAAGTATTACAAGAAAACTATAACAACAATAAGTGGGAAGAAAGACAAAGTTTAAGGCATATTAAATAAAAATTTAAGCTTCAACCTTGTGCAGAAAGGATCTGTTCTCTATTCAAAAGAATCAACATTGTAAAGACTAAAAAGAGTTCTGGACATCATACTGCATATAAAATAAAATGGTTTGGAGATGGTTCCCATCAGGAGGTAACGGCGGGAAGCTTGAAATGTCTTTGAAGTTACAATCTTTTGGCTATATTACTAGATTTCTCCTCTACCTCACTGGATCCATACTTAAGACTGTATTACGTACATTAATTTTCTAATGCAGATTTTGATCCTAGATACTCCCCTCGCATGTATAGACCTTACACATGCATGAATCTACTTAAGTTTCCGCAAGTGGAAAAGGTCTCGTGTTATGCTGGATCATATTCAAGGGTTTAGGCAAGCCTTTACTGTACGATTTGCATGCATCTTCCCACCCAGCATGTATTGGAAATTGACTTATGCATCGGAATGCTGCATCAATGTATGTAGTTATGCGCGCGCAGTGTGAATGAACAGCTTACTTATGCATTCAGAATGCGTGCTGTCATTATTATCTCTGGATCCAGTTCTGTGAGAGGAATACCTGCTCCCATGATTTACCATCTCCAAGTCATACCATCTGTCGCTAGCCAATAGTTTTAATAGATGTCCAGGTCTCCTAAGGTGATATGTACACCACCTCTGCCAGATGATTAAAGAGAGATGATAATTAGATGACAGATGATGACAATACAATGACCAGTATGCATAACTGAACTGTACCTGTTTACAGTGGGAACAGACTGAAACTAACACATTCTATTATGAAATATATGTGTATTCTCCCAATATAATAAGGCAATTCAAAATGATTGTGTGTACGAAAATAGATGTGTAAACAGAAATGCACTTTTTAACTGCAATGATACTGTTTTGTCTTATTTAAGATATGCTTGGTTGAATGACCTGAGATCATTTTACTGATTAAGAGTCAATGATTATACCACTTCCAACAATTTGCATTACCTATCCCTCTCTAACAATGGTTGAGAAGAGAGCGTATATTTAAAAGACCAGATAACTTTTGAAAAAATCTTTGGATCCAAACTGCTGTTACACCTCTAGGTAACATTCACACTTTAGACTGGCTAGCTTCCACAAGTCCCAGGAATAAGATAATCTTGGACTATGCTATCAAGCTGCTATCACTCAAACTTTTAGTTATACTGTTTTGTCATAAATCTGTTAAAACAAGATCACTGTAAAAAAATTGAACACAGTTTAAAAAAAAAATATATATTAAACCAATCTTTAGATGGAGATAACTGAACATGTGCTGTTACATATATGCTCCCCACATGCAAGATGATGTTGTTGCCAATGAAAGACAGAAACTCTTACCAGCGTAGTAACCTTTTTATTTAACATTTAATATATATTTTTGTAATATTTGATCAACGCCCTCTTTTACTTTCTGAACACACATGAGACTAAAAGGTTCCTAACTTTTATCTGGATTAAAATCTATTATGCACAAATTAACTTTTAAATTCAGGAAAAACACACACTGCACGCCATAATTAAAACACATCACTCCATAATACATATATACACACACATAACACCCCATAACAAATACACACTCTGCATCCCATAATACACACACATCCCATAATACATATATACACATACAATGCACCCCATAACAAATACACACTCTGCATCCCATAATACACACACATCCCATAATACATATATACACATACAATGCACCCCATAACAAATACACACTCTGCATCCCATCATACACACACACTCCATAATACATATATACACATACAATGCACCCCATAACAAATACACACTCTGCATCCCATAATACACACACATCCCATAATACATATATACACATACAATGCACCCCATAACAAATACACACTCTGCATCCCATAATACACACACATCCCATAATACATATATACACATACAATGCACCCCATAACAAATACACACTCTGCACACACACACACATACACCTGGCACCCCATAATAAATATATCCACACGCTGCACTCCATTAAACATATACACACACACACTGCATCTCATAATACACATACCGTTCTAAAATATATATTTACACATACAATTCACACCATAATATATATACATACTGCATTCTATAACACACACTGCACCCCATAGTACATATATACAAACAGACACCCACTGGACCCTAAATACACACAGGCACACACTGCCCCCTATAATTCACACAGACACACACTGGACCCTATTATAAAAACAGAATACTGCACCATTTAATACACACAGTGCACCCTATAATACACACAGACACACACTGCACCTTATAACACACACAGACACACATTTGTACCTGCCAGGTGTTTCACAGAACCAGCAGCACTGCAGAAACAGAAAACACTGACTCCACCCCCTGTGGAGAAGAGCTGGTCATATGGTCCTGGCTTTAGCTGATTTACTCTGATGTTGATACTTCTGTCAGGCTGCAGCTGCAGTCACAGTGACATTGTTGTGCGATTCTACAGGGTCCCTGGCGCCTGGGGCTTTTTTTGGATGTTGCCTGGGTAATCTCCAAAACATAATCATTTTACACCTAATGCTGACATAAATGTTGCTTTTTCTCTATGCTTAATTCAATCACAATCATCCCCTAGGATACCTCTGCCTGACCCTGCATATCACATAAATATAGTAAAATTAAAAAGACACAAACAGACAGATGTTTCACAGAAGCATCCTTACATTAGGCATGCATGCCTTCAGTCACCATCACACCATTCTGGTGAAGCATTCAACAATCTTTTTTTGCCAGTAAATTTAAAGTGTTGAAAGCCAGCAGCTAAGGAATTTGATTAGTCAAGCACATAACAGCCTCTCATATATCATCAATCAGGTTTGATGTGGACTCTGAAGGATTAAAGAGTGTTCTGTTTTCAAAGTTGTTCTGAATAAGGATTATATTCTTTAGCTGAAGTAAGCCATAGCATGTTCCAGACCAGGATATTTGAGAATTATATTATTTTTTATTTATCGTTTGAAACACCAAGGTTGATGTATAAATTTACTTCCATTTATAGAAGCTTTCACCATCACACAAGGGCACAAGAAGGACATCAGGTGGGGCAACTACCTTGAATCCAGAGCACGAAACTGAGGGGCGCTGCCAAAGACTATGCTGTTGCTGATTGCCTGTTCTATAGTCACCTGGTCTGATTCACTATTAGAATCTAAGTAGTGGCTGTGTCCTTTACCCAGCCTCCCCCTACCTTCACATTTAAAGAACCTCACATCACTATTGTGCTGTTGGGTCTATCCACGTTCCATCTGTTGCTCTCTGACCATCTCTCATCATCTACTTAGTGTTACAGCCTCCAGGTGAGTTTCTCACCAGGGCACAGGTTTTCACTAGAGCCCCTGGCATGCAGGATGGTAAACTGGAACCCAAGCATACAAGAGATGGTCTGGAACCCACACACAGAAGGCAGGATAGTGGCACACAACAGTTTGAGCCAGAACAGAGAGAAATCAACAGAGGTGGACAGGAAGACAAACAACGTCTCCCAGGGATACCTGAGAAGCAGCAGATGGAATAGCTAGGGAATGCAGGTATAAAGGAGACTAACAGCGGGGAATATAAAGATGGTAAACACACACCACAGACAGAGAAGCGGAGGACGGTGGCAAACTCAAGTGCACCAAGTATAAACAAACGCAAAGGCCCAGAAACCGGGACCCGCGCGCTGCCAGGTGACACACACACAGACCGAGCAGATGGAAAGCTCTAGACAAGGTACAGAGGGTGAGAGATGGAGCACTCACAATCACTCGTAACGAGGAAACTCTGTACCGGTCAGAGACCGCAGCTACCAGCGTGAGTAGAAAGTTACTCTACGCCGGACGCTGCTAATGAACACAGGGCAGACCACGAGACAGAGGAGGCAAGGGTAACGAAAGGAAAACACAGGGCAAAACAGAAAACACGATCCAAGGCAGGAGCACAAGAAGATGACAATCAGGAAGCAAGCAGAACGCAGGAACACCAAATGCTATAGCCGACAATGAGGCTTCCCGGGCTAAGGCTATTTAAAGTCTGACCCACCAATCAGCTGCAGAACTGAGGCAGACTACTTCATTAACTATCAGCTGTGGGAAACCAGACACATAGGGCCCGATCCTGAACTACGCTGATGCGCTGTGCTTACTAAAGCACAGCGTATTGGCGTTCACTTACCCCGACACTCCCCCTGTGCGGGCGTATGGCCCCTTCCTTATGCCGGCTGAAGGCTACCTTAACTTCAGCCGGCGTAAGGAAGGGGCCATATGCTCGCACAGGAGCGTATGGCCGCCTAGCCCNCACATAGGGCCCTGAACTACGCTGATGCGCTGTGCTTACTAAAGCACAGCGTATTGGCGTGCACTTACCCCGACACTCCTCCTGTGCGGGCGTATGGCCCCTTCCTTACACCGGCTGAAGTGAAGG
>WWET01000056.1:399058-413583 GCA_011038615.1 Limnodynastes dumerilii
TTCAGCGACGGCGGGCGTAGGTCTGGATCAGGCCCAAAGGCACAGCATAAAAATTCCTTGGAGGGTTTGCGTGTCTTTATTTGCATAGTATTTGCATAACATTTGCATAATACTGAGATTTGTACCAGTGATTGTATTGTATATTGTTTATAGATGGTTGCTCCCCTGTTGCATGAAAACAACATGATGGCAAACTTTTTTTAAATGAGTATTGGGGAAGAATGTGATAACACTATGAACACCTGTGGGTGTGTCTAATACTTCCTAATGTCCCGCTCCAATGCCTATCAATAGTGTGATCAATAGTGTTACTAAGGATAGGGAAGGCTTGATGTTGTCATTAAGCCCGGCCCAGTGGCATAACTACAGCGGGCGCAAGGGACCAGGAAGAAAGAGGGGCCCAGGACATGCGGAACCCGGTAAGCGGGGTAAGCACGGTGAGGGAGCTCCAAGCCAGAGAGGCGCTCACCTCCATTTACCATCCACCGCTAGTCACACCTGTGCACCTGTGCCGCCATAAGAACTTAAAAAAAAAATATATATATATACTTACCTAATATGGTGGCATCTGGGACCCCACATTATCCGCTATCCTCACTCCTCCCTGCTCCCTTCTCCCTGAATGTCGAGCGTGACATCATCACGTCCCACATTTTCAGTGAGGAGCGCGAAGAGAGGAGCCTGAAGACAAAGAAGAAAACAGAAGATAAAGAAGAAAGAAGAGATCTGGCCCTGACAGTTTAAAACAGTGCTCGGCGCTCCATGTGCTGAGTGCTGTAGCTTAAGAGGAGGATGTCAGGCTGCATCTTCATGTATTGCAGCGCTGCAGTTGTGTGTATATGTATGTACAGTATGCAGTGCTTTTTTTGTCATAGAATGCACAGGAGCGGAGTTCCGGCACCATTTTTCGACGGATTTAAAGTTTTAAAAGTTTTTAAAGTGTCAGCAGCAAAATCATTAAAATGGAGCACGCGGGTCCAATGCATGTGTACTTTGTCCGCGCTGGTTGTGATGGCAATGCTCGTCTTGCAGTGCTGCTCGGCTTGTGATTGGTTGTGTAGTCAGAGGCACCCACAAACCACCAGTGCACAGTTTGGTGGGGTCATGAGGTCACAAAAACCTGACTCCTGCCCTCCATACATGCATTCACACACATACACATATATACACACACACACATACATACATACACACATACGCATACATACGCATACACACACATACACACACACATAGGGCCTGATCCAGAGGTAAGAGCGGCATATCTTGCCCGGTGTAATCCGGCTTTGTGAGCCATGGATCTAGCATCCATAACTACAGCATGGTTACGGATGAAGGGGCGGGCAGCTCCATAACTATGCTGTAGTTAAGGAAGCTGGACGGGTAATTAGAAAGGGAGGGTAGGGTTTAGTGTGTTACGCTTCTGTGTGAGCATAGTTACACACAGTTACGCCGGCTGAAGTTAGGGTAGCCTTTACCCAGCGTAACTGTGTAACTACACTCACACAGGGGGAGTGACAGGGGAAGTGGACCAGAGCTACGGCCAGCGGGCCAGCGTAGCTCTGGATCAGGCCCATACTGTACATACACACATACTATACATACATACACACATAATGTACATACATACACACACATACTGTACATACATACACACATACTATACATACATACACACATACTGTACATACATACATACATACACACATACTATACATACATACATATACACATACTGTACATACATACACACATACTATACATACATACATACATACATATACACATACTATACACACATACTATACATACATACACACATACATATACACATACTATACATACATACATACATACATACATATACACATACTGTACATACATACATACATACATATACACACATACTGTACATACATACATACATACATACACACATACTATACATACATACATACATACATACATACATACATACATACACACATACTATACATACATACACACATACTGTACATACATACATACACACATACTATACATACATACACACATACTGTACATACATACATATACACATACTGTACATACATACATAGATACATACATACACACATACTGTACATACATACATACATACATACACACATACTATACATACATACATACACACATACTGTACATACATACACACATACATATACACATACTGTATGTACATACATACATACACACATACTGTACATACATACATACACACATACTGTACATACATACATACATACATACATACATGTATACACATACTCACATACCCCTTGAAAAAAGTACAATTTATTTTTGGATATCATTTATAAAACATTATTTTTTGGTCTTCTTGATTTTTTTTTTTACAATCTTGGTACAAAGAAATTGAAAGAAGATATTAACAAGATCCATTTTCACAGTATATACTTAAACAAAATAATACAAGGATGTTGAAGAGAAAATCTTTTGCTGATTAGCCCTGTTGAATTAGGAATAGAAGATGATCAACGTTATAAAAATAAGATAATTTGATTACAAAAATGTAATCATATGCATTCAATGCTCTTTATATTATTCAGGAGAACAAGCACAATCAGTTTTAAGTCTGAGTATAAGAACTGATATTAGAAGCCCAATCATGGTGTTTTCAGCATTACAGGAGAGCGCTCTTGCTCTTCAGGCAGAGTTAACATTGAAAGCTAGTTTTTTATACATAAAACTGTATGAGAGTATACGTCACACAAAACAGTATTCATTCATAGTGTAACAGCCCAAAGGAAAGCATTTACATCACTCACACTATCTGCTACAAATGAGACATTTGAGATGGATGGGCACAAATCAGGGCTGGAACATTATTACAGACTGTCCTGCGCCATCTAGGCAGTGGGAAAGTATGTTAACAATATTGGGAGAGCTGCTATACTTACTCTGTTCCTGTAGGTGGAGCTCTGTACTGGAAGCGGTTACATGTCTTTACACACAGCCAGTGGTCTGTCTACTATATATTGATAACAGCTAAAATAGTTTTGCCTTCCTTGGGGATAAGGCCCACTAAACATCCTTTTGACCTCGTATTTGTAAGAAACAGGACCAATCAGAATGCATTCTAACTTACAGGGACAGCGACGTTTTAAGAAGTGAGAGGGTTATTGTGCAAGATTTGTACATGGGCCCCCCCATCTCTTAAGGTCTCCACAACCCCCCTTCCCCATGGCACTCCTCCTCCGCACATAGAACATAAGAGAATAAGGTGAGACTACAGTGCTGGGGAGAAAGCCGCTGGGCTCAGGAAATATATCCCAAGGGACGCAAACTGGCCAAAGAACTTATTTGAAGAAACCTAGGATGTTGACTATCATAAGGGGTGGTTGCTGAAATTATGTCTTTATAGAATGGAGATCATTAGGATGTTGTTTTTGTTGAGTGGTGGTAACTAGGATGCTGTATGTATTGGGTGGTAGTCACTAGGATGCTGTATGTTTCAGGTGGTGGTCACTGGGGTGGCAGTGATTACCTGCATTGCATAGAGGTCACTATAAATCTCTCTATTGGAATGTGAAATACTTGTCAGTAGGTTCTTTATTCTGTAATAATCCAGTTTCCAAATTTTTTGGACCCCACCAATAGTTCATCACGCCCACATGTGGCCCTTACAGATTTTTTTTCCAGGACCACGTTAAGGACCGCATTCAGAGATCCGTGTCCAGATCGGTCCGCAAATATACACACGGCCGGTTCATGCCAGACCCCCTCACACCCATGACACTCCCCTCTCTCATTCGTGCTATCGGAGCCAATGCCATAAGACCACCTGTAACTTTCCGTGTGGAGTCCCGTGCATGTGTCCTCCATCTGTGCGTATCTTGATAATTGCGCCCACTTTTCTTCATTTAAATGCCTCCCCTGCCCATTTTTTATTTAATTCTTCTGTGCGGTTTTTTTTACGTCGCAGATCCGGACATATTTAACAACGTGCGATTCACAAGTCCGTCCGTAAGGCACTTCCGCACGTATAGTCTACGTCAGCTACGTAAATATAGTTACTACGCAAGTGCAGTTGAAACGTACTAAAAAATACGCACGGAAATCAGCAGGACAACGGATCTCTGAATAGGGCCCTAAATCTGGATCCATCTCTGAATACGGCCCTAAATTCCCAAAATGCCCCTGATACTTAATGCATATAGATTTCGGTCCAGAGTGTGTGCCATTGGGCCCCTGTTATGAAGGGCCCATATGTATCGCACACTCTGTACCTATTATAGATATAAAAACTATGACAGTGGCTGGGCTGATTTTGCATGTGAGTGTTACCAGACTTCCGGAAACTTCTGTGAGGAGGGATGTCCTGTGCAGTTTAGTGCTAGCGGATCTCGAAATCTTTTGCTTAGGGATCCATCATATTACAAATTTTAAACAATCATTTACATTAGTCCTTGCCTTATTGGAGCTTACAGTCTAAATACTCATACACACATACAGACTAGAGTTTATTTTAGTCACCAGCCAATTACCGCTTTTGAAATGTTAAAATAAGAAAATGTGGGCCGTTTAAGGTCAAATTAGCATAACTGCCAAGATGGGGCTTGGCCTTTCCCACAGTAGGGCAGGGAAAACAGTTAGCCATTGGGTAGGTTTGGAGGTGGGAGGAGGAGGTAGGATAAAGGTAAACGAACAGCATAGTTACCATTTTCACACCAGTCAGTCAGGCACGCCTGCTACACCTTGTGGAGGTGTGATATCCTGTCTCACCCCTAGGGGCAATCTTGGACTTTTGTCCCTAGAGACAGCAGACCCTTAATTAATTAACTTCCACCTGGTCATCCGGCACAAATAGGACTTCCTCTCCCTGAGTAGTTTGCTGGTTATTAGTTGTTATAATGTGGTCTTGGTGTATGTATGATCTCTGATCTCCTGTCTGTTATCACCTTGTGCCTTGTATACCAGCTGCCTTCTGTCTATATGTATTTATGTTCATTGAATCCTTGCTTTTGGTTGTTTCTAGAATTGTTGCATATAACCTGCTCTGTTTTCTGGACTTCTGTTTGTATTTATGTACTTTTGATTTGTTGTAATCAGGTTATCTCTGTACCCCAGCACCTAATATTTCCAATTACCCCTTTGTGTTTAGTGTTCCCTCTGATTCCTGTTTGTATATGTACCCCGTACTGTTTATAAGCAGCCATCAGCACTCATACATGCAGTTGCAAGCGCTGTTGTAAGCTACCAACCTCTTTCATGCAGACAGTACTGCCCTGGCCCTTCTCAAGTAAAACTTGGCTCCTCCCAAGTCTCACCCATCCAGACTCGGGACCCGAAACCCTGCTATGGTGTCTGAGCCTAGCACCAATAACTAGGAGAGCACAGCAGGTAATTGGGACAGTAGAATTTGGCAAGGGTACGGCAAGTACCAGGAACAGTAAATATCAGGCTGTCGAATTTAGAACATTCCGCATTGTCCTGTCGTGCCAAAATAATTGTTTTCTAAATTTGAACAGTGTCGGCAATGATACAGCCGGCAGTATAAACACCGATTGACGGAATGGCAACTATATCTCACAGAAAGTACAGGACCAGATTCCCACTTACGATTTTGCTACATTTTCCCGTGCGTATTTTTAGGTATGGTTGAATTGCGCATGCGTAGTCATTTTTTTTACGCAAGCTACGTAGGATTTAGACACGGAAATCCATTACTTTACATCCATGCTTAATGAGAGACTTCTGAAGGGCGTGGAAAGTTAAGTGAAAGTGGGTGGGGGGAGGCATTTAAATGGCCTAATATGGGCGCAGTAAGGAAAGTACGCACGTACCTAAGCAACTTAAGCACAAACATACGCACGTACAGTTAAGGTTGCCCTATGGTGGCAGAAGTCAGCTTAAGTCCGTAAGTTCAAGGGGAGTGTCATGGGTGTTGCCTTGCGAATCCGGGTGTACGTTTTTGACATGTAAGTTTGAATACGGTCCACAAACTCCAAACGCATAAAAATGATTATTATTAGGACCTAATCCAGACATTCCTGAGAGTTTCATACGCACGGAGATCTGCGAGTCCGCACAGAAATTGGGAGAGCACGTCTAGAACAATACCTTAAATTATCCTGACGGATCACAGTTCCGTATGGAAGAACTTACGACACTTAACATGCGCCGATGTTACATGTCAAGGGGACGTACACAAGAGACTTACGTAAGTAGATACATTTCTGTATCTAATCCCAGGCCGTATTCACAGATCCGTTTTCAAATGGAGTTGCGTGCGTATTTTTAGGTACGGTATAACAGCGCAAGCGTAGTAACTTTATTTACGTAAGTTACGTAGCATACACTTGGAAATCGCACTTGGGAACATACGTGCGGAGAGGTGGGGTTAAAATATGTACTGAAAAAGATATGTGAAAGAGGGTGGGGGGGGGCATTTAAATGAATCTTTGAGGCCGTGGTTAGATAGAATCGCACATATGGCAGACATATACGCGTAAAGTTAAAGATGCTCTATGGAGGTGTAAGTCTACGATTGCATGGCCGTGTGAGGGGAGTGTCATGGGACTTGGTGGGTGTTGACTTGCTACGTGCATGCGTAGAATTGCGTACTTTGAAAAAACGCATCTCTGAACACGGTCCCCCATGTCTGGATCTGGTTCATTCTATAACATACCCTCCAACTGTACCTATTTAGCAGGTACAATACCGGTTTTTAATGGTCTGTACCGACTAAAAGGGCTCCTGTACCGGATTCTGACCCCAGCTGTTCCCTCCCCCCTATACACCAGCTCTTCTGCATCTGATCACTATAGCAGAGCAGCGGGGACAGACTCCTACAGCTCTGTTATAGTGACAAGACCCTCTCCTGTGAGTGCATAGCGCACATGATAAGATTTTACACCTTATCATACATGCAAATGAGAGCAGTTTAAAGCCCCGCCCATTCACAGGACAAGCCACGCCCCTAAGTGTACCGATTTTCTATTATAAAATGTTGGAGGTTATGCTATTTTTCTCCCTGTATGGGAGATCCTAGATTCCAGCAACCGTGGAAAGAATCCTGGGACTTGGTAAGCTGTAAACGGAGCCACATTGGCGCAATTTGCATTAAAACACATCGTCAAAACCCACCTACTGCTTTAAAATGCTGTGAATAACAACAATGCAGTCTGGGCGGGGCTTGATGACATCATTTGTGTTGGCCAGAAGAGTGGCTCGCTCTCCCAGAATTTGTGCAGTACTGTCTGAATTATGGGGATTGGGTAGTAGGATCTGATTAGAAAATGACCAATACAGGCCTGTGTATGCAGTTATGTTGCAACTGAATTGCAAAAACCCAGTTTGGTCTTTTTTTTTTGTCACATGACATTATATACACAGTAACTTTATATATATAAATAAACAGCGTTTACTGTTATTTGCTCAGAGTGAGTAATACTCTACACACAGCCCCCTCATTATAACCTGAATGATCATAATCACACAACCTAGTCATGGACTACACATGCTTATTACACATTTCTCATTGAACAGACATGTTTATTCTTAGGACAGTAATACATACCGCCCCCAGTCTCACTCTCTTTCTATCTCCCTCTCTCACAGGCACTGGCAATAACAATATGTAGACTGCAACATATATACTTACCCATGTACATAAATCTGGAGACATTACATTTTCCATGGATTGTTCTACCGCAGACCGGCTATAAATTTATTCAGCGAGCAGAGCAGCCTGAACATCAAATGCGGTCTTGTTGCTTTGCAATGGGCATTATAAATATGGACTCCTCACTTATAACGTTGTGAAGGGACATCCGTCTCTCCAAGCAGCAGACAAGTGCAGGGAATCTCGGAACGAATGGTGATATTGCCCCATAAATGCTTCTACTTAGATAGATATCTATTGACAAACACATATATACGGATATTTATTTCAAGGTGGCCATGCTTCAGGAATGCAGGAGGCAGAGCGAGGCTGAGGCACGTGGAGGTGCTTGGTGACACTCCTGAGGAACTTTGTAGGAAATGTTTATGCACAGAAGAGCAGAGAGACAATTACTGTTTTCATACCAGCGGTCTCCCCATACATGCCCCACTTTTCCTCCCCCTAATAACAGCTATTAGGGGGAGGAAAAGGGGGGAATATGGGGAGATTGCTGGCATGAAGTCACTAACGCCATGCTGAGATGGCGTTATTTTTACCTTTGGTGCCAAATGAGAATTTCGGCACCGAGGGATAGTAAATTGCAATACAGTGTCGGCACGCGTTAAGATCAACGGGCCAGCGAAGACTTAGGAAGTGTATGTACATCGCCATGGAAACAGCAGATTTCCATGGCGAATGCAGCATAGTAAATGGTAAGTAGTTCATTTTCAGGTGATAATGAACGTTTTAGTGTTAAAACAGGCATTTTCACCTGAAAATGAAGTTAGTAAATAGAGCCCTAAGAGCGGTATTGTAAATTGCTCTTAATGGATGTCCGTTCCTAAATCCTACGTAGATTGTGTAAATAAGGGTAGTACGTATGCCCAGTTTATCCGATATTAAACATATGCACGGAAGTAGCAGCAGCTTCTTAGCTGAGAATCTGGTCCCTATTTTCTATGTTAGCTCCCCCTACTGGGAATAGCTAGTTAGACATGTGATTTATACCAATAATTAATAAAAAAAAAATGTATCCAGCATAATATCTGCCTAGTGCATATAAGTAAATTTTTGTATACTGTGTTATAGTTACTGTATGTGTTCTCAATAGGACTAAATGCACACCGACACCTTCCTTTTTTACCTTTTGTTCTTTTGTATCTGAAAGTCACAAAAGGATTTTGTTTACCGCAAAGTGAAAATATTTCCATAGAGGTGAAGGTTTTATCATGCAATGAGATACAGACTCAGGGAAGACTGATATGTTAGCTTAATAATCTCTGTGATTTGCTTATTATTAAAGTTTTGAGAAAAGCTTTGAGCTTCACGTCAGCTAAAAGAAAATTTTGTATGAATAATTTAATTTATTCTTTCAAGTGAATAGATTTTGTCTGGGTCCCAGTTAAAGGTTTAATTTTAGCATATTTGAAGGCAGTAAGTTAGGAAAGAGAAGGTCACACTGGTGACAAGATAGCTTGTGAAGCATATTAAAGTGGTGAACAATTTTATTCAATGCTTAAAATGGATTTTGAGTTGGGTGTGGGTGTATTTACAAATGAGAAATGACATGCTCATTGACTGCAGTTTCGTCATTCTAATAACTCCCCGTATAAATCATACTTACCATTTGGGTGTGGGTCCCCAGAAAGAATGGCCCTATTTCAATAGAGCTGTTTCCTCCCAGCCAGTTTCGAACTGGCTTTGATTTCGATTGGTTATGCCTCGATGAGGCAGAGCAATCGATCCACAGAACACCAAACACGATGCTCTGAAATGCCTGAAAACTACCCCAACCCTTTCCCTAAATCTAACCCTAACACTCCCCTTCCATTACCATAACCCTAACCTTCCCTTCCCCGTAGCCTGACCCTAACCCTCCCCTTCCCCTCAGCCTGACTGTAACCCTCCCTTCCCCACAGCCTGACCCTAACTCACCATCTCCTGCAGCTTGACCCTAACCCTGGAGAGGTTACTCCCCTTTCCCACGGAGCGCGTCCTGAGGTAGCGGCAGCGGTGTTTCCAAAAAGGAATGGGTGAGTATGTCGATCGGCATACTCACCCATTCTGAAAAAAAAATTCTAAAATGGAGGGGTATTCAAAATAGGAACATCCGAAAAGGAACTTTCGGATGCCCCTATTTCGGAAATCCCTCATTCTATGCGAGGAATGCAACCGTGCGATTTTTTTTCCCCCTTCTCTGCGGTAGACGCTAGAGGGGAGAAACAAATGACAGGCAGCTTGATGTAAATTATGTCACAGAAGAAAGAAGAAAAAGCAATGGGGTGACATGGAGTGCGCTCACTTGTCCACTATGGTGTGAGGACAACGAACTTGTATATTAACAAATAATTTTTTATTAGTTATCATTAAAAGTATTTATCATTTCCATTGTCCCACCCTTAAGTAGGAAATTTACTTTATGGTATAAACAGGGAGGTCAGGAGAGGACCGTGGCTATGATGCCAGCGAACTATATTTTAAACGAACAAAAAGAATGTATTAAGTGATACACAAGACAAAATTATATGATTAAAAACATAGTGGAGAGAACACACTTTACAACTGATTATCTATATTAAATGTAGCAACCAGTAACAGAGTACTTTAATAATCAACGCTTAATAGTGCTCTCAAATTAAAAAAAATATAACAATTAATTCGGCGATGAAGAGCTTCCCATCCTATGGTCAGATAGTATAAAACTCAGTTTTTTTAATAGGCAATATAATATCTCCAAAGAGGAGGTTGATTTATTCTATGAGTAGATATCTGTGTGATCTAATAAGTAATATCAATCTCAAATTTTATGATGTAAGCACAGACAGCAAGGCAAAATGTGAGGTGTCAAGTCTGGCAGATCAGGGAGGAGGGGATAGAGTGCAGTGAGAAGTTGAGAGGGAGTCACCAGGTGGGGATGGGGTAAAAGGGTAGCAGAGGGGGACAAGAGGGTACGTGAGGGTAAATGAAGGGGGAGTGGTGGAGGGGGGAACAACACTAGGATGGAGGGCCCTGCTCACATGGGCTAACACTCTAAGAGGAGTGTGAGCGCTGGTGTGAGCGGAGGAGAGGGGGAAGGAATGTAGATAGACGTAGGATGCAGTGAGGGGGAGGGGTAGGCTAATCCTAAAACTCCCCATAGATGATTCCTACTCACCTGTGGTGCGTTCATCTGTGGCTGCGTTTCTGAATGAATGAAGGGTAAGTATGCCGATCGACATTTTCGAAATAGAGAAAGAACAATCGCCATTTAATATACTTCCCCCAGGTGTTTACTGGCATGAAGGTCACAGCTAGATTTAGAAAAAAAACTGGTGTGAAACTTGTATGTTTTATGTCTCACCTCTCCTTAATCATTCCAGACGTAACAAAACACAAAAATGAAGCCAGGTGCTCAATACTCAAATAATAAGAGACATCAGCTGCTTTTGAATATCGACTCATCTTTTATGGCAGACTGTCTTTAGCTCTTTACACAACTGCTGCTGCCTCTTCCACCGCCCACCTGATTCTCAAAAGCTCCAAGTAACAGTTCCATAGGTTGATCAGATATTAAGCTAAATACCTTATTAATTAAGCTTTAAAATGTGTGTAAAAGCTATGAATTGTGTTATTTAGATATTCTTCTTTCAATTTATTGCTCTTTGTTCTTTCTCATAAACATAATCAAAAACATGAAACAACTTTATTATTATTAATTAAAAGAATGTTTCAAAAATTAATGATGTGTTAAAACTTAAAAATAATTTCAGCAACTGCAAATTCTTATCCGTAATGTCACTAAAGATCTAAGGCTTAAGTAGCACCGATGCAAGATAGGAACAAAATAACAAGGACTTTACTTATAAAACAGCAAAGCTTCTAGAACCTGATTTAAAGTATAATGCAAAGCGTGCTGTACTTCCGAATGCAAAAGATGGGCAGACTGCATCGGCGACACTCCCGGAATGTATGGGAGATTCACAACATTCGGTTATGGCTCTTGGAATCCCGGGAGAGGCAGCAAATTTCCCAGATCTGGGCTTGAGGTAGTGATTTAATGGAAATCACTGCCTCAAACCGGAGTGTTACTAATTGTGGGCGGCGCTGCATGACATCAGGACCCGCCCTATCCTTAGTAACACTAAAAGCGTTTTCACATTGCAAGATGTCTGGATTTGGTGAAAGTGATCAGTGTTTAGTAAATGGAGCCCTATAGCAACAAATCAATGGAATACAAATTTTTTGTTCTAGACTGGTAAAATAGAATGGTGAGAATAGGCTACAGTATATCGTCCTAAGGTAACACTGCCTGATAACAATGGGTCTGATTCAGAGATCCGGAACTAACGATAGTTCCGTGCGTATATTTAGGGTCGGATCGATTTTGCATCAACTGCGCATGCGTAGTAATAGTGCAACGCCATGTACGTTGAAGTTAAGGTCGGAAATGCCTTAAGGTCGGACTTGTGAATCGGGCGGAGACTAATGCGACCCTAAGTGCGGCGGAAATATACGGACCTAAGGATTTGCATAGAAATGGGCGGGGGGAGGCATTTAGATGAGGGAAAGTGGGCGCGCTTACAGAGTTAGGGCCCTAAATATACGCTACGCAACTACATAGGGCCGGAAGTGAGTGCGGCCAGTTAGGGCAAGTCTATGGAGGTAGAAGTTTAGATCCGGCCGGAGGTTGCGAGGGGAGTGACTGTTTATTCTGGTGGGTGGAACCTGTTCCGACCTGCCACTTAGATGTGTATATTTGCGGCCCGATCGCCAATGGATCTTTGAATCAGGCCCTATGTGTTGTCATGCTGGGCAGGAGCACACCAAAAAATTTCCAAATTTAACATTTAGGGAATGTTGCCAACAACTCCTACATTTATGTTCTTGTTTTTATTTAACAGTTCCAATGATGCTTAAAATGAACACCTGTTATAGAAAGTCTGGGACATAAAATAGATCTAAGAATAAATTTGCCTGCAGTCTTGCTGAGACTGGTATAGATTTAAAGTTATTTGCCTTTTATGTTTAGTCTTCCCTGCAAAGAAAGACATCAAAGATCCACTTAAATGCGATGTGAAGAGGCTGGAGTAAAATAAAACACTTCACTACAGGGACCAATTTAGGGTTCATCTGAAAATAAAATAGAATGACAGAAATCTATCTACAATGTAGGTGTTGTATATTATTATATTGTATATATAGTGCTAATCTTTTTAGGAGATTTTTGTATCTACCGAGCCAAAGAAATCTGCATCACAAACCAGCATCTTACATAAATAATCAAGCTGTGTAACATTTGAAAATAAATTCCAGTCAATCAGCTTCAACCAAGTGCTGAAAGGGCTAACTGATCGTCATTCTTCTGGAGGAGAAAACGGGGACAGAGTGGAAGATAGCATGTGGATAGTGTGGAAGAGAGAGCGGAGGAGAGTGCAAGGACATAGAGAAGGAGAGGGAACGGATAGAGGGGAGAAGAGAGCGTGGACAGAGAGGAGGAGACAGCATGGACAGACCAGTGGAGAGTGTGGAGGAGAGAGCAAGGACACAACGGAGAAGGAATGGATAGAGAGGAAAAGAAAGCATGGACAGAGCAGAGCAGACAGTATGGACAGACCAGAGAAGAGAGTGTGGACAGTGTAGAGGAGAGAGCGGAGGAAAGTGCAAGACATAGAGAAGGAGAGCGAATGGATAGAGGGGAGAAGAGAGAGTGGAAAGAGCGGAGGAGACAGCATGGACAGACCAGAGGAGAGAGTGTGGACGGAGTGGAGGAGAGACCAGAATAGAAAGCAAGGATATAGCGGAGGAGAGGGAATGGATAGAGGGGAGAAGAGAGTGTGGACAGAGTGGAGAAGACAGTGTGAACTGAGCAGAGGAGAGAGTGTTGACAGAGCAGAGTAAAGAGCATGGACAAAGCAAAGGAGAGAGAGTTGGCAAAGCATACAATAGAGTGTGGACAGAGAAGTGAAGAGAGTGTGGACAGAGCAAAGGGGAGAGCAGGGGCAGAGCAGAGAAGAGAACCAGAGAGAACATTGGGGGGGGAGGTAATAAATTAATTTAATTTTAGTATAATTCTGCCCTGCACAAAAGATATGACCACCAATCCTGCCATGACAGAGGATAGATAGGTGGAGACTTATTATTCGTCTAGTCATGCAGTGTGATCATTCAATTCAGACTTGAATGCACGGAATAGCAAAAATCTGCACTCTTTTGGCCAGTGCGCTCCCACGATGCTCCCTTCTGGAGGACGGAATTTAGCTGACTTCCACATCCATAGCCCTACCTTAACTTCTCCATGAGTACCGGTGTGGAGACATAGTGAACGTACGTGCGTAAGTGCCTAACCCCGCCCCCATACTGTACAAGTGAAATGCCTTCCCCCACCCACATTACGTATTCTCCCATGTACGGAGAGTTGTCACGCCCTTTCTTATGGATTTCTGCATGTGTGGAAATCAATTCCGTACGTAGTGAGATCCGATGAATAACATATCTGCTGCGCGCATGTGCAGATCGCAAAAAAAAACAACTTACGCACACGGCATGTGAATGCTTGTGATCGTTATGAAGTCAGGAAATGGGCACATCCTCACGGTGTACAGGTATCATCAGATATATTACATATTTAAGGGTAATTCCAGTAAACTCCCTTATTTCAGAACTTAGGACCGGATTCAGAGATGTGCGTGTCTAAAGTACGCAACTATACGCACGCACATAGCAAGGCAACACCCATGACACTCCCCTCGCACGGACGGGTTTTCGGTGACTTGCGCTTCCATAGGGCAACCTTAACTCTTACTAAAGCACAGCGTATTGGCGTACACTCTCCCCGACACTCCCCCTGTGCGGGCGTATTTCCCATTGCTTACGCCGGCTGAAG
>WWET01000056.1:416517-432027 GCA_011038615.1 Limnodynastes dumerilii
TGAAATTAAATAGACAACAACTTTTGATAGAATATTGTTATATCAACATATATTGTATTTGACATTAAAATGACCCTATCCCTACCAATTACCTTAATTCTAATCTTAACCTCAACATTAACCCTAACCCCAACACTATTCACTAACCCCAACACTAACCACTAACCATAATCCCAACACTAACCGTAACCTCAACACTAACCACTAACCCCAACACTAATCACTAATCCCAACACTAACCCTAACGCAAACACTAACTCTAACCCCAAACCTAACTGCAAACAACAATACTAATCCTTACCCCAACACTAACCCCATCACTAACCACTAACCCTAAGCCAAACCTAACTGCAAACCCTAACACTAACCCTAACCCAACACTAACCACTAACCTCAACACTAACCCTAACACAAACACTAACCCTAACCCCAACACTAACCACTAACCCCAACACTAACCACTAACCCTAACCCCAACACTAACCTTAAACTCAACACTAATTCTTTTCCTAACACTAACCCTAACACAAACACTAACCCCAAACTTAACTGCAAACCCTAATACTAACCCTAATCCCAACACTAACCACTAACCCCAACACTAACCCTAACCCAAACACTAACTCTAACACCAAACCTAACTGCAAACCCTAACACTAACCCTTACCCCAACACTAACCCTAACCCCAACACTAACCGTAACCCCAACACAAACCCTAACCCTAACACAAACACAAACACTAACTCTAACCCCAAACCTAACTGCAAACCCCAACACTAACCCTAACCCAAATACTAACCCTAACACTAACCCCAAACCTAACTGCAAACCCCAACACTAACCCTAACCTCAACACTAACCCTAACCTCAACACTAATTCTTACCCTAACACTTACCCTAACCCCAATAATAACTCTAACCCAACCCTAAATGCAAATCCCAACACTAATCTTAAAACCAACTCTAACCGCTAACCTCAGCACTAACCCCAATCCCAACTCTAACGCTAACCGCAAACCCCATCTGATTAATTACCTACGGACAGCAAACAGTGGGAAGTGACAGGGCTGCCATCAGGGAAGAGCAGCAGGGATATTTGTTCAGCAACAGGTATTGGTGGTAGGAGACAGATGAGTCGCTGTCACCAGTCTCCTACCACTGATACCCGCTGCTGGAGAACTCTACCAAGCTGCACATCAAATGGTCAATGCACATTAGCTGTCTGTGAATCTCTCTTGCAGGACACCAAAGGCAGAAGGACAGAATATAATATAAAGCGGAGGAGTCAGAGACACAGCAGAGGTTGGAACGGAGGACAGAGTGGAGGACAGAGCAGAGGAGCAGGGCACAGGAGAGGGAACACAAGGACAGAACAGAGAGACAAAGCAGAGGAGAGAGTGGAGCAGCAGGACACAATGGTGAATGAAGGGACATAGTGGAGGATGGTGGCACAAGAGAGTATGGAAAGACAGTTTCGTAAGTCCCCTGCCTTGGAACATCTGCGCATAAGTACTAAGAACATCTGAGCATAAGTACTAACGTACGTAACGTCAGTATTTACGTTGAAGGGACAGACCCTTCAACTATGATGGCTGTATCCCCAGCGGATAGCCATGTAAATGAGGGTTTGGGGGAACCCCCGTTATGACCTAGTCATAAAAGTTAAGGTAGGAATCTGGACATTGCAAGGACAGATAAGGTAGCCCTATGACACTCGTAAGGCACCTAACTCACTCAACTGTAAATACGGTCCATACATATTACATATCTGGAGTTACCTTCTTATAGGGTTCATATTGGTTCTAGCTCTGATTCAGAAGTGGAGATGTTTAACTGCGGCTTTTACATCCCAATGTTAGAAACTGTGACCTGCAGAAAGCTGAGGCTTTATAACCTGTTAGGTGTTCATCTGTACTTGATAACAATTGGTTGGTCATTACACGAGAACATCTATCTTCTATCGCTGTCTGTCTCCAGTCTGAATTTAGACATGTGTCTGATGAACAAGGCGAGACTCCTCCATGGATTATTAGGGCTTTCAACACCAAAATGAAAAGCAGAGTATTTTGCTAATGCGTCTTTACTAATTTAACCAGTGTGAAAGAGATCAGATATTTTCTGCCCTGATGCAGATTTGAAAGAAGCAGAACATGGATAATCAATATCATTATGTAATGGAAGAAGAGGAAAAAATAAATTGGTGTGTTTGCAGAGAACCTGACAGAGCGCGTTAAAGGGAAAACCAGTGGAATGATTTGTCGTAGCTACAATTTCTGATGACAGTCCCTTTGTGTTACTTCCTCTGTCCTGAGATCAATGCTTTGTGCTGATCCAAAGAAAAGGATTTTTTTAATAACAAGAAACATATTTTTGGTGTAAAACTCAGCTACTGATCTAGCACTTATTTTACTTCCTGTACAAATATATTTACCTAAGATAGATAGATAGATAGATAGATAGATAGATATGAGATAGATAGATAAATAGAGATAGATAGATAGATAGATAGATAGATGATAGATAGATAGATAGATAGATAGCAGGTTTTACTGTCACTCCTCCAACAGGGATCACAACTTGACTTGGTGATCAAGGTACTCAAAGGTAATAAATAAACCAAAAATGTTTTATTCACACATTACAAAACACAGTACCAAAGCAACAAGTGACAATATTTCACATTTACAGTCCCTGTCCCATCGACATTCAAAGTTCACCAAAGCCAGCTATTTAGCCAGTGTCTACACAGGAGGACTATGTCTAAGCAGAAGTTTGTGTTGTATATTTGTGAATGGTACAATAAACACAAAGTTTTACCATCATGAAGTGTTAGAGTATGTGCGGCAAGCGCCCAGCAGGTCGCAACCTCCAGTAGGTAACCGATACCGCAGTTTCTGGAGACTTGTGAACGAGGCACAGAGAAATGCAATGGACCAGGAGAACATACCACCATTAGAGGATGTGGCAATAGGTGGAATAGATAAAAGAGAATGATGCCCACTGACACGACAGGAGTGCAACAGATCCAGAGACAAAAACTGCAGTAGTGTAGAGATAGCATACACCGACAGTGTGAAAGATTGTATTACAGATATAATAGTGAGGTGCGGATGAAAATGGCACAGGCACTATAAAATATGTGCAGAGAGAATGGCACTGACCAACTATAGAGATAGTATAAACAGTAATAGTAATAGGCACTATGGAAATGGTGTAGGTGGTATAGCACATCAAAATATCAACTGTGCAAATGGTAAAGCACTAACAATAATAACAGTGGCAATAATAAAGCACCAACTATAATAACAGTGCAGATGGTATACACACACACACACACATACACATATACATAACAGAGATTCTTCAGGATTGCATTTGTAGCTTTATTCGCTCTACCTTTTTCTTAAGCTTTTACCTAAGGATAAAAACATTGCAAATGACATTTGTCTCCTCTTGTCATTGATATATGACTGTAACAGTTGATCTTCTAACATCCTTGCTAATGCTGTTGGGTACTTAGAGGAGCCATATTGAAAGTTTCAGAAAGTTCTTTCAGAGATAAAACAGGTTTGTGATTGAAATCAATAATTACGTTGTCAAGGTCCCAGGGAGCTGGGGAAGGTCAGACTCAAAAATAGAAGAGACACCTGTCTTATAAATGGTTATTGCTGCTTTTTGTACAGTTTCTAAAGTAATGGTTGGAAACCTTGTTGTCCACAACACAATATAAAATAGTTACTGTTATGGCACCCAATAAAAAAAAACTTTCATTTTTCTGTATCAAAGGTAGAAAAGATACAGAGCATATCTAATCCTATAAATTTCACTTGCAGTAACTTTGTTGGCCTAAAGGTCTGGAGTTTGATACTATTTAAGATAATGGGCTGAGTCCAGACTTAAGTAAGTACTTGAAATGAGTTACTCCTGGGCTAAACCATGTTGATTGCAGGGGAGTCTTATTTCATCTGTTGCAAACAGTATTAGAGTTGAGAGGTGATGTTTCCTGGCCCAAGTCTAAATAACAGTGTGATAGTAAAGCTGGTCAGTATCTGTGTGCAGTAAGCAATTCAAAGATATATCCCTGCATGCAAAGAATGCAATTAACTTGACTCCCCCTGCAATCAACATGGTTTAGCCCAGGAGTAACTAATTTCAAGCACTTACTTAAGTCTGGATCCAGCCCAATATTATTAGACCGTATTCACACCTAAGAAGCAGAGGCTTCCTAGGTGCGTAAGTGGCTAATTTTTTGCCACTGGGCATGCGTAGTCATTGTGACTTAAGAGGGAAAATATGCACAGTGACTTAAGGTTGCCTATGGGACTCATAAGTGCTATAATGCACCTAAAAACAGTGTGAATCCGGTCCATTAAACAGATATTAGTGGTAATATCATTAATACAATCATTTCATATTCTCAAAGTCATTCATTTTATCCTTCATGAAGAAGCTAAAGGTAATACTATGGGGGCAAAATTTGCCCCATGCTATGGGAACAAAGGTGACTAGAAAGAATATCTATATTGGGCAAACCAACCCAAAGTCCTTTGGCCCAGATACATTGATGGTGAATGGCCAATAAAAAAATAAATGAATACATATATACTAGATATAAACCTTTATTTTATAGTCACTTGCAGTAAGGTAAAAAAGCGCAATTTCTGGACCTTCAGCTCCAACTGACAAAAACCTTTACCAAAAATGGTAAACAACGATACATTCATTCTGGCTTCCAGGAACCACGTTCCCCAGAGGTTGAAAATAATTATTCCAGGAAGACAATTTTGTGGAATACAAAGATATGATTACACCTTTACAGAGTACCCAGAACAATGAACCAACCAGCCTTAAAAAAATATTGTAGAGGGAAACTATCTTTGCTGAAGTAAAACTCAAACATGCAAAGAAAAAACCTATGTGTCGTATCAAGCAGAAACACAAATCATTACATAAAAAAGCACACAATGCTCTAGCAAATCGAGATTTGCAGAAAATGAAGAGGCAATGATTAGTGCTAATGGGAGACAATAAGATATTCCCAGTGGACTTGATTCACACCTAAGAAACTTCGGCTTCTAACGTACATACGCACGCATAGTAGGTCATTTACACAGTTAGGTACGTAAATTGCCTCCATGCGGTTTTAAAAGAGTAGTTTAGTTAGAAAGAGGCGGGGTAATGCCACCTCTGGAAGTGTTTAGGTAGAAGTGAGAGGGGTAGAGGGGGTGAGGGATTTAGATTAGCCAGGGAGAGACATTGCCTGTGCGTAGTTTCCTTCTTATGAAGGAAACTACGCATGGTTAGTTAAGGTACCTAAAAATGGGGGGTGCGTTAGGTGTGGACTCTTAAGCATAAATAAGGTCCAATGTTACCAATAAAACCACAGATCATTTACCAAAGAAGTTCATTGGTCAAGGACATTGTTCCACAACAGGGTTTTGTTTTAATGCACGTAATATAAACGGAAGTCTGCACAGTACCGTTTTCGGGGCATAGTCGGCCATTGGAGATACGCATGGAGGGTGGACGGAGGCATGCTAATCATACTGTAAGGGCTTGGCTAAGGTAGGGTCCTGCTGGCGGATCTACAATACGATAGCCTCGGCTACAAAGCGTAACTACAGGTGTCGTATGGATGCCCTCACCCCTTTGTTCCTAGTTACACTGATGTTATGTATGTTCAGTTACGTGACGTGACATCTGCCGCGCATGCGCAGTGAATACAAATCAGCGATTTTCCATCAGTGGATAGCGTAAAATAGCTAGCGTACGTAGGTTAGGATCTGGGCCGTCATGTGTATGCAATGTCCCCAGAGGATGATGGGGTAGATCTAGAACTACGTTTGCCGTACGTTTATTCGCATAGCGTATTTTCGTGTGCGTACCTTCTATACACTCCCCTTGGCACACCCCTTGAATGTACGTATTTTGTCAAGTTACGCTTTTCAAACCCTGCCTTAACTTTTGGCAACGTAACCGCAGTGATCCGCACACGTACGTATGGGCAACACGTATTTACGCAGCTAAGCACGCCCATACTGTACACTTTAAATACAAACCCCCGCCTACACAGCGTATTTCAGACGTATTTCGGACTCACGTAAAATTGGCACGCCCACACGTAAGTATTTACGTGACACATACGTGAATGGCCCATACGTTCACAATTACGCTACGTTACTGAGCGTATTTTCTATGGTGCGCATGCGCAGTACTTACCAAAAGGCGATTTTACGTCTCGGCCACGCGTAAATTCGCTCACAGGCGTTGTTTTGGATCTGGCCCGATGTATGTATGTAGGATCCATTACTACAAAACTGAAAGCTAGAATTACAGTATGAAACAGGCAATCATATTGTTCCAGAGCACTTCAAAAGGATAAACATTTAGGAGTTATGAGCTGGATCCAGACCTAGTTAAGAGCATAAACGTAGTTACTCATGGGCTAAACCATGTTGATTTCAGGGGGAGTCAAGTTAATTGTATTCTTTGCATGCAGGGATATATCTTTGAATTGCTACTGCACACAGATACTGACCAGTTTTACTATTAAACTGTTATTTAGACTTGGGAGAGGAAACATCACCTCTCATCTCTAATACTGTTTGCAACAGATGAAATATGACTTCCCTGAAATCAACATGGTTTAGCCCAGGAGTAACTAAGTTCATGCACTTAACCAGGTCTGGATCTAGCCCTATGAGTCAGACACATGGGCATAAAACAAGACCAAAAATACTGGAGGGGGGATTATATTTATAACCATGGTTGCCTACTTTAGCAAATGACTATCAAGGAGATTTTGATAGCACTATCAAGGCTGCACCAAAGGGGTGTGTCCTGTAGTGTCAAAGGGGTGTGTCCTTTGAATAGCTCCACCCATGGGTGTGTTTAACACTGCCAGGCAAACTATTTCCCAATAAGAATAGCAGCATCAGTATTTATTGATTGATAAAATGTCACTGAATAAATATTTTCAGTATTTATTGTGCATACTGTGTCTACGAGATCAATGACTTCTTCATCTGCCACCTCCATAGACCTTAATGCAAGGAAAATAGGATACCATTTCTAAATTCTGTCATCATACTGCAATGACATCTGTAACTGAATCAGCATCAGGGAGATTGCCCAACACTTCAGGGAGTCAGGGAGATTACCCGCTCTTCAGGGATAACACTTTCTATTCCAAACAAATAATGACCTGTTCAATGTACAGATTCTATAATACTTTTTTGTCTTCCATTTATGCCATGGTTCTCTAAGGAACTGGTTCCCCAAAATATTGTATGTATTTCATTACTGCATCAATCCATTAAGGTGTCATCTGTGTCCTCACCAGATAAAGATTTAATATAATAAATCTCAGTCAATCACCTAAAGAGAAACATTTCACTAGATTGAAATTCATTAATTAATTAAATGTTATGATATATTCATCATATGAGCGGTTACAGACGTGATGTTAATCTAAAACAATGACATACAAAGACATAAGGAAGGACAAACTTTGGTATGAAAGTTTATTTATCAAATGTTAATCTAGAATTTAAGAACAGTCACTGGCTGTATTACCTGAGACTGTATTACCTAAGACTGCATGTCATCCTTTTGAAGTAGTGTATTTATGATATTTTACTCTAAGCATGCACAGATACAGGGCTGTATTCACAGATCCGGTAGTTGCGTGCGTATTTCTAGGATCGGATCAACTGCACGTTTAGTAACTTTAATTACGTACTTTACGTAGACTATACGTGTGTAAGTCACGGACGTACATGTGAATCGCACTTGGGGACATACGCACGGAAATCAGACACACGGGAAAATTTACATAAAAGTGGGGGGGGGCATTTAAATGAACGCATTGAGGCACGGTTATAAAGACGGACGGAGCACATATACGCAAGTAGGTATACACGTAAAGAACTGAGTGGTCTCAGGACTCATAAGTCACCGACACCAAGTCCGGGGAAGGGGAGTGTCGGGGTTGTTGGTGGGTGTTTCCTTGCTCCGGCCGTGCGTATAATTGCGTACATTAAAAAAACGGATCTCTGAATACGGCCCACAATGTCCAGTTTAGGGTTACGGCACCATGTGATGGATGGGTTGTGAGGGGTGGTACAGCCCAATGCCATCGGGCTTAGTAGATTATGGGTCTATGGGTCTTTGATGAAAAGGAACCAGTTGTGACGGCTTCGGATGTATAATGACAATACAAGTGATGGGATGCGGTCAGCCCTATACTGATAATGCGGTAGATCCAGAACTCCGCTTGCAATCCATTTCCTAGCGTAGCGCATTTACGCGAGCGTACCTTCTAAGCACTCCCCTAGGCACACCCCTTGAATGTACGTACTTTATCCGCTTTACGTTTTCCAAACCCTACCTTAACTTTTGGCAGCGTAACCGCTCACGTCCGCACACGTACGTATAGCCTGGGTGCAGTTACGCCGCTAAGCACGCCCATACTGTACGATTTAAATACAAATCCCCTCCTACATTGCGAAATTTCAACATACTTACGGCTATCGTAATATTGGCACGCCCCCTCGAATGTTTTTACGCTATTGTTACGTGAATGGCCCTTACGCTCAGAGTTATGTTGCGTTACGTAACGTCACATTTGCCACGCGCATGCTCAGTACATACAAAAAAGCGTTTTTACGTCTCCGCCAGGCGTAAATACGCAGAAAAACGTTGTTCTGCATCTGCCCCAATGGCCCTAATTTACACCTAAGAAACTGCAGCTTCCTAGGTGCGTATGTTTAAGAAAATTACTAGTGCACATGCGTATTCATGGTGAGTACACATAATCTACGTAGCATTTAGTCCTTTGGTCCTTGACAAAGGCCAGTAGTGGCTGAAACGCGTTGGCTGCGCCCCCCTTGCTAGAAGCAGTCTTTTGTATCAGAGAACCGCTAGTCAGTCCTGGGCTGACAGCGGCTCCATCCTATAAGACATTTCAGAAACTGTTTTGCCGCAAATCTAGCTTAACAAATCCTTCCAGCCTTAGTTTTAAATCTCATACTATTAGAAGGGAGCTAATACCTCCACAATTAGCGTTCACTTACACGGTCTGCAACCGAGTTGCAACCTTTCTCCTAATCTATCTTTCTCTCCCAGCGCCGAAACCTATTGAAAGTATTATAAAAAAACTTTTTTCCTACGTAGCATTTAGGTACGTATAATGACTACATGCAGTATTTAAAGACCGCAGATTGGACCTGATCCAGACCTGTTGTGCGTAGCGTATTATCGCCGAACATACCACCGATGCACGGCAATAGGCACTCCCCTTGCTCGTACCTAGTTTAGCTTAGCTACGTCTAGCTGACATTCTCTAGTATGTAATAGGAAAGTGAGAGCTAGAATCTGATTGGTTGCTATAGACAACATCTCCACTTTTCCAAACCCGCAGCTTAGTAAATCTGGCCCCAGGGCTGAAGAAGGGGAAGGTTATAGTTAGGGCTGAAGGAGAAGGTTAGGGTTAGGCTGCGGCACATCAAAGGTTAGGGTTAGGGCTCAAGAAGGGGAAGGTTAGAGTTAGGGCTAAACGGGAAGGTTAGTACGCACAGCACATCGGCGTAGGTCTGGATCAGGCCCAATGTGATTACTCAGTGTTGACCTGTTTACTTTGCCAAACTCAAGACACATCTGGTGCTGAAATTTCCATGCCCCCACTTCTAAATTTCCACTTCGAGCACTGATCAGGATAGTCTGTAAAAAGAAGGTTACACATATGTAGCCTACAGGACCTCCCTTATGCTAAATGATCTGTTATTATTGTCAGATACAAAGCTTTCGCTGTTTTCTTTGCACAAAATAACATTTAAAAAGGGCAGTTCTTGCATTTGAATTCAATCTTTGACATGGAGCAACATAAATACCAGCAATCATACTAATACAAACACATATTATTTATTAAGGGAAATTAATTAGAAACATCTTCATTTAACCTACTCTATTTAAATAAGCGTCATTACAGGAGTCACTAGGGATCACGCAGAAAAATGTTAAAACAAAAGGTTAGAAGAAGAGACTGGAATGTGGCAAAGCCTTAGGGCAAAATTTTCATAAATAGAGTTTGAAATTGCGGACATCAAAATGCTGCCGTCCATGAGATAATTAATTTAGGAGAATGTATACAAAAAATATATGTAATGTATGGTGAGAAATGGTATATACCGCACTGGGGTGTGGATCCCCTCATAGAAAATCTGAATTTCGAAAATTCAGATTCCTCCCAGCCAGTTGCGAACTGGCTGGGATTTCGATTGCATATGCCACAAGGAGGCATTGCTATCGATCCACGGAGCACCGAGCTTTCGGTGCTCTGAAAACTTAGTAAAAATAGTCCCCCACTACTTTTCCTAATTCTTACCCTAACCCTCCCCTCTCACTACCCTGACCCTAACCTTCCCTTCCTGACCCTTACTTGCAGCCTGACCATAACCCACCATCTCCCACAGCCTGACCCTAACCCTCCCTCCTCTGCAGCCTAACCCTAACCGCAGCCTGACCCTATCTCTCCCTCCTCTGCAGCCTGACCCTAACCGTAGCCTGACCCTAACCCTCCCTTCCCTGAAGTCTTACCCTAACCCTCCCTCCCCTGCAGCCTGACCCTAACCCTCCCTACCCCGCACAGAGAGGTTACTCACCTGTCCCTTGGTCCAGCGATCGTGGTGGTGGAGGTAAGGCCAAGGGATATCTCATTTGCGAAAGTGAATGGGTGAAGTATGCCATACTCACCCATTCTGAAGAAAAAATTTTTAAAACCGTAAATATTCGAAAAAGGGACATTCGAAAAGGAACTTTTGGATGTCCCTTTTTCGGAAGCCACATTTTCTTGCCGGAGATTGCAACCAACCCAATGCAATTAATGATAGATGCGTACTAAATTAGTCTGTCTGTAGAAGCTACAGGTGCACACTATGGGCTAGATTTACTAAGCTGCGGGTTTGGAAAAGTGGAGATGTTGCCTATAGCAACCAATCCGATTCTAGCTCTCACTTTTCTATTACATACTAGAGAATGTCAACTAGAATCGGATTGGTTGCTATGGACAACATCTCCATTTTTCAAAACCCACAGCCTAGTAAATCTGGCCTTATAAGTTTTTTAAAACTTATCTTTTAATTAAGGTATGCTTAAAATATACTGCCAGCGAACAGTAAGACAAAGTAACCAAAATCAGAAGATATAAAATATAATCTTATTATTAAATAAAGAAGTATAATACTTGTATCAAGGCAGCCACAAGCGAAACATGCGCCGACAGACACAGGTGTTTGCCGCCACCCACTGAGCTCTCTCTCAGCCTGTATTCACTCTTTTCCTTGTCTCTAGTTTCCGGTAAGACGGCTAAATTATACCCCTTTCACATCACCAACTGTGAAGATACCGGGAGATGAAATACCGGGTATAAAAAAAAAACACCTTTTAAGTTCTCAAAAATCCGGGAAATTCACGGGTATGTACCTTTCACATCACCAATGAATTTCCCGGGTTTTAGCAGCTTAAACCCGGCAGGACATTCTGATGGTTGTAGTTCTACAATCATCAGCATGCCCAGGGATGGCAGGGCATGGTAGCACTTGGAGAACCACAAGTGCCAGCATGCCCTGTCACTTGTGACAAAAACGCATACCCCTTCTAGCACATTAATAAAATATAGGGCCGGCCCCTACCCTAAAAAATACTAAACATTTAATGCCCCCTTTAAAAAATAAAGACATTAATTACCGCTAATAAAAAAAAATTACCGCTAATTGTTAACAGTAAAAAAAATCATAAAAAGTGTTACAAACTTACCGGCCCAGGGGGTATTCAGGACCACTGGCAACACTGCTTCTGCTTATCACATATATGGGGCAGCGCAGCTGACCTAAGCAGGAAACCACCTGCTGTAAAAAGTTAACTAAATAAATAAATGGTAGCGCAGAAGCCCACAGTTACTAATAAATTTGGGTAAACTGCGGTGGCTGAATGAAATAGCAACAACGCTGATAGATAAGAGTTTGTTTTAATTAAGTCAAATAATAAAAGATAATGTATTACACATATAAAATGTGAATCAATTACATAAATAACATTTAAAAGGCTAGAGAGACTAAAGTGAGCTGGATGAAGTGGTATATGCAATACTTATCAGTTTATTGATAGGCACGGACACACGAATAGCATCCCGATCTAGTCCTTGGTAAAAATGCCTTTTCACTTTCTCCAAAGTATCAGATGGCCAGCCTGACACTCTTGAGTGCCTTGGTATAAGTAGAATAATTTCTAAGGCGGCTGTGCAAGATGTAATAATACAATAAACCGATGCGGATATTTAGCGGTAAGGAAAGGTTTCCAATGGTGTGGCAGGAGGAGGTCCCAGTATACCTTCCGTGAGCTAGGTAGTATTGTAACCGAAGGGACGGCTCTGTGCTTAGCAAGTTCTTTTTAAACGAGGACTGCAGATTTTGCATCGACCGGAAGGTCGATGTCGCCAGCGAACACAGAGTCAGCTCTTCTAAGCCCATCCAACCACCTGCCAAACGCAAACAGGACAGGGAGTTGCCATAAGCCTGGCGTTCGGGAATAAATGAAATTTTGCAAAAGTCAAACCTGGAAAGTGCATCTGCAATACCATTCTCTACACCTGGCACATATTGTCCCCTAAAATGAATGTTAAATTGAAGGCACCTGAGAACCAGATGCCGCAACAACCTTATAACTGGTAACGAGGATGCACTCTGCTGGTTGACTGCTTGCACTCCTAAATTATCGCACGTAATGACAATGGGCCTGATCCAGTCCTACGCATATGTGCTGTGCTTAGTAAAGCACAGCGTATTGGCATGCACTCCCCCCGACACTCCCCGCTGTTCGAGCGTATTTTTCTTTACTTACGCCAGCTGAAGGCTACCCTAACTTCAGCCGGCCTAAGCAAGGAAAAATACGCTTGCACAGGAGCGTTTGGCCGCAAACCCCTCCCCCCTCATTAAACTACCTCCCCCTGCCCACCTACACTAACCTGAATGTAGTAACACTGGGGGGCGCCCCCTCCAGCGTCCCTACGGCGCTGCTACGGATGCCCGATCGTGGATCGGGCGTTGCCGTAGCGGCGCCGGGCAACATCTGCCCGGTGCATGCGCAGGTCGGCCTTTCAGTCGATCTTACGCTTACGCCCGCCGTCCTAGCGACCATTGCTTTGTATGAGGTTGATTGGCATTCATATTTAAATGGTTATTTACATAAATCTATAAAAACAGTGCAGAGCTCGTTTTTGTACTGTGCTCCATTCACCTGTGGTTTATAAGTATTATACTTTGTTATTTGAAAATAAGATTATATTTTATATCTTCTGATTTTGGTTTCTTTGTCTTAATATTCGCTATCAATATTTTTTAATCATACCTTTTAATGAAATTAAAAGTTAAATTTTAAACCACTTATAGTGTGCACCTAGAATGTAGTCCTTTTATCTTTGAGGGTCTCTCTTGTAGCGTCTACGGTTTTGTTTAAAAATAAATGTAACTTTTCCCTGCAAGAATAATCAAAGAAACCAACCACACCAGCTCTGGCGATTGAAGTCCTGCTGTATGGTGGTCTTCATTTCGAAAGACCATTGTACTACATCTGAATGGAGACTGTTAGCATTTGCCAGTAGTCTGCATTGTAGAAAGCAGCGGTGAGGGGACTCCTGGAGATCTCAGCCAAAAGATCAGAATTTAACCTAAGCCTACCCTTAACTCTTTCCTAACCCTGACCCTCCCTTTTCCGCAGCCTATGCCTAACCTTCCCCTTCTTTAGCCCTAACCTTAACCCTCTGTTTCCCACAACCTATCCTTAACCTTCCCCTTATTTATCCCTAACCTTAACCCTCTGTTTCCCACAACCTATCCTTAACCTTCCTCTTATTTATCCCTTACCTTAACCCTCTGTTTCCCACAGCCTATCCTTAACCTTCCCCTTATTTGTCCCTAACCATAACCTGCCATGCCCCACAGCCTAACCCTAACCCTCCATGCCCCGCAGCTTAATCCTAACCTTCCTCTTTAAGCACTAGCTCTAACCTTAATGCTGCGCTGATGAATATAAGACCATAAACATCATTAATCAATATAAAATGCTAACGTTCATGACACACAAATATATAACACTCATTATAATCAATAATAATAAAAATGAAAAACGATCGGGATACTCAGCAATAGAACAAGTGCAATGGTAAACAATCACTAGGTATAATGCAATTCAGTCCCTTCTAGAGAGAAAATGTACAACTGCCACAATGAGTTAGATGAGGAGGGATCCTTATAGGCAGATAGGATGTAATAGTGATGAATGAATAGTCCGCCCCAGTGAGAGGTAGTCTTGTAGTAACAATTTCCAGCAAGATAGAAAATAGATACAATATACCGTATTTACACCTAAGAAACAGACGCTTCTTAGGTGCAGATATTATGTACATGACCTACTGTGCATGTGTAGTATGTGATTTATGCAATCTACGTACCAGTTAGGTACGTAGATTGCCTCCGTACGGTCTTTAAAGACCACACGGAGGAGTTTAAGTAGAAAGAGGTGGCGTAATCCCACCTCGGGGAGTGCTTGGGTAGAAGTGGAAGGGGGGAGGGATTTAGATTAGCCGGGGAGGGCGGATGTCCGTTAGGAGTTTCCTTCCTAAGAAGTTATAAGTGCCATATGGTACCTGAAAACGGGGGCGGGTTAAGGGCAGGTCGGATAAGTTAGGTGTAGATCTGTCCTACACTTATTTAACTATTGCATTATAGAGAATGTCAGCTAGAATCTGATTGGTTGCTATGGGGAAACTGTCCACTCTTTCAAAACCCACAGCTTAGTAAATCTGGACCTCTGTGTTCCTACATATCCTGAACTTCTACCCTGGTCAATAAACCAGCAATCGTCTGATTTTATGCAGGTTTGAATATCTTTTGACTTAACTATTCAACCAAGATTGGACACTTATAAATTGTCAGATAAATAAGTCAAATAAAAGTAGGATTAGATGCAAATTGGATGTGTGTGCCCAGCTTTAATATTGAGTATTAGTATTTAGTATTTAGTATAGAGTTCCTATAGTAGTGGTATTTATTATACAGTAACTTTTTTATATTTTATGTTGTCTTCAATTCTCTGTTGTAGAAATCTTTTCAATCACTTACAAGCAGCATTTGTTGAAAACTATTTTTTATTGCCTTCCAAATACAATTTTCGGTATGGGTTTTATTAAAACAGAGAGAGATCAGGTAAATATACATGAATTTCTGGGTTAAAGGTTAAGTGACATTGGTCAAATCTTGTTCAACACCCCTTCAGTCCTGTGTTTTACTTGCAAAGGTGGTTTATAGGACTTGGACAATTCTGTTATTTGCAGACACCTCCAGGAAGTTGAGGGATTATTATTACTATTATATTTTATTAATTACACTACAAAAGTTTGTGAGTAGAAGAGAGAAGCCCCTAACCTGCCCCCCCCCCGTTTTTTCTGACACTAC
>WWET01000056.1:436218-449149 GCA_011038615.1 Limnodynastes dumerilii
CCGGGTTGAAAAACCCGGGTAGGGTAGCACCTACTGCACCCCTACCCGTGTCAGACCCGGAAATAACCCTTCTTTTAACCCGGGTTGAATTCCCGGGTCTTCTGCACCTTTCACATCTCCACGAAATACCCGGGATTTTGCCAAGACCCGGGTTTTTGGCGAAAATCCTGGGTATTTCATGGCGATGTGAAAGGGGTATCAGTTACAGCACTGCACTCTGCCCTCTCCCTTTTAAGGGATATTGTTATGCTTCATTAAGACGACTTAGCAGTATTCTTACCAATCATATAGATCCAGATCCACACCATCGCAAGTTTTTAGTATCTGTGGGGGTGTTTAATGCCGCACGAAAGAGGGGATTGAACTCCCGTCACTCCCGTCTCTCATTCATAAAAAAGTGTGACTTGAAGATCAGCTCGTCCTGCTAATCCGCTCGTAAGTGGGATACCCATCATACAGTGTAAACTGTTAAATGCTCTCCCTTCAGTTCATTCATTAAATTCAGATAAGTGACAGTTGGAAGCCCAGAAGCTGAGTATTGAGTACCTAATGGAATGGGTCATGTTGGAGGGCCTTCTATTTATATTTGATCTCTGAGTGGCCCTTTGTCCTGCTTTGCTCCCTGGCTCTTTAGCCTAATGTTCCCTCCTTCCCGTGCTTTGCCCTTGGCTGTTCCCATGTGCTTGCGTGGACACCCCTGTGGTGCGCCATCTGTGTGGGTGCATGAGAGAGTGTACATCCAGTCTGTCTCTTGTGTTGTTTGTCAGAGCTACTTCCTTCTAGCTCTTCCTAGTCTCTCTGTCACAAGTACCTTCACAATGCAATTGTACTAAGCATGTGTCAACATGGGTGTTACATATAGGAATGCAATACGATTGATGCAGGATTCTGTGCGGGGATGCTTTCCGTCTGTTGGATGGGGGGGAAACATTCAAATCATACAGTAAGGGCTTGGTTAAGCCCTTAAATATGATACAGAGTTACAAACAAAGGGCCTGATCCAGACCTACAATCATCAAACGCTCAAGTGCGTAGCGTGTTTACGCCAGCGTACCTCCGATACACCCCCTAGGCACTCCCCCTGTTCGTACTTACTTACCTTGCCGTCTTACACTGAGCAAACCCTACCCTAACTTTTCCACGCGTAGCCGCAGCCATGGTAACGCTCCTTGCGTAGTTGCGACGCTTAGCACGCCCATACTGTACAATTTAAATGGCTCACCCCGCCCTCGGTGCGTATTTACGGCTTTTGTATGGCAGACACGCCCCCTCGAGCGTAGTAACGAAGCTGGTACGCTCAAGGCCCATACGCTCAGACTTTGTAGCGTAACATGAGTGTAACATCTGCCCCCCGAGCATGCGCAGTAAGTACAAATGGCCGTTTTTACGCTTATGACCATTGTAAAAACGCACCCGAGCGTAGGTCTGGATCAGGCCCAAGACCCTTATGCACAAGGCCACATTCATAATAGTTAAGGTAGGATTCTGGACCACTAAAATCTGTACGTGTGAGGGAAGTACAGGGGAGTATGCGGACCTTCGGATTGGGCCCGTGATGCCTTTTCGCGGTTCTTTTTTCACAAGGTGCATTTTAAAATGTGCAAATTTTACTTACTGTAAATTCACAGGCAATTGAATGGGGCCCATAATGTCCTTTATGTAGGGCAAACACTGGGGTAGATCCAGAACTCCGCTTGCAATCCGTTTACTAGCGTAGCGTATTTACGCGAGCGTGCCTTCTATACGCTCCCCTAGGCACCCCCCCTGCATGTACGTACTTTGGGCACTTTACGCTTTATAAACCCTACCTTAATTTTTGGGAGCGTAACCGCTCATGTCCGCACACGTACGTATAGGCAACGCCTAGTGACACCGCTAAGCACGCCCATACTGTACGATTTAATTGCAAACCTTCAAACGTTTTTATGCTACTGATATGTGAAAGGCCCTTATGCTCAGAGTTACGTTACGTCACGTATCATCTGTCGTGCGCATGCTCAGTACATACCAAATCGCGTTTTTACGTCTCCGCCAGGCATAAATACACACGGAAACGTTGTTCTGGATCTGCCCCACTGTTTGTACCTAGATCTGGATCAGGTCTGATATTGATAATGCCCTCTCTCCTTTGCCCCATTACCCATGTCACTGGCAACACCATGATGAATATATATTTTTTTATACGTACAGACATATATATTGATAGTTTATAATAATGTACGTTTATCATATAACTAAAAAATAAATTCATTGCATGTAACAGCTGAACTAGACTGAGCTGCAGCATTATATTTATCATTTATTTACATAATCTAATGCTTCCATTTCTTGAGTGGCACTTCAATTTTTTTAATTAAAGTGAGATTGCGTCCTTATCATGAATTGGATATCATCTTGCACATGTTATTATCTTTTATAGAGTTCTTTGCCTTTATGTAATTGCATACTTGAAATTAACTGATAAAAATTATATCATGGACAAGTTACACCATGCACTGTTTCACATCAACAGTAGACACTGTATGAGCACAGGTTATAATACATATGTAGGATATTTTGGAGCTGATTCAGAGTTTAAGAGTAAAACAGGTGGACATGTACACAAGGGCAAGTCCATGCTGAATTGCAGGAGAGGCAAATGCAAACTGTGTAAACTGTATTAGAGGTATTATTTTCTCATTTTTTTCTGTTTCATCGGAAAGTTGTTCAGTATTTGTGTACAATAAGCAAAATCTAAGCATTTTGGGCCTGATTCAGAGATCCGGAACTAACGATAGTTCCGTGCGTATATTTAGGGTCGGAATGATTTTGCATCAACTGCGCATGCGTAGTAATAGTGCAACGCCATGTACGTTGAAGTTAAGGTCGGAAATGCCTTAAGGTCGGACTTGTGAATTGGGCGGAGACTAATGCGACCCTAAGTGCGGAGGAAATATATGGACCTAAGGATTTGCATAGAAATGGGCGGGGGGAGGCATTTAGATGAGGGAAAGTGGGCGCGCTTACAGAGTTAGGGCCCTAAATATACGCAACTAATACACATAGGGTCGGAAGTGAGTGCGGCCAGTTAGGGCAAGTCTATGGAGGTGGAAGTTTAGGTCCGGCCGGAGGTTGCGAGGGGAGTGACTGTTTATTCTGGTGGGTGTAACCTGTTCCGACCTGCCACTTAGATGCGTATATTTGCGGCCCGATCGCCGACGGATCTCTAAATCAGGCCCTTTGTTCTCATGCAAAATTAAATGAATTTACCTCTTGCCCACTTGGTCCCATCCAAAACCCATTTCTTCATAAACTCCGTCCCTTTTTGTACAACCACAAGGACAAAAAAATCAACATAGTAACACAAAAAAGATAATTATCTAACTCTAGGCTAGTCCACTTATCAGGACAAAGTGAAAGGCGGGTGGGACAGAGGGACAGTCACCCAAAATCGGACTGAAATACGGACCGTTAGAAGGAATGCTTTATGGTTTTGGCCAAGGTGTAAATTTCTACCTATTTTTTATATACTCTTTAACTCTGGATCATCTCAGTTTAATTCCTGTGTTTGCATTTACATTTTAATTAGTTACTTGTTAAAAAGGAAGTTACTTGAAGAACAGTTGTAGGGGTTGTAGTCTGACAGACTGAATCATCTGTCATTCTTTTTATCTTATTTCTATATTGCCATCTTTCAGTATCTGTTTCATTCACATAATTAAACACACATATGCCAAATAACCTACTAGTAAAGCTGGGTACATACAGACCTGCATCATGATAGAGTGATATACACTACACTCTGTTTCCCATTGGATCTGTTGAAAAGTGTTCCCAGAATCCTCTGCTGCAGGAATATGCACACCAATAATGGCGGCAAGACACAGGGAAAGAAAGGGGGAGTTGTTGCCTCAAACATTGAGACACAATATGCTCTGAACATTTTTAACGACAATGGGACTTAAGTAAGTGCTTGAAATGAGTTACTCCTGGGCTAAACTATGTTGATTGCAGGGGGAGTCAAGTTAATTGTATTCTTTGCATGCAGGGATATATCTTTGAATTGCTTACTGCACACAGATACTGACCAGCTTTACTATTACACTGCTATTTAGACTTGGGATAGGAAACATCACCTCTCAACTCTAATGCTGTTTACAACAGATGATATATGACTCCCCTGCAATCAACATGGTTTAGCCCAGGAGTAACTAATTTTAAGCACTTACTTAAGTCTGGATCCAGCCCAAAGTGACATCGTTGATCGTAAAAATTACATAAGATTCTGTGTCACATGATTGTACGACATCGTTGGACAGTACATAAAATTTGAGAACTATTTGATGGTTATTGTGTGATCTCATTATTTGTCCTGACAATTTTTTTCAAAATAATTTTATTGCATCAAAATATCTAGATCTAAATTCTTATCAAATGTTTTTACTAGGTTAACACAGGGTTGTGGACTCTCCCGGAATACCCGGGAGACTCAAGAAATTCCGGCAGTTCTCCCGGTATCCAGAGAGAGCCAGCAAATCTATATTTATTGCTTATTTATTTAAAAAATAATTTGTGTAATTTCAGTGAGTCCAATGTTTAATTTTTTTTAATTAAGAGCAACAAAGTAACTTGATAACATTGTGCAAATACTAATAGATTTAATCATTGGATTGTTTTGCAAATGCTTTATGAAAATGGAATTGCTGACAGTTTATTTCCCTAGGTACAATTATTAAAACATATGAGCAAAGTCTATAGCATTCAAGACATGTCTACCTCATGTAATTTATGGTAATTTAAACAGGTTTATATGGGGAAATATGCATTTACAGTACATAATATGCAAATATATTAAAGTTAACAGAGACAGTGTAGTATAATGTTACCTAAAACAGTAAAAAAAATAACAACCCTACAAAACAACACATCCTGACAAGTCCAGAATAACAACTATGGGGAAAAAATTTCTTATATCCAAAGTACAGAAATAAATAAATATTTTTGTTAAGAGCTGGAAGGCTTAAAATACACCCATAGCTTCGTAGTTCAATAACTCATATTGAACCTGGTTTAAACCTAATTCACACCTTGGACCAGATTTACTAAGCTGTGGGTTTGGAAAAGTGGAGACGTTGCCCATATCAACCAAGCAGTTTTTAGCTGACATTTTCTAGTATGTAAAAATAAAGTGAGAGCTAGAATCTGTTTATTTGCTATGGGCAACGTCTCCAATTTTCCAAACCCGCAGCTTAGCAAATCTGGCCCAAAGTTTGAAGCAGTGGTTGAAGTGGAAATTTAGAAGTGGCAGTATGAACATTTAAAAGTGGTGGTATGAAAATATAGAAATAATAGAAATGAATGGAGACTTATAGCTTTACAATTAAATCAGTGTGAGAAGTGAAGGAATATATATCCCCTCACTTTGAGCCCTGGTTGGAAGTAAAATTATATTTATGTATTGTTTCTTTACATAAAGTAATGTTATCATTTCAGAGAAGCAGTAATTATATATTTTAATTAAAAACAACAAA
The DNA here is from genome assembly GCA_011038615.1 of Limnodynastes dumerilii. Lineage (NCBI taxonomy): Eukaryota > Metazoa > Chordata > Amphibia > Anura > Limnodynastidae > Limnodynastes > Limnodynastes dumerilii. The sequence continues at coordinate 441,729 of WWET01000056.1, forward strand.
GCAACTTGATAACATTGTGCATATACTAATAGATTTAATCATTGAATAGCTTTGTTCCTATGGAATTACTGACGGTTTATGTCCCTAGGCACAGTTTTGAAATATATGAGCACACTCTATGGTATTCAGGACATGTCTACCTCATGTATTCTATATTCATTCAGTTTTATGTGAGAAAATGTGTTATTTTTCTAGTACATAATATGCAAATATGTTATAGCTAACAAAGACGGTATAGTCTAATGTCAAAAAACAGTAAATAATTAAAAACCCCTCAATACAACACACATAGACTAGACAAGAATAATAATTGTGGGTAAAATATTTCATATATTCAAGGTACAAAACCAAATAAATATTTTGGTTTAGAAAGATATGGGGCCAGATTTACTAAGCTGCGGCTTTGGAAAAGTGGAAATGTTGCCCATAGCAACCAATCAGATTCTAGCTTACAGTCTCTAGTATATAATAGGAAAGTGAGAGCTAGAATCTGATTGGTTCCAGTAGGCAACATCTCCACTTTTACAAACCTGCAGTTTAGTAAATCTGGCCCATGGAAGGAATGAAATACACCCATAGCTTCAGGGCTCAGTAACTCATACTACCTCCAAGCTGATATGTTTGTGAAAAGCTTTATTTTTGGACTCTAATTTGGAGTTGAGCTATAAAACATTAACACCTCAAATATTTAGCTGCAAATTGTGCGCAATTACTTGCTTTCGGATGTGAATTTGGCTCACTGTGGTGAACTGTGGCCCTTATGGTACACTGACTACATTTCTCCACCCCATCTCTCAAAACCCCCCTAGAATGCCTTTATTTGTTATGTATCAAGAAAAAAATTGTGAAGAGTCAGGATTCTCCAGGATAACGATGATTATTATGCAGGGTTGCCGACTTTTGCCAGCTTCCCTCCGGGATGCATGCAGGGGTGGGGCTTAATTGTGGCCCTTACACTGACTACATTTCTCCACCCCATCTCTCAAAACCCCCCTAGAATGCCCTTATTTGTTATGTATCAAGAAAAAAATAGTGAAGAGTCAGGATTCTCCAGGATAACGATACGATGTATGCAGGGTTGCCGACTTTTCCCTCCGGGATGCATGCAGGGGTGGGGCTTAATGATTGAATGTCATTAAGCCCTGCCCCCTGCATCATACTTACCCGGTTGTAGCTGAAATAGGCATCAGGACGGGGCTTGATGGTGCAAATTGCGTCATCAAGTTGCTCCCTGGCCCTAGCAACACTAGCATACTATCTCCTTGTGGGAGATTTGCCGGCTCTCCCGGGATACAGGGAGAACTGCCCGAATTTCGGGAGTCTCTGGACATTCCGGGAGAGTCGGCAACCCTGTTGTTATGGCTAGAGGATGATTTAATGTTGGATCAGTCACCGCTATGCTGCTTATCAGGGACTGTTGAATCTGGGCTTCTGCATTACATCCTTCATTGAATGCTCGGGTGGCAGTTGGCAGAAGACCCAGGAGGTCTGGGGGAGCCTGGACAAATAACACAAGTTCTTCTTGTTCTTTCCAGCTTCTAGGAGAAGCACAGGATAGGGGCACATACCCATTAATCCCTCATACTCACCCTGATACTCAAGAGAGTGTGAACTCACTTGGACCCAAAACTCATGCAACTGGTGGTGGCAAAGGAGAGAAGCTCAAAAGGACAACAGGAGAAGGTGACCAGGACAGGTAATTAATATAAATATATTAATTACTGGTAATTGTCAGGCTAGACTAAAGATCTAGACCTGCAGAGGTGTGGAAATATCTTCCTGCTATATATGGATGTTTATATGTTATGTGTTTGTGTATATATGTGTGCTATGGAGTTTATGCATATATAACACCTGCTATCTTCCCATTAGCCTCCGTTGTGCAATCTATATTGGAGTTCTGCATTTCCATCAGAAGGACACATCTACCCACTTAACATTGTATTTAAAGGCTTAGCCAAGGCCTTACTGTACAGCTCAAATACCTCCCCTCACCATGTGTCTTTCCCCCACGGACCATCCTCCATCCAATCTGGATCTTGAGGATCACAATATCTTTGCGTGTGCATTATAGTCATAATGGATAATGATCTGCTTTATACTCAGTTCATTTTAATATTTTAGTCAGTATGACTATCGCGGTGACCGGTCTTCTGATCGTCTTTTCCAATGGCTGTAATATGCTCACTCAATGCTGCTTACTGTTTCCATGCAGCTGTCTGGTGATCAATGTACTAACATCTTGCTTATTAAATCAATATTACAATCAGCTGTTAGATTCATCTTTTATCGGTTTTTACTATTATTTACTATAATAGGCTTTTTCAATAACTAGTCAAATTCTTTATGTTGCCACTTGTTGATTGTAACTGATGATTTTTCTGTAGCGTGTGCATAATGGATAATGATCTGCTTTATGCTCAGTTCATATTTAATATTTTAGTCAGAATGACTATCGCGGTGACCGGCAGATCATAAGAGATGTAAAGAGCTACTTGTGAGCAACTTGTCAGTTCACGTTGCCCAACACATCTCTTGTTTCACCTTCTCCAAGCAATGCTTCTGCCAGGAAACAATTGACATTTTCAAAAATAACCACTGGTGATGGGGGGCCTGATTCAGAGGCTGAAGATAAGAACTTAAAGTTACACCTGGGCTAAACCATGTTGATTTCAGGGGAGTCAAATTTCATTTGTTGCAACAGTATTATAGTTAAAAGGTGATGTTTCCCAGCTCAAGTCTAATTAGCAGTTTAAAAGTGATGCTGATCAGGTATCTGTGTGCAATAAGTAAAAGCAAAGCATTCTCCCTGCATGCATAGAATAAAATTAACTTGACTCCCCCTGAAATCAACATGGTTTTGCCCAGGTGTAACTTTAAGTTCTTATTTTCAGCCTCTGAATCAGGCCCCATGTGGACATACAGGTCTTCCCCCACACGGACCATCCTCCATCCAATCTGGACCTTGAGTATCACAATATCTTTGCGTGTGCATAATAGTCATAATGGATAATGATCTGCTTTATACTCAGTTCATTTTAATATTTTAGTCAGTATGACTATCGCGGTGACCGGTCTTCTGATCGTCTTTTCCAATGGCTGTAATATGCTCACTCAATGCTGCTTACTTTTTCCATGCAGCTGTCTGGTGATCAATGTACTAACATCTTGCTTATTAAATCAATATTACAATCAGCTGTTAGATTCATCTTTTATCGGTTTTTACTATTATTTACTATAATAGGCTTTTTCAATAACTAGTCAAATTCTTTATGTTGCCACTTGTTGATTGTAACTGACGATTTGTCTGTAGTGTGTGCATAATGGATAATGATCTGCTTTATGCTCAGTTCATATTTAATATTTTAGTCAGAATGACTATCGCGGTGACCGGCCTTCTGATTAAATTTTCCAACGGCCGTCAATGCTGTTTCCCTTTTCCATTCAGCTGCCTGGTGATCAATGTACTAACATCTTACTTATTTAATCAATATTACAATAAGGCATTAGATTAATCATTTATCGGCTTTTACTATTTACTATAATAGGCTTTTTCAATAACTAGTCAAATTCTTTATGTTGCCACTTGTTGAATGGTAATTGAAGATTTTTCTCTAGCAGCAAATACTATAATGGGTTAGTTGATAAATGGTTGACTCTGCTTCTTTATGTGATTGGACTATTTGGGAGGGTGTGGGTCCCCTCAAAGAACGGCCCTATTTCGATAGGGCCGTTCTCTCCCAGACATTTTCGAACTGGCTGGGATATCGATTGCTTATGCCTCGAAGAGGCATAGCAATCGATCCCCGGAGCACTGAACATGGTGCTCCGAAAGGTGAGTGGCTAAACTAACGCCAACCCTTCCTCTAATTTTAACCCTAACCCTCACCTTCCATTACCCTAACCCTCCCTTCCCCGCAGCCTGTCAATAATACTCCCTTCTCTATAGCCAAACCCGAAGACCCCCCCTACCCGCAGCCTGACCCTAACCATCCCCTTCTATGGTCCTAACCCTCCCTTCCTAAGCGCCTAACCCTAACCTCCCCTAATACTAACCTCTCCGTAGCTGTCATCCGGCGGGTCTGCGAAAATGAATGGACGAGTATTCCGATCGGCACACTAACCCATTCATAAAAAAAATTCTAAAATAGCCCCTTATTCAAAATAGAGACAGCCGAAAAGTAACTTTCGGCTGTGTCTATTTCGCAAAAGCGGGCCATAGGACCGGAGACTGCAACTGATTTGGGAGGCATGTCATTTTATTTTTTATTTCTGCCATTGATTGTGATTGACTTTATACACCCGTTACCCAGTGGCGGAATAAGAAACAGGATATACAGACTACCTTACATGGGACTGGATTTACATATCATAACCATAGCCCACTTACACACGCAAAGTGCGCCCTCAATATTACATTAGTTCTACTAACATAGCTACCATCATACAAAACTTAGTTCCACGCAACGGAATTTAAGTACAAATGGACAGCCATCCCAATGACCAGCCACCTATGTGTCTGCCTCTTTTATCTGCCCAGCCATGCAGGTTTCTTTCCCTTTTATTTGCCCAGCAATTTAATGCCATGCCATCTATGTGCCCAATCACCCCTATAAGCAGCCCATGTGTCTGCCCCTTTTATCTGCCCAGCCACCTCAATGTCCAGTCATCCTATTGAGTGCCCCTTTTATTTGCCCAGCCAACCCAATTTTTAGCCTTCCATGTGTCCACTCCTTTTATTTGCCCAGCCTCTCATGTGTCTGCGCCTTTTATTTGTCTAGCCATCCAGTTGCCCATCCATCCATCCATGTGTCCGTAAGGCCACATAGCTGATCTTAAATGTTAGGGTAGAATCTGGACACGTGAGTGTTCAAATTTACTACTGACAGCAGGGAGTGCAAGGGGTGCTGCAGGGCGCCTGTAGGTCAGGATCCGGCCCTTTGTACATACTTACTTACTGTTCCCCTACTAATAGAGCAGTGTTGGAGACTTTTAATAGCTTACCGGAGGGAAGCCATAGATACCTGTAGGGGGTGGGGCTTAATGATGTGATTAATGCAAATCGCGTCATTAAGCCCCGCCCCTGGCTACCAATTACCCCCTTTATAGGTTTACTAAGGTTGGCGGCGGGGCTTGATGATGCAATTTGCCAGACAGGGGGGGCAGGACTTGAGGCCGTGGTTTGCATTAAACCATGGTCCTCAAGCCCTCTGCGGGAGATTTGCTCTCCCGACATCCCTGTAACAGACACAAACGGCCTAATGCAGGATGTTGGATGTGAACTACATTATTTATCAATCAATAGTCAACAGCAAGAATTGCTATACACTCCTTTCACAATTCTGACTGACGATGGCAATGTTCTGCCTCTATTGAGGACACAAGCCATTGGTTGTTTGTAATATCTATGTGTTGTTACCGATTGCACAGGGCCAAAGACACTTGACAAATGTATATAAATAACTTAAAAAAACTTTAGAAAAATGCATATATAGACTTATATTTATTGCATAATTTCTATTTTCTCATTAATATTATTGTATTTGTTTGCTTTTTTTAAGTACTAAGGGCCTGATCCAGAACAACGCATCGGATTGAATTTACGCTTGGCGGAGACGTAAAATCGCCTGTTTCAAAGTACTGCGCATGCGCACCATAAAAAATACGCTCATTAGCGTAGCGTAATTGTGAACGTATGGGCCGTTCACGTATTTATCACGTAAATACTTACGTGTGGGCGTGCCAATTTTACGTGAGTCAACAATACGTTCGATTTACGTGAAGTAGGTGGAGGTTTGTATGTAAAGTGTACAGTATGGGCGTGCTAAGCGGCGTACGTTCACGTAGTCTATACGTCCGTTAGCGGACGTACGCTGTTACGCGAAAAAAAGTTAAGGTAGGGTTTGGGAAGCAGAACTCGGTGAAATACGTACATTCTAGGGGTGTTCCTAGGGGAGTGTATAGAACATACACGAGCGAAAATACGTTACGCGTGGAAACATATTGCATACGTAGTTCTGGATCTACCCCTAAGTGCTTATTGTTATTATTGTAAATAATTTATTATTTTATCATTACTATTTTGCGTTACATTTTAATGCTTAATTTTGCTGTTTTACTTTAGGTAAAACTATGAAATATTTTTGTTTTCAGCACTTTATATATAGCTACCAACCTCCACATCATTGGGTGGCAAAACGGTATGCAGTTCCTGATCCAAGCAATTCTTTTTAGAGCATGATACAGTCGCCAGCTGAATAATGAATGTATGATTGTTTGAACAGCCATGAAAATAATAAATTGCTGTTGGGTACAGGAACCTATTTCTCAATTCCCAGTAGCGAGAAACGGTGGCGGAAAGTTAGGGTTTAATGGGAAAGTTAGAGTTAGGCTGCAGGGAATGGAGGGTTAGGGTTAGGCTGTGGGGTGTGGAGGGTTAAGGTTAGGGCTAAAGAAGGGGAAGGTTAGGTCTAGGTTGTGGAAAAAGGAGGCTTAGAAAATGGTTAAGGGTAGCTAAAATGATTTACCATTTGGCGGAAGACTTTTTGCGACTCCAAAAGTCACGTCACTGCTGCTCTAAAATGCAAGTTGTCGGCAATACCTCTGCTTTTGCCCATAAATGGCTTTGTATTTTAATCTTTAAGGTGTCTGCAAGCATTAATAAACTGTCCAGTTAAACAGATTGATGAAGGAAGGATTGGGGGGAACACATCCTTGTTTAGTAAAGTTGTGTTATACCATCGTGACTTCGTGCACCTCGGATAAAGGAATGTTTATTGATTTCAGTCTGCAATGGGGACTGTAATTTGCATTAGTAATGCCCATGATGCAGTTAACTCTGCATCAGAACTAATGTAGTTTATATACATCCAAAGCTTATAGCAGGAACATACTGTCACACCATGCCTTTTTTCCAGGTGGGCGATCAAGATGAAACAACGCAAGACAACCAATCAATCTATCTCCAAATTCTAATTCTCCAGGTTCACCTTAAACCGAGATGTCAAGTTGTGAGGTTGTCCCCATACTCAAGAGAGCATGAGCTCCCATAAACCCCGAAACTCCACATCTCACTGGTATAGGAGAAATGCTTAGAGCAGGAGATAAGTATTCGGAAATATTATGAATGAAGCTGCCAGGCGAAAAAACGAAATCATCAGTAAATAGAGCCCAAACCAGTGGAGCAGGTAAGTAATTGATGGTAGGTTTCAGGGTAAACTCTGGTTCTGAGGGCCTCATTCACTAAACGTGATTTTTTTTGGGCGATTTTGAATCGCTGGGCATCGTGGCCCATCGCCGTGATTTACCCGTGATTTTTTTATTTTTTTTTCCAAATTCATTAAAACGCGATTTTTTTCAAACACAGGCGATGTGCCGCGACGCTTTTAGGGCTTAATCGCGGTGATTTTCATTAAAAAAAT
>WWET01000056.1:450269-463214 GCA_011038615.1 Limnodynastes dumerilii
AGCGTCCGGACTATCGTTGAACAAAACGCACGCCCCTTGGGCGGAAAATACGCTCAAAATATGCTCGCTGTACACTCATGTACTGCGGACGACCGGAAGTTGTCATACTGCACATGCGCAGTGCATTTTTTCGCCCTGTTTTACGCTCCCGACCGGCGTACGATCGCTCGCGGGCGTAGGTCTGGATCAGGCCCTATGAGCATTATATTAAAATTTACATATATCCATCGGTTTCATCTTTTCAGCCACCCTGAGATATTTATAAATATATTCACAGCTAATCTAGCAAATACTTATTCTAGTATAGCGCTGGTAACCAATTATTTGGTTTTACGTTATATTACTGTACGATTTACATGCCTCACCCCGCCTCCGAAGCATAATTACGGGTGTTGTATGTCTGGCACGCCTTCGTTCATAGTCCCGCTGTTGATCGTAGTCTCGTAAGTACGTTCAGAGTTTCTGGTCGTAACATCTGCTGTGCGCATGTGCAGAACATGGAAAACAGCGATTTACGACTACGGCGAGCGTTAATATGCTAGCGGGTGTAGGTCTGGATTGGACACAGAATTTCAATTCAAATTAAATAAAGCGGTTTCCTCATTCACTATCTGAAAGTCTCTTTTTGTTATTTCTATATATAGGTGCATGACATGAAAGCCTTGTGCATCATTTTTGTTCACCAACAGTTATTAAATCATTTATAATCAATGTTATAAATCACAGAAGGTTTTCTACGGTTGGTCGCTGGAATTGTTTAAGGAACATTTTAAAGCCATTGTCTCATTGAGTGACACAGTGGAGACTGAGCTGGTTTCAACACTACATCTCCCCTCAGTAAGAGGAACAGCGGAGACTGAGCTGGTGTCAGTGGCGTAAGTTCTCCCCCGTCGCCCGGAGGCAAGGTGGCGGGGCACAGCACTGGCGTGACGTCATGACGTTACACAGTGGAAAAGGTAAGTAAACTCCTATTAACGAAGCCCACAGTTAGTAATAGCTATATTACTGACCTGGGTCCATTACCGAAGCCTTCAAAAGGTAAGTGCAACACAGAGGAGGACAATGGAAGTGCCGCCACTCCGGGCTTGTGCCTGGAGCTCAGTGTTTCCATTGCCTCCGGTACTTCCGCTCGTACTGGCTTGTGTCAACACTACATCTCTGTTCAATAAGTGGAACAGCAGAGACTAAGCTGGTGTCAGCACTACAACTCCCCTCAGTAAGAGGAACAGCAGATACTGAGTTGGTGTCAGCGCTACATCTCTCCTCAGTAAGAGGAGCAGCAGAAACTGAGCTGGTATCAGCACTACATCTCCCCTCAGTACAAGGAACAGCAGAGACTGAGCTGGTATCAGCACTACATCTCCCCCCCAGTTAATGGAACAGCAGAGACTGAGCTGGTATCAGCACTACGGGCCTGATTCAGAGATTTGTCCGCGATTGGGCCGCAAATATACGCATCTAAGTGGCAGGTCGGAACAGGTTACACCCACAGTCACTCCCCTCACAACCTCTGGCCGGACCTAAACTTCCACCTCCATAGACTTGCCCTAACTGACCACACTCACTTCCGACCCTATGTGTATTAGTTGCGTATATTTGGGGCCCTAACTCTGTAAGCGCGCCCACTTTCCCTCATCTAAATGCCTCTCCCCGCCCATTTCTATGCAAATCCTTAGGTCCGTATATTTCCGCCGCACTTAGGATCGCATTAGTCTCCGCCTGATTCACAAGTCCGACCTTAAGGCATTTCCGACCCTAACTTCAACGTACATGGCGCTGCACTATTACTACGCATGCGCAGTTGATGCGCAATCGATCCAACCCCATGCGCAGTTGATGTAAAATCGATCCGACCCTAAATATATGCACGGAACTATCGTTAGTTCCGGATCTCTGAATCAGGCTCTACATCTCTCCTCAGTAAGAGGAGCAGCAGAGACTGAGCTGGTATAAGCACTACATCCCCCCCCCAGTTAGTGGAACAGTAGAGATTGAGATATTGTAGCTTTTACTTGTAAATGTCCATATTTTTCTATATTGACTATACAGAAAAATAAATCTTTTTGGTATATTAAACCATATTTTCATATTTTGGTGTACTTCTTTATATTTTAAGGGGGTATTTAATTGTGCCCATCGACTTGAAAACTTGGCTTTTCCTATTGCAGTATATTTTGAGAAAATAAATTTGTGCACTGATTCCTGTCTATTATCGTAGTCAGAGAAAGACATTATTATACCTCCCAGTTACAGCTACATAAAAATATTATAATGCCTGAGTGTTCTAATGTTAGTGTGTATTGGAGACAGTGGCCGATCCAGCCCTCCGTTCGCATGGAAAAGGGGCGTGTACTCCTCTGTCACTCCCCTCTCCGTGCAGAGTTCTAGACATTTATGTGTCCAGAACCCTACCATAACTGACTACCGCCGCCCTCTCATCTTAATCTACATATCTATCGCTGCCCCCTCATCTTAATCTACATATCTATCGCTGCCCCCTCATCTTAATCTACATATCTATCGCTGCCCCCTCATCTTAATCTACATATCTATCGCTGCCCCCTCATCTTAATCTACATATCTATCGCTGCCCCCTCATCTTAATCTACATATCTATCGCTGCCCCCTCATCTTAATCTACATATCTATCGCTGCCCCCTCATCTTAATCTACATATCTATCGCTGCCCCCTCATCTTAATCTACATATCTATCGCTGCCCCCTCATCTTAATCTACATATCTATCGCTGCCCCCTCATCTTAATCTACATATCTATCGCTGCCCCCTCATCTTAATCTACATATCTATCGCTGCCCCCTCATCTTAATCTACATATCTATCGCTGCCCCCTCATCTTAATCTACATATCTATCGCTGCCCCCTCATCTTAATCTACATATCTATCGCTGCCCCCTCATCTTAATCTACATATCTATCGCTGCCCCCTCATCTTAATCTACATATCTATCGCTGCCCCCTCATCTTAATCTACATATCTATCGCTGCCCCCTCATCTTAATCTACATATCTATCGCTGCCCCCTCATCTTAATCTACGTATCTATCGCTGCCCCCTCATCTTAATCTACGTATCTATCGCTGCCCCCTCATCTTAATCTACGTATCTATCGCTGCCCCCTCATCTTAATCTACGTATCTATCGCTGCCCCCTCATCTTAATCTACGTATCTATCGCTGCCCCCTCATCTTAATCTACATATCTATCGCTGCCCCCTCATCTTAATCTACGTATCTATCGCTGCCCCCTCATCTTAATCTACGTATCTATCGCTGCCCCCTCATCTTAATCTACGTATCTATCGCTGCCCCCTCATCTTAATCTACGTATCTATCGCTGCCCCCTCATCTTAATCTACGTATCTATCGCTGCCCCCTCATCTTAATCTACGTATCTATCGCTGCCCCCTCATCTTAATCTACGTATCTATCGCTGCCCCCTCATCTTAATCTACATATCTATCGCTGCCCCCTCATCTTAATCTACGTATCTATCGCTGCCCCCTCATCTTAATCTACGTATCTATCGCTGCCCCCTCATCTTAATCTACGTATCTATCGCTGCCCCCTCATCTTAATCTACGTATCTATCGCTGCCCCCTCATCTTAATCTACGTATCTATCGCTGCCCCCTCATCTTAATCTACGTATCTATCGCTGCCCCCTCATCTTAATCTACGTATCTATCGCTGCCCCCTCATCTTAATCTACATATCTATCGCTGCCCCCTCATCTTAATCTACGTATCTATCGCTGCCCCCTCATCTTAATCTACGTATCTATCGCTGCCCCCTCATCTTAATCTACGTATCTATCGCTGCCCCCTCATCTTAATCTACGTATCTATCGCTGCCCCCTCATCTTAATCTACGTATCTATCGCTGCCCCCTCATCTTAATCTACGTATCTATCGCTGCCCCCTCATCTTAATCTACGTATCTATCGCTGCCCCCTCATCTTAATCTACATATCTATCGCTGCCCCCTCATCTTAATCTACGTATCTATCGCTGCCCCCTCATCTTAATCTACGTATCTATCGCTGCCCCCTCATCTTAATCTACGTATCTATCGCTGCCCCCTCATCTTAATCTACGTATCTATCGCTGCCCCCTCATCTTAATCTACGTATCTATCGCTGCCCCCTCATCTTAATCTACGTATCTATCGCTGCCCCCTCATCTTAATCTACGTATCTATCGCTGCCCCCTCATCTTAATCTACATATCTATCGCTGCCCCCTCATCTTAATCTACGTATCTATCGCTGCCCCCTCATCTTAATCTACGTATCTATCGCTGCCCCCTCATCTTAATCTACGTATCTATCGCTGCCCCCTCATCTTAATCTACGTATCTATCGCTGCCCCCTCATCTTAATCTACGTATCTATCGCTGCCCCCTCATCTTAATCTACGTATCTATCGCTGCCCCCTCATCTTAATCTACGTATCTATCGCTGCCCCCTCATCTTAATCTACATATCTATCGCTGCCCCCTCATCTTAATCTACGTATCTATCGCTGCCCCCTCATCTTAATCTACGTATCTATCGCTGCCCCCTCATCTTAATCTACGTATCTATCGCTGCCCCCTCATCTTAATCTACGTATCTATCGCTGCCCCCTCATCTTAATCTACGTATCTATCGCTGCCCCCTCATCTTAATCTACGTATCTATCGCTGCCCCCTCATCTTAATCTACGTATCTATCGCTGCCCCCTCATCTTAATCTACATATCTATCGCTGCCCCCTCATCTTAATCTACGTATCTATCGCTGCCCCCTCATCTTAATCTACGTATCTATCGCTGCCCCCTCATCTTAATCTACGTATCTATCGCTGCCCCCTCATCTTAATCTACGTATCTATCGCTGCCCCCTCATCTTAATCTACGTATCTATCGCTGCCCCCTCATCTTAATCTACGTATCTATCGCTGCCCCCTCATCTTAATCTACGTATCTATCGCTGCCCCCTCATCTTAATCTACATATCTATCGCTGCCCCCTCATCTTAATCTACGTATCTATCGCTGCCCCCTCATCTTAATCTACGTATCTATCGCTGCCCCCTCATCTTAATCTACGTATCTATCGCTGCCCCCTCATCTTAATCTACGTATCTATCGCTGCCCCCTCATCTTAATCTACGTATCTATCGCTGCCCCCTCATCTTAATCTACGTATCTATCGCTGCCCCCTCATCTTAATCTACGTATCTATCGCTGCCCCCTCATCTTAATCTACATATCTATCGCTGCCCCCTCATCTTAATCTACGTATCTATCGCTGCCCCCTCATCTTAATCTACGTATCTATCGCTGCCCCCTCATCTTAATCTACGTATCTATCGCTGCCCCCTCATCTTAATCTACGTATCTATCGCTGCCCCCTCATCTTAATCTACGTATCTATCGCTGCCCCCTCATCTTAATCTACGTATCTATCGCTGCCCCCTCATCTTAATCTACGTATCTATCGCTGCCCCCTCATCTTAATCTACATATCTATCGCTGCCCCCTCATCTTAATCTACGTATCTATCGCTGCCCCCTCATCTTAATCTACGTATCTATCGCTGCCCCCTCATCTTAATCTACGTATCTATCGCTGCCCCCTCATCTTAATCTACGTATCTATCGCTGCCCCCTCATCTTAATCTACGTATCTATCGCTGCCCCCTCATCTTAATCTACGTATCTATCGCTGCCCCCTCATCTTAATCTACGTATCTATCGCTGCCCCCTCATCTTAATCTACATATCTATCGCTGCCCCCTCATCTTAATCTACGTATCTATCGCTGCCCCCTCATCTTAATCTACGTATCTATCGCTGCCCCCTCATCTTAATCTACGTATCTATCGCTGCCCCCTCATCTTAATCTACGTATCTATCGCTGCCCCCTCATCTTAATCTACGTATCTATCGCTGCCCCCTCATCTTAATCTACGTATCTATCGCTGCCCCCTCATCTTAATCTACGTATCTATCGCTGCCCCCTCATCTTAATCTACATATCTATCGCTGCCCCCTCATCTTAATCTACGTATCTATCGCTGCCCCCTCATCTTAATCTACGTATCTATCGCTGCCCCCTCATCTTAATCTACGTATCTATCGCTGCCCCCTCATCTTAATCTACGTATCTATCGCTGCCCCCTCATCTTAATCTACGTATCTATCGCTGCCCCCTCATCTTAATCTACGTATCTATCGCTGCCCCCTCATCTTAATCTACGTATCTATCGCTGCCCCCTCATCTTAATCTACATATCTATCGCTGCCCCCTCATCTTAATCTACGTATCTATCGCTGCCCCCTCATCTTAATCTACGTATCTATCGCTGCCCCCTCATCTTAATCTACGTATCTATCGCTGCCCCCTCATCTTAATCTACGTATCTATCGCTGCCCCCTCATCTTAATCTACGTATCTATCGCTGCCCCCTCATCTTAATCTACGTATCTATCGCTGCCCCCTCATCTTAATCTACGTATCTATCGCTGCCCCCTCATCTTAATCTACATATCTATCGCTGCCCCCTCATCTTAATCTACGTATCTATCGCTGCCCCCTCATCTTAATCTACGTATCTATCGCTGCCCCCTCATCTTAATCTACGTATCTATCGCTGCCCCCTCATCTTAATCTACGTATCTATCGCTGCCCCCTCATCTTAATCTACGTATCTATCGCTGCCCCCTCATCTTAATCTACGTATCTATCGCTGCCCCCTCATCTTAATCTACGTATCTATCGCTGCCCCCTCATCTTAATCTACATATCTATCGCTGCCCCCTCATCTTAATCTACGTATCTATCGCTGCCCCCTCATCTTAATCTACGTATCTATCGCTGCCCCCTCATCTTAATCTACGTATCTATCGCTGCCCCCTCATCTTAATCTACGTATCTATCGCTGCCCCCTCATCTTAATCTACGTATCTATCGCTGCCCCCTCATCTTAATCTACGTATCTATCGCTGCCCCCTCATCTTAATCTACGTATCTATCGCTGCCCCCTCATCTTAATCTACATATCTATCGCTGCCCCCTCATCTTAATCTACGTATCTATCGCTGCCCCCTCATCTTAATCTACGTATCTATCGCTGCCCCCTCATCTTAATCTACGTATCTATCGCTGCCCCCTCATCTTAATCTACGTATCTATCGCTGCCCCCTCATCTTAATCTACGTATCTATCGCTGCCCCCTCATCTTAATCTACGTATCTATCGCTGCCGAAGTTGTTAAATTATTGGTACGCACATTCAGAGGCGGAACTAGCGAGTTGTGCCTTGATGATATCGCAGGTAAACCAGTGGGGAGCCTCGGTGATGCGGTAATGACGGCTGTGGGCCCTTGTATCAGCATGGGCCCTGGTGCCGTTGCACCTTTTGCACCAATGGTAGTTCTCTTCATGTGCACATTGCATACTAAGTGGACTCTGACATTCCGGCTGCTGATTAAACATGTCTACCTCCACTTCTGGGATACTACATGTTTTTAACTGGTAACAGACTTTACCTCAGTCCTGACTGATTATATATTCTAATATACCTCTGCTTTGAGACTTGCTCTTATAAATATTCAGGTTAAATTTTGAATATACAGCTGTCTACCAATATATATATATATATATATATAATATCAAGTTCTTATTGTTATATCATGTGGTGTTTGTATATTTACACTTAATTAGTGATGAATAAATCTTTATTTATTTTTATCTGCTGCTCGATTATTATATATTCAAATTGGTAAATTACTTTTCGGTAGTTTACTTTATTAGCGTTTCATTTTTTTGCTACAATATTTTAATACTGCTGCATTAAAAAAAACCTGAATCTTATAAAGTCTGTGTTAATAGTCAGAACGCACCACTGAGCATTACAAGAATCATAAATAAATGTCCTTACAGCTTACTACACTTAAATAGCACATTTTCTACATACAGATTAAAATGTGTTAAACCATGCTATTAAATCATTGACATTTAGGTGGTTTCCATTCAGATTGCTGCTTACTGTGATTATTAAGATGTTTAAAGAAAAGTATAGCTTTCACACCGTGTTCATTTAAATTAGAACTACTGAGTGTACATTTAGTACCAAATGTTAGTATCTGACATTTTTACACTTTGTTGGGCTAAGATAGGAGCAAAAGTCCAAAAAGAGAAAATTTGTACCCCGTTGCAGACATCAGAGATTCACAGCAACGTTCGTTACATATGCCGACCCCGTTATTCCCCTTTCGGACGGAACCGAGGATCGGGGCCATTGTGCATATACCTATTTAACAGACAGCCTTATAGTGATTGTTATGTATAATCACCCATGTTCTATGCTTTCATAATTGCACGTTTATAATCAATGTATACACATCTAATAACAGATTATTCAGGGTTGCCAACTTTTAACAGGTTCCATTCGGGAGATCCCAGAGGAAAGCCATAGATGCATTTATGTAAATCATGGCATTAAGCCCCGCCCCCTGATTATTAATGAACCCTTTTTAGATTTACTAGGGATTGGGGCAGGGCTTCATGATGTAAATTGCGTCAAGTTCCTCCCTGACCCTAGCAACACTAGGATACTGATGTTGCTAAGCAGGGGGGCAGGATTTGAGGCAATGGTTTGCATGAAACCACGGTCCTCAAGCCCTCTGCAGATTTGCAGGCTCCCCCGGGATACTAGGAGAACTGCCTGAATTTTGGGAGTCTCACGGACATTGCGGGAGAGGCGGTAACCCTGAGATTATTAGTTGTTGTTTTGTCAGGGTTGCCGACTCTCCAATGCCCTGCAGACTCCCGAAATTTGGCCACTTCTCCCGGTATCACCGGCAAATTTCCCGCAAGTGACTTGAGGCCCGTGGTTTCATGGAAAACACGGCCTCAAGTCCTGTCCCGCTACTAGTATACTAGTGTTGCTAGGGACTCAATTTGCGCCATCAAGCCCTGTCCAGATGTCTATTACAGATAAAACCGGGTAAGTATTAGACAGGGGTGGGGCTTAATGACACAATTTGCATAAATTACGCCATTAAGCCCCACCCCTTGCATGCATCGCTAGCTTCCCTCCGGGAAGCTTGCAAAAGTCGGCAACCCTGTGTTTTGTATGTAAAGCTGCTTTTAGTCATGAGAAATGTTACATATGTTTACACACATAGATGATCATTGTCTAAAATTAATATTCAACTTCATTTATCACAAATGCTTTAAGTCTTTTACTATTTGTTACCACAATCTTAAACCTACTAGTGAGTTTAATGCTTGTGATATAGAGAATATGGACTGTGAGCACCAGCAAATGATGACATTCAACGTAAAGTGCTGCATAATATGTTGGCACATTATAAATAATAATAAATAATAGATAATAAATGTGAGTTTAGATATTTACACAGAGCCTCCTAAGATCATTCTCCATCTCTGTGTATAAAGATGTGCATTACTGAATAATGGCCATCACTAGATGTTATTTGCAAGAGATGCACCCCTTAGTAAACAATAGTGTCCATTCATCATTGAATGGACACATGCTGATAATAAATACCTAACTGGAAATTACAAGTATTTATTAAATTATAAAGGTAAATTCCACTTAATGAAAACACATAAACACATCATTGGACAAGACATTCCTTTGATTGACATTACAAACTCCAAGACTCTCCTCCGCCCTGTCTCCATGGCAACTGGCGCCTACCTCCGTCCCGCGGAGCGCGTGCTGCGCTGTCAGTCGGGTGTTACTAACCAATGACGGGCCGCGGGAGCTCGCTGGTAAAAAGGAGCGCGGTCCGTTAGGGAGGCGGGAGTTGATTGGCCTGTGGTACTGTGGACCGTTATTAGCGGGGGTTGATAGTAGCAGTCATGGAGGCGGGAATGGGTGACGGCTATTGTGAGGAGACTGGGAAAGCAGATATGGCTTCATTATGGAGCTATGGCGACTGCAAGGACACAGTGCAGGGTGATAGTAACAAAGTGTACCTCACAAGCATGATGTTAGGGGAGATGACTGGTCCCCAAAGTGTAACAGAAAAGGAAGTGAATCTGGAAACATACATCATGACAGCCGATGCCATTAAAACGGAGAGCACCAGTGCATCATGGGAGAATATAGAGGTTGACAAATGGAAAGCCACAGCCCACAATGAGTGGTCAGAGCAGAAAAATGCTGGCCCATTCTCTGATGGCTTTCTGAACCCACAAAATGCCAACATACCCCAAGCTCAGGAAAGCAAAACCCATGTTACCCTGACCAATGTCATGACATTTCCTGCCAACCCTGGCATGACAACGCTTCATTTCCAGACTCTTCCAGACTTTGCAGATCTGATAAAATGCACCAAGATACCGCTGACACCTCTCCCAGGGATGCAGCCCTCCACCAAGCTAGAAACCAAAAATGTACCCCTCACTATACATCCATCAGAAGCAGGTAAAGTCACCTCTCCAATCATATACAAAGTGTAAGACTGGGAGCAATATGTGGTCAGGGGCGGATCTAGAATTTTATTTTTAGGGGGGTGGTTTCATTATAAATTTAAACCACTCCCCTTTTATCTTAAATTCTTTTATTTGTAACCCAATCCACCATACTCACTACAGCTCCCTTTAACACACACTCTCACACTTTCTCTAAAACCCCCATCTTCCTGGCATCCATGCTGGTGCAGCGAAGGGGGGAGCTGCTCCCCCCACCCGTCTATTACATCGGTGGAGCCATAAATCAGAGACAGAGGTTGGGACTGAAAGCAAGTGCACCCCGACCTCCCTAAGTTTAGGGAGAAAGCAAAGTACCAAGCTGGCACCTCTCTGGGGGGGGGGTTGTCAGTCGCCCCCTCTCTAAATCAGTACAGTATGTGGTTCAAAGCAGAAGCAGACAATATTAACAATGAAAGCAGGTCAGGCTTTCATTGCATGCTCATTATCACCATTATACCGAATTCACATTGCACCAAGTCCTGGCGACAATGGTTGATGCTCAGTGTGAAAGGGTTTGACTGTCTCTACCCGTGTCTAATGACCAGGGAGTCAGACCCGGGACAATTGGAGGGTTATTCCTGGGTATCATCCAGTATGAAAGGCGAGACCTGGGGCCAGATTTACTAAACTGTGGGTTTTCAAACAGTGGAGAGTTTTCCCATAGCAACCAATCAGATTCTAGATCTTATTTAACTATTGCATTCTAGAGAATGTCAGCTAGAATCTGATTGGTTGCTATGGGCAAACTCTCCACTGTTTCAAAACTCACAGCTTAGTAAATCTGGCCCCTGGGGGTTTTTTTTTTAACTAGTCTCAAAGAAAGAATGCGATTGGGGGGATTAAGGAAATGAGTCATCAAGTTGATGATTTACACTTATTGCTGGGATATTGTCCAGTGTGAATGGGAAAAAAAAGGGAATGCGGCGATAACACTAATAATAATTGCATTCACATGCTCATACATATTTAAGCCTATGTCACAAGGGGGTTCCGTTCGCCGCTGCAAAAAGCCATTTTCAATTTACCCACAGCCGACAACTAATTGTTGGCTGTGTGTATTTTAGAAAAGAACCCTGCGAGGTGCCGATGGTTTCCGAAGATGTCGAAGCTACAGGTTAGGGTTAGGCTGCAGGGAAGGGAGTCTTAGTGTTAGCCTGCGGGGAAGGGAGTCTTAGTGTTAGGGTGCGGGGAAGGGAGTCTTAGGGTTAGGCTGTGAGGAAGGGAGTCTTAGGGTTAGGCTGCAGGGAAGGGAGTCTTTTAGGGTTCCGGTAATGGAAGGGGGGAGGGGGGTTAGGGTAAGAATTAGCATAAGGGTTGGGGTAGGGGAAATAGAGAGAGACGCTTACCTGTCTGTGGCAGGGCAGGAAGTTTCTTACTTGATCCATCTTCAGGAATGGGGTCTCTAAAATGGACCTTTCAAAAAGGGCCATTCTTTACAGCGACCCACACTTGTCACAATGCATTGTTCTTATGGTCAGAACATGCTGTATGCATACAGTGGTTGGACAATGAATTAAACCCTGCCTTAACTTTTCACAGCGTAACTACTGACATATGTAAAGGCCTCACGTACATAAGTGCCTAAGCACGCCCATACTGTATGATTTAAATACCTCACCCCACCTCCAAAGCATAATTACGGGAGTCGTATGGCTGTCACGCCCCTTCATTTGTAGTCACGCTGTTGATACGATGCTGGCGCATACGTTCAGAGTTACGTGGTGTAACTTCTGTCGTGCGCATGCGCAGTACATGCAAAACAGCGTTTTTACGTCACCAGCTAGCGTACTTAGTCCTGGATCTACCCCATTGAGAGCATGCAGTGCAGAGTAAAAGCCATTCTTAAAGCTAACCTAATGCATGTAAAAGCTGCTAAATAATCATTATTTTATCAAAATTTTTCAAGAAACTAAAATGATTGCTTTATTGCAACTGTGTGTTTTAGTATAAAGAAAGTTATTACATGGAGTAACAGCAATGTAAGAAGCAGCCAATAAGAGAAAAGACAAGAAATTCACTTTTATCACAATTTTAAAAATATTTGTAAATAAGCAAAATACTGTTGAAATCAAGCTGATTTGTCCAGCGTGAATGGAAAAAAAAAGGGAATGCGGCGATAACACTAATAATAATTGCATTCACATGCTCATACATATTTAAGCCTATGTCACAAGGGGATTCCGTTCGCCGCTGCCAACAGCCATTTTCAATTTACCCACAGCCGACAACTAATTGTCAGCTGTGTGTATTTTAGAAAAGAACCCTGCGAGGTGCCGATGGTTTTCGAAGATGCCGAAGCTACAGGTTAGGGTTAGGCTGCGGGGAAGGGAGTCTTAGTGTTAGACTGCAGGGAAGGGAGTCTTAGTGTTAGGCTGCGGGGAAGGGAGTCTTAATGTTAGGGTGCGGGGAAGGGAGTCTTAGGGTTAGGGTGCGGGGAA
>WWET01000056.1:463314-480162 GCA_011038615.1 Limnodynastes dumerilii
CTGCGGGGAAGGGAGTCTTAGTGTTAGGGTGCGGGGAAGGGAGTCTTAGGGTTAGGCTGCGGGGAAGGGAGTCTTAGGGTTAGGCTGCGGGTAAGGGAGTCTTAGGGTTAGGGTAAGAATTAGCATAAGGGTTGGGGTAGGGGAAATAGAGAGAGACGCTTACCTGTCTGTGGCAGGGCAGGAAGTTTCTTACTTGATCCATCTTCAGGAATGGGGTCTCTAAAATGGACCTTTCAAAAAGGGCCATTCTTTACAGCGACCCACACTTGTCACAATGCATTGTTCTTATGGTCAGAACATGCTGTATGCATACAGTGGTTGGACAATGAATTAAACCCTACCTTATCTTTTCACAGCGTAACTACTGACGTATGTAAAGGCCTCACGTACATAAGTGCCTAAGCACGGCCATACTGTACGATTTAAATACCTCACCCCGCCTCCCAAGCATAATTACGGGAGTCGTATGGCTGTCACGCCCCTTCATTTGTAGTCACGCTGTTGATACGATGCTGGCACATACGTTCAGAGTTACATGGTGTAACATCTGCCGTGCGCATGCGCAGTACATACAAAACAGCGTTTTTACGTCACCGGCTAGCGTACTTAGTTCTGGATCTACCCCATTGAGAGCAGACAGTGCCGAGTAAAAGCCATTATTAAAGCTAACCTGACGCCTGTAAAAGCTGCTAAATAATCATTATTTTATCAACATTTTTCAAGAAACTAAAATGATTGCTTTATTGCAACTGTATGTTTTAGTATAAAGAAAGTTATTACATGGAGTAACAGCAATGTAAGAAGCAGCCAATAAGAGAAAAGACAAGAAATTCACTTTTATCACAATTTTAAAAATATTTGTAAATAAGCAAAATACTGTTGAAATCAAGCTGATTGCTAAATAAGATGGAAGTAAAGCTGGGCACACGCTGGACTGTTTTCTGACAGTTATCGTGCCAATCATATGATAACCGCCAGTTAGCTCCGACGTTTCACCGCTGTGTGCGGTCCAATGGTGCTGTAGAAACAGCATTGTATCATGTGGTTGCATTTTTGGGACCAGCTTATTTTTGCGTTTAGTCACAACGTTTGGGAGAAATCTTTATTGTGTACTGACCCCTGATCATCAGAGCAATGATTCCCACTGATCTTCCTTCTTAGGGATGCCTTTGTTGGACGTGTATACTGTTGGAGCAGAGGGTTATGGGAAATCTTTCCAACAGATGCAGTGGTAAATGTGTAGTGTGTACAAGTGCATAGGGTACGGTCTTGAATAGATGTCCCATCATTAGGAAAAACTACAGTGTGTATGTACCCAGCTCACTGTTCCCAATGAACAGTATACAGTTATAGGGCTGATCAGATGATAATCAGCTGGTTTTCCTGGTTATCGTGCATTGTGTGTGCTGGAAAACTGACAAAATAGACCAGAAATGCACCCGCCAAATAATCGGATTGATAGGTATGTTTAAATGATTCCACTGGTGCTGTGGTGGTTCTTTTGGCACAACATGGACGGAAGCTTGGCCTGGTTATCCAATGATGTGTTTGACCGTTTTGTCAGGAGCCGGGTAAATTGTAAAGTCTGTACACAGCTTAAGTGCTCTCTGGTGATTTAAGAGATACATATGAATATTAAACTACCAATGAATGAGGTACCGCCCTGTGATGACTGGAAGAGCATTGGCCAGAGCTGCTAACTGTAACTAATGTAACTTATGCCCCATTCACAGCAGCAGCTGTGTTTTATAACCCTCCCCCTTAATTCTTAGAACTATATTAAATGCATCTATATACCCTGTTTTTTATCTTCTCTTTCTAGCAGAAAGTTAATCCAGGCCTTGTGCAGTTTCCTATATAAAAGCATGAAATGTGTATGTTAATGTTGTTAATGTTTATATCAGTCCGTCAACTGTTTTTCAGTTGATCAATTTTTTACGCTACGCTAATTGAGATCCAGGTTAACGTAATTCCAGCGAGCACCATCCTGCACTGTTGGACGTTTAAGAATGACTAAAACCTTTATTGAAATTATGAAATGTTTATAGCAGAATCATAGCAAAAAAAAAATATTGTTTACAAACTGTTCTTGGTACCTATTCCCATAGGAATGCCTGACAAGCCGTTCATAAAGGACAAAAAAGGTAATGTAAAGCGCCCAATGAATGCTTTTATGGTATGGGCAAGAATACATCGCTCGGCACTGGCAAAAGCCAACCCATCTGCCAACAACGCTGATATCAGTGTGCAGTTAGGGCTGGAGTGGAACAAGCTGACCGAGGAGCAAAAGAAACCGTATTATGAAAAAGCTCAAAAGATCCAACAGAAGCACAGGGAAAATTTTCCAAGTACGTCATTTCTTCTGTTCCTTTTCAGGAAAAATATACAAAGAAATAAAAGTTTTGCATTGGAAACATTTAAAAGTGATAGCTGGAAAATAAATTTAATTGTATATCCGACCTTCCATCTATATATACTATATAGGACATGGGATCTCATATATGATAACCAATTAGGTGTTCTATAATTGCCTACCTTCCATTAGAGTACTCGATTAGACCATATCTAACTGTTCCCCCAATTTCTGTTCATTAGTCAGTGTTCAGTATAGGAATTCCCTATTAGTGTACATTACAGGCATTTCCTTTTACTCAGTATATAGTATAGGCATTCCATATTAGTCATTGTACAGCAGATTAGACAAACTTGCGGCCCACAGACTGCATGCAGCCAAAACACATATTGCTACTGTATGAGGACCACTGGGATAAATGCAGGTCTGGCACGATGCCCCACTGCTGGCTGTGGCTGAAAGGGGGTTCATGCTATCAGCCGCCATTGCAGTTACACAGAACAGCTAATAGCAAACCCCCTTTTAGCATTCCTGTATAACTGCTGCAGCGGCTGATAGCAGCAACCAGATTGCTTTATGCAAATGACGCTGACGTGACATTAGGTCATGCCGGTATCACAGTGAAGAAGAGAGCAAGCGCTGCAGAGGAAAGCAGCAGACAGAAGACATCATAGGTAAATAAAGCATATACTGGAAATGATGGAGGCATATGAATGGGAATTACTGGGAAGTGGAGACACATGAGGAATACTGGGGTGGCTGGAGAGACATGTTGGGGAATACTGGGAGCTGAAGGAGACATGATGGGGAATACTGGGAGCTGAAGGAGACATGATGAGGAATACTGGGAGCTGGAGAGACATGATGGGGAATACTGGGGAGACTGGAGAAACATGATGGGAAATACTGGGGAGACTGAAGAGACATGACGGGGAGACTGGAGAGACGTGATGGGGAATACTGGGGAGACTGGAGAGACGTGATGGGGAATACTGGGGAGACTGGAGAGACTTGATGGGGAATACTGGGGAGACTGGAGAGACATGATGGGGAATACTGGGGAGACTGAAGAGACATGATGGGGAATACTGGAGAGACATGATGGGAAATACTGGGGAGACTGGAGAGACATGATGGGGTTAGTGAGACATGATTAGTCAGTGTACAGTATAGGCATTCCCTATTAGTCAGTGTTCAGTATAGGAATCCCCTATTAGTCAGTGTACACTATAGGAATCCCCTTTTAGTCAGTGTGCAGTATAGGCATTCCCTATTAGTCAGTGTACACTATAGGCATTCCCTATTAGTCAGTGTTCAGTATAGGTGCACATTTTCATTTGCATGAAAATCAGAATTCTATTATTACTAATAATAATTCTATTCTATTATTACTTTTATTTTTATTATTATTGTTATTATTATTGTTGGATCAGATCCAGACTGATGATCGCAGTGATCCAGTGGTCCAATACTGAATGTCCACTGGATCCAGCCTTCCATGTGAGTGCATGGGAGACCACTCCGCTTACCTGCAGAGATTTCCGTCCCAGGTATTCTACCTTGCGAATTGTGGATAGGGTGTAATTCATAGGGCATGCATACATGTAACAGTAGCATTCCTCCTACAGCGCATGCACACACACTGCCATTGAAAACTCTGTGGACCTGCAAACAGTATGGATGTGTGGATCTTAAGGTTTCAGATCCATACTGAAATAACTTCACATGTGCGATCGCGAAGGTGGGCATTTTCTGATCATAGGACTAGATCCAGACCTTCCTGGGTTGCATTTCCATAGGATCCTCTATTTTAACTGTATGATAAGCATCCCTTCCACCTTTTGAAATCACTTTACGCACGCTTCCCATCCTGACGACGGAAACACAGCACGGAAGTATGGATACTGAGTGTCCAGATAGGTGCTTTAAGTGTCTTGCGAGTGCATGCGCAGTACCAATATGTGTCTGTTTTTCGCACGCTTAGTGCAGAAAGCAATGATAAGACAGAAGTCTGGATCTGATCCATAGTTTTAGCGTCCTTCACCTTTTCGGAAGTTTGTATCTGGTTTATTATATTACTCATATGCTTATATAGTGCTGTATTATTATGTAGCACCATAATCCATCTTTACAGTTATAAAGTATAAATGGAGACAATAGTTTACTTTATGCTCTGCTATGTTCTGTTCCTACTATTTGCCAGGATTCTACACAGTGCTTTCTTGGTGCATGATTATACTTTATGTCTTTTAGGCTGGGTCTATCAGCCACGTCAGGGAAAGAAAACTAAGGTCCCTGCTAGAGTCTTTAGTGATCACTCCAGACCTTCTGTTAATGTGATGCATTCAAATGCAGCACCTGGGGTCTCATATACCGCACCTACTAACACCATCATGATGCCGCAGTTCAGTCTTCCTTCAATTCAGTCCTGTAAGTAATGGGTTTCATTCATCTTTGTATGACTTTGAGGTCACACTTTTAAAATGCATGAGCCTCTCTATGACCTTCAGTCTAGAACAGAGCTTGAAGCAAGGTGATATATGGTGGTATGCCGCACAGTCACTTCTACCAATGAATAATAATAAAACAATAAGTCGTCATACGCGTCTATAATTTTCTATGGTTCCATGCCACCTCTTCTTAATGTCCATAGCACTGCTTCTAAATTTCCACTTCCATAACTGGAGTAGTTTCTTGGTTACTTAATACTATAAATAGTACATTGACAACAATATTGACATGGTTCACTGGGGACTGTCTGCCATCTTCAAAGGATACTCAAGATGAGTTGGGCATACACCACGGGCCAAATTTGCTAAGCTGCGGGTTTGGAAAAGTGGGTATGTAGCCCATAGCAACCAATCAGATTCTAGCTCTCACTTTCCTATTACATACTAGAGAATGTCACCTAGAATCTGATTGGTTGCTATAGGCAATATCTCCACTTTTCCTTTCCTGCTGCTTAGTAAATCTGGCCCCAGAGGAGCAAGAGAGGGGGTGTTTTTATATTCCAGTATAATATATGTATATTATAGATAAAAATAATATTAGTAGTACACCCTCTGATTGAATCTGATGACCTATGGGCGACCAGATAAACAGATATTGGACCTTATTAAAAGATTGAAAATAAGGGAGGAAAGTTACTCCTGGGCTAAACCATGTTGATTTCAGGGGGAGTCAAGTTAATTGTATTCTTTGCATGCAGGGATATATAATAGAATTGCTTACTGCACACAGATACTGACCAGCGTTACTATCACACTGTTATTTAGACTTGGGTGGGAAACGCCACCTCTCAGCTCTAAGGACCGTATTCAGAGATCCGTGTCCAGATCTGTCCGCAAATATACCATGGCCGGTGCATGCCAAAGCCCTTCACACCCATGACACTCCCCTCTCTCGGCCGTGCTCTCGGAGACTTCCGCCTCCATAGACCACCTGTAACTTTCCGTGTGGAGTCCTGTGCATATATGTCCTCCGTCTGTGTGTACCTTGCTAATCGCACCCACTTTTCTTCATTTAAATGCCCCCCCGCCCATTTTTATTTAAATTCTCCCGTGCGTATTTTTACATTGCAGATCCGGATGTATTTACCAACATGCGATTCACAAGGCCGTCCATAAGGCACTTCCGCACGTACAGTCTACGTAAATACAGTTACGCATGCGCAGTTGAAATGTACCTAAAAACACGCACAAAAATCAGCGTGAAAGCGGATCTCTTAATACGGCCCTAATACTGATAGCAGCAGATGAAATCAACGTGGTTTTGCCCAGGAGTAACTTTCCTCTCTTATCTTCAAACTCTGAATCAGGTCCATTACCTTTAATACTTAGTAAATGATGATATGTTGGGGTGTTTTTCTTGGCATATCTGAATTTAGATCGAAGTTTAGACCAATGATACTGTGATTTTGGGCCACATCCAGACCTACATTCGTTTTACGTTTCAACGCGTAGCATATTTACGCTTTTGTAATTACTATGCACTCCCCTAGGCTCTCCGCTCGCTCATATGTATTTTTGCCGTTTTACGCTTGCCAAACCCCACCCTAACTTTTCCAAGCATAACTGCTGTCGGCCATAACACCTGAACGTACTTACACACCTAAGCACGCCCACACTGTACGATTGACATGCCTCACCCCGCCTCCAAAGCGTAATTATGGATGTCGCATGGCCCTTCTTTTGTAGTTCCGCTGTTGATCGAAGTCTCATAAGGACGTTCAGAGTTTCTGGTGGTAACATCTGCCACGTTCATGCGCAGAACATGGAAAACAGCGTTTTTATGACTACAGTGAGAGTAAATACGCTAGCGGGTGTCGGTCTGGATTCAGTGATTAGTCAACAGATAAATGGAGTTTTTTACATTGTAATCACTGTCTGGTGCACACAACTCCCTACATTTAAAGTATAGCAGTGTAATCCTGGATATACTTATCCTGACATCTCATGTTATTGCCCCAAGAGGCAACTATAACTGTCTGCTCTTGCCTATTAAATATAATTATTAAAGATGTCACGGTTACCAGCTTCTGACATGTCTCAGGAGAATGGTGACCATCGTCCATAAGTCATTCTCTGACAACAGTGAATCTTTAGAAAGGCAAAACAGGTGTTACAATGCTACTTTATGTAAATTCTGGACCTACCTTGTAATCACTGTGATGGCTGTTTTTATCACTTCAAATGTACTTTCTTGTCTTGGAAAGGTGGAGAAGCTTCTTCATTGTCAGCGGCACCAGATTCTGCTCCGCAGATAGCGGCCAACACTTTGCTGCCGCCTAATGATGTAAAACCTGCAGAGAGAACACCCATTCCCCCTCCAGCTAATAAAGAACAACCCTCAGGCTTAAATCCATTTTTTTCAGTGCCCACGTTCAGTCAGACACAACCTGTACAGTTTTGTTCATCTAAAGCAGTAGAGATTAACACCAGTACCTGTAACTATGAACGTTCAACATCAATCAAATATTCCTTTCCTAACATGCCTTCTGGAGGATATATTGCCTGCATAAGACCGATTCTGCCACATCCTTATTTTTATCAGACTCCTCAGCCAGGATATCGCACTCCTCAGCCAGGATATCACACTCCTCAGCCAGGATATCAGGCTCCTCACCCAGGATATCGCACTCCTCAACCAGGATATCACACTCCTCAGCCAGGATATCAGGCTCCTCACCAAGGATATCACACTCCTCAGCCAGGATATCAGTCTTCTCAGCCAGGATATCACACTCCTCAGCCAGGATATCACACGCCTCAGCCAGGATATCGGGCTCCTCACCCAGGATATCTGTCTCCTCAGCCAGGTTATCAGCCTCCTCATCCAGGATATCAGGCTCCTCAGCCAGGTTATCAGCCTCCTCATCCAGGATATCCAAGGTTTTATGGACCTCCACCACCACCACCTCTATATTACCCATACTTTCTGCCTGGAGCACCTTACTACCTGTCCAGGTAAGCAGGATATTGGATTTAGCAGAACATCATTTATTTTATCTGTGCATTTTATATACATTTGTTCATCTAGTCATCATCCTTCATCTCTGACTTTTGAGTTTTGAAGCATAAATACTACTTATAGAGTTGACTGAAGTCCTGGTCACTCTTTATTGTCAGATAAATTGCAAATGATCCAGATTTTATTGTATCTATTTATTTTTTCATGTGCTTGTGAGGCCCAGGAACCATTTCCGTTTTATAGTCGTTGTTTACACTTTGAGTAAATTCAGTATTAAAAACTTAATACAATATCCTTTTTTGTATGACGGTCACTAGGATGAAGTCAGTATTGTATGGCAGTTACTTGGACGCAGTGGGAATTGTACAGTAGAGACT
Organism: Limnodynastes dumerilii; assembly: GCA_011038615.1. NCBI lineage: Eukaryota > Metazoa > Chordata > Amphibia > Anura > Limnodynastidae > Limnodynastes > Limnodynastes dumerilii. The sequence goes on from WWET01000056.1 coordinate 471,514, forward strand.
AGGAAGCTGTCTGTATTGTATAGTAGAGACAGGCAGATTCTGATGCCCCAGAAACTTAACTCTCAGTAGTAGCAGCACTAGCGAGGAGCTCCACAGTGGAAACGGATATCTGGATCCCATCAAGTATTATAATTGCAAAAGTATCACACTGCCACCATCCAGCTACTATTTAATAGGGTGTAGGTCCCCGTAGCGAACAGCCCTATTTCGATATTTCCGAACTGGCTGGGAAATCGATTGCTCATGCCTCGAAGAGGCATAGCAGTCTATCCCCAGAGCACCGAACGCGGTGCTCCGTTAGGTAAGTAAAAAACCTATCCTTTCCTAATCTTAACCCTAAGTCATCCCCCCCCCTCCACAGCCTAACACCAAGGGTCTGATTCAATTAAACGCAAATTGAAAAAAAAAACGCGGGTATAAAATACGCACCGTTTGCGTGAAAAAATAACCGCTATTCAATTAGAAATGTCCCCCCGCCTCCAACGCGCGTTAAATGGACCATGAGCGTATTTGTTAGCGCTCATTTTTGTATTGTATTGTATTATTGTAGACGAGAATAATATAAAATAACTTTTTCGGATTGTTGTTTTTTTAAAACTTCTGCCAGCGTAATTTTTCACTTTTCAATGTTCTCTTCTACTTTTTAGTTATTTTTTAACCTACAGCTATTTATTTGAGTTGCAGGCTGCATAGATTTATGTGGATTATCACATTTCTGTTGCCACTGTGCTGGGAGGTGATCAGGAGCATAGAGGAGCTGTACACTTGAAAGTTTTCATGAATTTCACCCTCACATGTCATAATACGCACCTTGATGAGGTACGCAGAGAATTTTAATGCGTGTAACGCAATTGAACTGCAAGAATTCGCACTTGCAATGCATTTAAATAGGGACAAAAAATACACGTGACAAACCCAAAAAATACACGAAAAAAAACGGAATTGAATCGGGACCGAAAAATCTGCGTGAAAAAAATATGCAAATTAGCAAAATACGCGAAAAAACACTGAAAAAATTCACTTTGCACTTAATTGAATCAGGCCCTATGTCTCTCCCCTCTCAGCCTAACCCTAAGTGCCCCCACCCGCAGCCTATCCCCCCTCCCCTCCCAGCCTAAACCCCACTAAAGTCCCCACTGAAAATGAATGGGTTAATATGCAAATCGCATACTCACACATTCATAAGAAAAAAAATTCTGCGGTGTTACACATTCGAAATAGGGACTGTCGATAAGCTACATTCGGCTGTCCCCGAAACATCGCTGCGGCGACTTGCAACGATTTAATACCACCCGACTGGCAAAAAGAGTCTAATTTTAGTCTGTTGCTGTGATGAAAAGTGATGATAAAAAATGACCACTGCTGGGTACTCCAACACCATGGAATTGATACTTAAACCTTTATGTCCAAAAGATTCTATAACTAACCTATGTGGGTAACAATTGAAAAGTGACAGGATTTCGCTAATCAATGTCATTTCAGTGTACCCATTTTAGTTCTTACCCAGTGTACTTACAGTGTACCCAGATTAGTTCTTCATTGCTCATGTGAACAGACTCATCTCATGATAGGAAAATCTACATGACCACTCACTCATCCATAGTGATTTCCCATTCTTATGTATTGATGACACTATATCCCTTATTGCCTATAACATTACATTAAGTGCCTTTATTCTGGCACAGATGTGCTATGATTATTAAGTTATGCATGTAGGCATGTAGGTATGTTGTTTATATATTCTCTGCTTGTATCATTGTAGTCTTGTCAGCTGAGCAGAGAGAGCCAGAAAGGGTCAGTGATGATAGGTCACAGATAGAAAAGATATTGGACCAGATATAGACCCCCCGAACGCTTTCCGTATGTGGGGGAGTCTCGCACGAGAGGGGAGTGAACTCCACCTGTCACTCCCCTCTCTCGTGTCGGTTTTATGGCAATTACGATGCAATAAGCCTGCTTTAAGGTAAACGTGCAATCACCTTAGCGTGAGGAGGGGAGCCGCAGCACTTTTCCTCTTATTTACCATCGAACAGAACTAAGTTCCTTGTGATGGTAGTTACGTATGCGCCCTCCAGTCAAAACAGCCCACTGAAGTGTGTAAACAGACAGACCTGTGGATCCGGTCCATTTATAGTAAATAGCTTGATTTATGACTATGGTCATAGTAGCATAATTAGATGTTAGCCATATGTATTTAGGGCACTGTTGTTTAGTGTTGCTGCTTCTCGGTACTTGTGTTATGAGTTTAATTCTAACCGAAGGCCAATCTGTGATGACTTTGTATAATCTCCCTAGGGAGTTATGTTTAGAAGGGGGAGGTCTTTATGTTAGTCTTTAGTGTTATTGGGTATTAGTGCCATTCCCACTGTGCTGATTGGCAGACAGAAGACATGGCTGGGACAATCATAATTATATAGCAGTATCTTCTGCCTACCTCTTTGTAGCCTGCTCGACTGTAACCCCCAATCCCCAGGATCTACTAGCAGTTCTCCCAGAGCTTATGTGGACTTTTCATCTAGGACAGGTACCAATATTAATGCCAAATATTTTCTATACAACATTTTTTTATTTGCAAGCATGTTCCCCCAAGATCTCCATAACAGGTTAGATATGCCACATAAGCATAGTACTGTACATAGTATATTATGAAATTTATTATTCAGTGGAAATTAAATGATCCAGTCAATTTACTAATTACTTCAGTTTTCATCCGATTATTTTAACATGATAAAATTATTAAACACGATGTGGTTGCAAATGACACCACAGAGAACGAATGGACACCAGTTGCCTTTTTATCCCTCATAATTAACATTCTTCCATCCTATTTCACACAGGGAATTTCCTTTTGTCTATCCTCCATATTTCTGTGGAGATTTTGATTACCAGGGGTACCGCCAACCCGAGCCTTTGATTTCAGCTATGAGCCGGGACTCCCCTTACCTTACCCTCGAGATCAGCCAAGATCACACTCAAAGTGAGGACCCTCGCAGCTGTGAGAGCAGAGGAGACAGCCCCATTTATGTAGAATCAGATGATTATCTATCGGCAGAGGAACATTTGGAATTCTGAGAGCTGAAGGGCGTCCACTGCCAGTACAGCCAGGCAACGTGAGCACCTCAGAACAGCATTGTGACTAGCAGCAATGAAGACACCAAGTTTTCGAGATTTTAGATTTAGAATATTTTTAGAATATTGTTAAATAAGTTGTGTGAATCTTTAAAATAAAATGTGTGCTATGCATTTCGATTTTTAAGTTTTCCAATTGTCACACTTATATTACAATTTATGTACCAAAATGGTTTAGTCTTTACCACATTGCATACAGCCACTTGCCCTATCTGTGCTCTTTAGTAAGCAGTCTAGATCCAGAGCTATGGCATATTTGCTGTTCTGCACATGCACCGGGCAGATGTTACCCGGCGTAATCCATGATTCAGGGTTCATTGAATCATACATCCGTAACTACAATGTAGTAAAGGACAAAGGGGAATGCTGCGCTGTCACTATGTTGTCGTTATGGAAGGTAGGCGGGGGGAGGGAGGGTAATTAGGTAATGAAGGCACGGTTTCGCTGATTACGCTCCTGTGTGAAGTTAGGGTAGCCTTCAGCACCTACGCTCACACAGAGGAAGTGTGCCAGAGCTACGCTGGCCGTACTTACAGACAGTGGCCCAGCGTACCTCTGGATCAGGCCCAATGATCCTTATGTCTATAACTGTCTTCAGATATTTCCTTGCCACAGTTTATTATGACTGTGTTGCATTTACTTTATCCAGGCTACAGAAGCCATTTCCATTAAGCAGATTTTTATGTAGGATGGTGATGTACACAATAGCATAGAGGGAAACACCACAGATAGGCACAGCCGCATTACACGGCACTGAGCTCACATCGAGGTTGTGGCTAATTCAGTACCCTAGTCATAGCTTAACACAAACAAAATAGCTGAAGAGATAACATAATAAAGGAGGTTCAGTCCTGAGTTAAGGTCTTCCAGATTCTTGCATGATGAGGCTCAGATGTGATATTTAGATCTTATATCAAGATCCATGCAGATTCCACACTACATTCATTGGAGGTGCATGTAGAAACATCACACAATGCTGCTGCATCACTATGGCTGATAAATGATGTACTTACTCCCGAAATGTGAGATGGGGTTATTTAACATTATATAAATCTATTTATATTAAACCAGATTTACAGCATAGTTCATGGTATCCCTTTTGGTACCTAAGTCACAGACAGTCCGCACGAGAGAGGGAAGTTCACTCCCCTCTTCTGTGTGATAAGCGCAGGGAGGTCTAGAGCTGGTCCTACTGTACGTGACTAAGCCGTGCATGAATCAAGTGTCGCTGTAGCAACTGAGCAGCAGCTTGTTTGTTCTGCAGCTGCCACCAGCATTTGAGAAAAAAAAAACACGTGACAGAGGCAGAACACACAGGTTGTATCTATATGGTCATGTTGGTAACTAAGTGATAAGGCAGATTCCTTTGCATAATATTTTCACTCTCAGCAAAAGAAGGGTCTGGAGTGTGCGTCGCCCCTGCGAACAGCCCTTTTTCAACTTAACCCTAAGTCTCTCCTCCCAGCAGCCTGACCCTAAGACTCCCCTTCCATTGCCAGGGGTGTCAGGGCCTCTAGATGCACCCCCTGTAGACAGGACATGTTAGGATCATGGACAGGACACTGGAGGATCATAGGACACCAGAGGATAATAGACAAGATACAGGAGGATCATAGAAAGGATATGGGAGGATCATTGGACATAGAAGGATCACAGACAGGACACAGGAGGATCGTAGACAGGACATGGGAAGATCATATACAGGACACAGGAGTTTCATTAGTCATGAGCAGACTGAAAAGAAACTGGAAGATAATGGTAAGCATCAACATAGAGGGCCTGATTCAGAGATACGATATTAACGATAGTTAGGTGCGTATATTTAGGATCGGATCGATTTTGCATCAGCTGCGCATGCGTAGTAATAGTGCAACGCCATGTACGTTGAAGATAGGGTCGGAAATGCCTTAAGGTCGGATTTGTGAATCGGTCGGAAACAATTGCGATCCTAAGTCCAGCGGAAATCTAGGAACCAAAGGATTTGCATAGAAATGGGTGGGGGAGGCATTGAGGTGAGGGAAAGTGGGTGCGATTACAGACTTAGGACCCTAAATATACGCAACTAATGCACATAGGGTCGGAAGTGAGTGCGGCCAGATAGGGCAAGTCAACGCAGGTCTAACTTTAGGTCCGGCCGCTGTTTGCAAGGGGAGTAACTGTTTATTCAGAGGGATGTAACCTGCCCCGACCTGCCACTTAGATGCGCTGACGGATCTCTGAATCAGGCCCAGAGAGTGCACCATGTCAACCATGTATTATTCCTCCCTGTTCCTCATCTGCCTAATGTGTGCTTATTTATTGAAGCCACGTACATCACCTACCAGGGTCCAGTCTCATGAACCATTTCTACACATTTTGCAGTAAGAATAGGGGCCGCACAAGCAAATACAGTGGTATCTTCTGGAAAGTCTGTCAAGCTTATTCTCATAGGGCCAGCTCCAGAGCTACGTTTCCATTACATTTCCAAGCGTAGCGTATTTACTATGCACTCCCCTCGCAGTAAGTACTAATAGGTGCTTTTATGCTAACGGATAGTATAAAATCACTGGCGTACGTAGCTCTGGATCTACCCCATTGTCCTTAGTGGGAGTTACAGCAGGGCTTGGGGCATGCAGATTAATAAACCTAAAGCTGTCAGAATTCAGTATTCTTTATTTTATTAATAATTGAGTGTAAGTTGTAAATTTACTCCCTGCACCTCTCCTCGGCATCAGATCGGTCTTTGGGTTGCTATGTTCTATACTAACATGATGCTCTGAGTGTACAACTACCTGTCTAGGGTTAACAGAGCAGAGGTCATATTTTAACCTGGGGAGGGGATGTCAGATCTGGATCTTATTATTAATTATTTTTGAATTTGGGGCAGGGGGTTAGGGGCAGATTGAAAGTAATAGTTTTTTGTAGGTGTATTTGGCTTGAATATCTGTTTCTAATGAGGAGAATGATTTCACAATCTGGCAATACTTTCAAAGCTTGTTATGTAATTGGGAAGAAGTAAAGAGAACAAAAATAGAACAGGATTCAAACAGCATGAAAGACGCTGGTGTGAATTTGTTTATATATACATATATATATATAGAGAGAGAGAGAGAGAGAGATACAAAAAAAACAAAACACCCCAGCACTCTTGCAGTTACCCAGCAACAAGTCATAACAATCTATCTTTAAAATTAAAGTCAGAGAATTCTTACATACACCTGCAGATATATGATAAGCCACCAACCACTCACAAGGCTTCTCTGTTTTGGTCCTAACTCTAATACTGTCAGGAGTCCTAAGTTTGGGTCATATATCATGTATAACATGTATCATGTTTTTAAATTGAGAGCTCACCCTTAAATTGAGAGCTTACTCTTAAAACAGCGCCCCCTGTCAGCTTCTATCCCAGACAAGCTTCAAAACAAACACAAAATGGACGTTGCTCAAATCAATGTATAAGTTAATGTAGAGAAAGTGCTGCAAGGTATGGGGAATTCACACAGATATAAAAATAAAAGGCACTCCTACACTCTTGAAAGGTTTTCCTTTCCTGCAGCTTAGTAAATCTAACTCTGTGAGTGCATTCCTCCATAATGAACAAACCCATTACGCACAGGTGCGTGTGTATATGTGGAGTTAGGGTCCAAGGTGTGGAAGTTCAATACATATGAGGAGAATGCACTACGCTCACACCTACAGAATATAGGATCGTACTCTGTTGTGTTATGAGCACTGTTCATACTATTGTGGATCAGGCCCAATGTCCGCATTCCACTACTGCTCATGCGTCCGTATGAGGCTTCAAGCACAGAGCTGGCCCAATGTTTTATTAGTGTGTTAGTGTGGCTAAGACCAAAACTGGGATTACATTGGGAGAAAGGGGAATGACTAATAGCTAGACAACACATGTGCAGACCACACTGCTGTACAGAGCAGCCACCCCATCACATGCAACAGTTGCACTGCACATTTGCAGACTGAGGCGTTTCGCAGAGGAAACGTATGTCTGGATCACATCAAGTATTATTATTGCAAAGTATTACACTGCCCCCACCCAGCTGCTATTTAATACCACCCGGCTGGCAATATTTCACATTTGCAGACTGAGCTGCTGTTTTGCCATCCCCTCTATATGGTCTAGCAATCGGAAAACATCTCTTTTGCGGACATATTTATCTACATACTTTTGCATGCAACCATGAGCACAATTAGAGTCCCCTACACATTCTTTTAATAATGTGACATCCAGTGTTCTCCCCAGGGCATTTTAGCCGGGTGCTCCACCCGGCAATTTTAGCTTACCACCCGGCCAGACCTGACCAAAACGTTGATTCCCCCACCCAGCTGCTATTTAATACCACCCGGCTGGCAATATTTTCTGGGGAGAACACTGGACTTCCATTTTGCTAATGTTTATGGGAATAAGCATGTTATAATATGCAGCTTTATTTATAAAGGGCCGTATTCACAGATGCGTTTGTTCAAAAGCACGCAATTATACGCACGCACGGAGCAAGCCAACACCCATGACACTTACCTCTCACGGCTGTGGTCGTAGACTCCATAGAGCACCTCTAACTTTACATGTGTACTAGCGTGCGTATGTGTATGCCATACCTGCGATTCTATGTAACCGCGCCCTCAAAGACTCATTTCACTGCCTCCACCCACCCTCTTTCACGTAACTTTTCAGGTACGTATTTTAACCCCGCCTCTCCATACGTATGTCCCCAAGTGCGATTCCCAAGTCCGTGCCTAAAGCACTTACATGCATATAGTCTACGTTACTTACGTAGATAGTTACTACGCATGTGCAGTTAAAATGTACCTTAAAATACGCACACTACTTCATGTGAAAACAGGTCTCCCAAGGAGAGTCTAACTACTGCAAAAAAAACTGAAGGCCATTTTATCATGCACTTTAAATTGGAAAAAATCCGGTTTTGAATTTTACATATGTATATTGAACAAAACACAATTTAAAAAGGCAGCTTCCCATGGGGACAGTTTCTCTTTACATTACAGGCACTGAAATGATACCCACAGAATATTAATCCACCTTACTGGTGGCACCATCTGCACAGTAATCTATTGCATACAAAATTCATTCTCTGTAAATCAATGTACAATCAGGGAAGCAGATCAAGTTTCCTTGTTCTGCACTGATTGGAATATCACTTTTGTTTTCATGTACAGCAAACAAACAAGAGACAGAGAAAGTATACATTATGTAGCCATATGCACAAAAATGCAGTAAATTAGCCATTTATTTGTTGGGCTTCAAAGAGTAGATAAAGCGCAGAATAAAAATGTGGAGTTTTTGCCATTGCAACCAATCAGGTAGTAGGGCCGGATCCAGACCTGCGCACGTCAGGTCGCTTACGCAAGGGGCCTGATTTGTTCAGTTCTGATCAGTTCTGTACGAGCCCATTTAAGAACAAATGGGATGTGCTTCCCCTCCACCTAAAGTGTGCGGGGGGCAGCATGAAAATTGTACAGTGTGGGAGGGGGGCTGTCACACTTGTACGGGCTGCTCTGCTG
>WWET01000056.1:498819-515705 GCA_011038615.1 Limnodynastes dumerilii
GCGGGGGGGGGGGGGCAGTTGCATTTATCTTGCCTCCGGGCAATTTATCCAAACTTATGCCACTGATTGACTGCACCTGTAACTATCTTTACATGGGTGTCATTTCACCCTTTTGGTGATCCTGATTTTGGATGGGATGTGGAATTAAAAAAGAAGCTGACTTTCATGCGCTATGTGCGTAAGTTAGCTCTGAATATATACTGCTCTTACCTTGACCTTCAGCCTCCGCACAGTGTATATGGGATGCGCATGTTGGGAGGGCATTGACATTTAAATTGGCTAAGCCCACCTTGACCTCTTTAAACTCCTTGGTACCCTCATATGGAAGACTAACTGTTTACAAATTACCTGGCCCCTTATTATTTAGTCTAAATAAAAATAATAATAAACTGCAGAAAGGGTTAAAATTCCATGATGTATTATAGTGTGGTCTTATAAGCCCGGATCCTCTCCATTCTAGGTTCAAGGACATAAATGGATGGTCTTCAATAATAGCGATCATCTTGTGATTGATGGGTGTAGTATGTTAACGGTTAACCTGATGGCACTAAAGTACCAACAGGGTTAACTGCTTTTGGGGAAGAGATCATGGACAGAGCAGAGGAGAGAGCCGACAGAAGCAGGGACAAGGGCAGACAATATATTTTTTTTTTGTATACTTTTTTTTTATGGTTTCGGCAATAATACAGTTGACATTGTAGAGATGGGAACCTATGATTGATGACTCCCTATATCATAGAAGGTGGAATAGAGCTCATAGTTTGTGTGGGGACACTCTAATCAAATTACTGATATTGATGCTGAAATGTAACTAGCCAGAAAAATACTAAAATAGATGATTCCATGATACTAGTGCATTAGTATAAAATTATTATTGTACCAAACAAAAAGCAAATTCTAACAGCATTAAAAGGTAGAAAATAATAAACTTTATTAAATAGTAATCTTTGTCCTTATGGCAGTAGTAAAGTTCACCCCAATGATCTTAGCTTTCAGCTGGAACATGGCCGGCTCAGAACAGCATAAAACAACACAATTTAAGTTTTAATATTACACAAAATTTTCTCAGTGGTAGCAATAATTATAATCAGTACTTGGATCATTTCTTATTTCTTATACGCAAACATTTCCTAAAATGCTAAGGAGTCTGATTATATGTAGCCCCTTAGGAAAAGTTTTACTAAGAGTGTCATAGCATGATTGGATTTTAAAGAGCCGGAAACATTGTTACATAAATACAATGCGATACATAGAAGGGTGTTATGAGCCACCCGCAGTATACTTTTTCATTGGTAGCCAGCGGTCACCTGTTGTGGATGATTGCTGCCAAAATGTCTCCCCTGACTAATGGTGGGAATCCCTGTGAGCGGTTCTTGCTGTCTTAAACAGCAGAGGCGTTCACCTATCAAGAAAAGAAGCATGCTGATTGGCCATCCTCCCTATAAATAGCCGACAGTAACTCCCTGTCACTGCCTATTATAGCGTGTCCCATATTGCAAGCTGCTGTTCTTGTGTAGCATATTTCATTACCTTAAACTCCTGTCTTGTTCGATAGCTTCTGTTGTGTTTGCCTGCCTTTTCCCACTCTTGTTCAGTCTGGTCCTTCCTTCCTGGTCCGTCTTTGGCCTCTCCCTGCATATTCCTGATTTTCATTGCCTCTTCCCACTCTCTGTTTTTGTTTGTCTTGTTTGTCCTTTGCACTCTGCCTGGCATGTTATCTGTCCATCTTTGCCACTCCTGACAAGTTTAGTCTCTGAGACTACCATTTGGGGACACGACCTGCCGAGAGTCTACAGCTAAATCTGTCTCCACCATTGGGAGACAATGAGCAATTGTTTAATAATTTAGTGCATTTCTAACTAAGTAGGTTCTGATTGTGGCTATTTTTGGGTTCTGTGTGTGCTCTCGATAGGAACACATTCCTATTCAGACTTACGGTAAGTGGTGTGATTATTCTGACACCTAACATAGACGTTGAGATGCTGTCAAAAGTTTGGAGTGACTTGGTACTACAATGTACAAGATAGGAGAGCTAACGCACTAGTAATGATTGTGAAGCTCCTCCATTTTACATTCAAAGGAGACTGAAAACCTAAGGTAGGCCTGGGCCATTGGTGCAAGGAAAGTACGGTCACTCAGTTGCGTGGATAGCGGGGACTAGTGTTTGCACGTCATATGCAACCGTTGCTCGGGAATGTGATTGCATTAGACACATCTCTGGATGGATGTGGTTTACCGGTCCAATTATTTCATTTATGGCAGCAAAGTGCTTGTCACTCTTCTATTTTTTGCTACCACGACTCTTGTCTAATCCAATATTATAATACAGACATGTTTCTTCTGCATTACAATAACCCTAATTCCTAAGCCTAACCATAATTCCTTAACATAACATTTACCCTAATCTTAACCCTAACCCCGACCACTAATCTGGGAAGCAGCGAGCAGACTGTGGAAAGCAGATGTTTGGCAATGTGCACATGCTAAAATCATTTTTTTTCTATCATGATACAGTCAATGGGCCAGATCCAGACTTAAGTTCCCTTTAAGTACGTTCGTGACGCAATTGTAAGTATAATCCACTGCCCTGGGCACTCCCCTCGAACGCACGTAATTTCGCTGAATTCCTTGCGTATCTGCGGTTGTAGAACAATTCCATAATTCTTTAGACGCGTAACATCTGCCGTGCGCATGCCAGTATGTACAAACAGCCAAATTTATGCATACAGCTTGCGCAAATTCGCTGTGGTGCTTAAGTCTGGATCTACCCCAGTGTTAGGCTGCCGGCTGTATAATTTTCAAAATCCAGTACATAAACACTGCAATCACACACACATACAAACACACGCACTCTAAATATAACAATATCCGTGCCTGGTCTTCATTCATCCCCTTATTGCCCGCAAAGCTTTGTCTTCTGTAATGAAACAACTAAAGCTCCAGTTTAACACCACCTTAATTGGACTGAGACAGGATTGTGGCTGGGAGCTTTTTACTGCAATTTATTTATCTCTCTCTCTGAGGAATGTTTCTGTTTCTTCAGAATACAAAATGGCTTCTCCGTAGTTATAGATGCCACAGGCTGACATTGATTTATTCCTCATTTTAAACTGGTTTTAAAACTAAAGCATGAAGGGGGGACCCTCGGTGTGAAAGCTTTCGATAGATGGTGAATTCCCTTGAGTACAGTTAAAAGGGCTTTAGAGACAGCTGTCTGCTTCATATTTGCAGAGGTGCTACCAGAAACTTTGCATAAAGACATTGCATAAAGGTGGAGTGCCACAGAGCTGCAGCTATGATTAACAGCGTGGCTGATGTTCAAGGAAGTCCTTACCTGTGCTCAATTTTAGAGTTAGGACCACCATATACAGAAAGGCCTTGACGGAGGCTGGTGGCTTATCCCATATTTGATCAAATATGTGTAACGAACATTTCTGTGTTTTATTTTACAGATAGAACAGTAGAGTTTGTTACTGGTTTATGGCAGTGTGCTGGGGCTTTTTTTTCCTTTTGTTTCTGTGGCAAGCAGATTAACCCCCTGCCTTTCACGCACCTGTTTAACATATACTTATAAATTGATTGAGCAACTTCCATTCTGTTTTTATTCTGTTTGGTTTGTGGACTTGGACCAGAAATTGACCTGACCTTGACTGGACCAGGACTGGACTACACTTAGATGGGACTTGACTTGACCAGGACTGGACTGGACTTGGACCAGGCTTGACTTGACTTTAGTCTCTTCTCCCAGAGGAAGCATTAGTGAAACACGTGTCAGGGAAGCAGCATTTCTTTCATGATGGGTCACAAGTGCACATGAACCTCATGCCTAGTCAGTAACTGACAACCGTAGTCCACAGAAATGATCCATCAGGATGGATGAGTATATTTATAATTGGGAACTTTCTATTATGTGTGATATCAGTACTATTTAATAATATGTATTTTTGATTTGTGTGTGTGCAGCAGTCATTGTATTACAAATGTATTGTATACTCCATGATAGGTTATGATCATCAGTTTCAAGTATTAGATATTTTCTTTTTTAATATTGTTGTAATTTTAGTGATAATTAATAAAAAAGTATTTATAAATACATTTTCTTTTATTGCTGGTGTTTCTTACATTAGAATGAAATGAACTTAGACTGTAGTGCAAACAGATGACTGCTTTGAATTACTCTTTGCTAATCTGTAACAGGTATGTGTTGGTCTATTGATGTTTTGACTTATCAATATATACAAGATACTATGTAGACAACATATGTCAGAGTATCAGAAATTAGTTGATAGTCTCCAGCCACAGACAGCCAAAAGCTCATTTTCGTCTGTCTCTATTTAATCCCTTTTACATCCTGAAACCGATCATAACATACACAGAGCAGTCGGCAGTGTGCTGGCTGCTCTGTGTTTGTTACACTCGGCACATTCACTGTCTTCCTGCAACACACCATCTGCAGCATTTCTATTACCAATGGAGGAGACACTTTTAGAGCTCCGATCCTAACATACAGTGTATATTAGGATTAGTGCTCTGAGACTGTCTCCTCCATTGGTAATAGAAATGCTGCAGATGGTGTGTTGCAGGAAGACAGTGAATGTGCCGAGTGTAACAAACACAGAGCAGCCAGCACACTGCCGACTGCTCTGTGTATGTTATGATCGGTTTCAGGATGTAAAAGGGGGTTTCTGGGCAACTGGAAACCCCCCCTGGGTGTGCCACTGTGTGCTTCAGGTTTCTGATGTACAGCTCACCAGCAGTAAGTATTGATGATAGAATACAGCTAATACGTGCTGCTGGAGAGCTAAGGTGAGTATTTGCAGACCCCATCTCTCTATGGGCCCAGGGCATAAGTCCCAGCATCTCCCCACCCTTGAGGGCAGCTCTGCATATTTGTGCTCTCTTCCTTCTGCCTAAATACAACCCATAAATTTATGTTTAACTAAGTACAGTAATTTGTTGATGCCATGATCACATAGCAGGTACAGTACCTATTTTTAATGGTCTGTACCAGATAAAAGGGTTCCTGTACCAAATTCTGGTCCAGCAGTTCCCTTCCTCCTACACTCACTCTCCAGTCCTGCAGCATCTGATCACTATACCAGAGCAGCAGGGATAGACTCCTACAGCTCTGCTATAGTGACAGGATACTCTCCAGCGAGTTCTAAGCTCATATGATAAGGTATAAAATGAGATTTTACACCTTATTATACATGCAAATGAGATCAGATTAAAGCCACGCCCCTTCATGGGACAACCCACACCCCTTCATAGACACACCCCCAGGTGTACCTATTTTCCATTAAAAAATGTTGGATGGTATGTGATCAGCTCAATGTACAGCAATGCATAGTATATAGTATGCAGAATATAGCAGTGTACATTTTATAAATTAAACCACAAGCAATATTTTAGCAAGTTGTTTGCAACCATCTCTGGTTAGACGGTACATGTAAGTATTTTGCCATGCCTTTTTGGACATATTTCATGATACAATATGAAGTATATGCATACATGTTGGGAGGGGTGAAATTTAGCCGGCTTGGCCCCTATAGCAAGGAGACAGGTCCTGGGTCTAGATGGGGTGACCGCTGTGCACGCCCTTCCCCCGATTGGCATGTACACATGTGCAGACAAGCTGTCAGCTGCTGGCAATGGGCCAGATCTTGAGCTACATTTGCTAGCGTTTTTACGCTAGCCGCTGTTATAAAATCGGCAATTTGTATGTACAGCGGATGCATATGGCAGATGTTACGCAACGTAACTCTAATCGTACATAACTTCAGCGTAAATACGAACGAAAGGGCGGGTCATCCATACGACACCCCGGAAATACGCTTTGTAGGCGGAGGGAGGCGGAGTATGGGCCGCGTTAGGCTCTTACACACGTCAATCCATGACGTACGTCAGTACTTACGCTTGGAAAGTTAAGGGAGGGGTTGGCAAACGTAAATCGAGTAAATTACGTATGAGCGAGGGGAGTGTATAGTACTTACGATAGCGTAATTACGCTACGCCAACAAACGTAAAAAGAACGTAGATCTGGATCTACCCCAGTGTCTTTATAAACAGCGCTCAGCACTCATACACGGAGTACCGAGGGCTGGCTTAAGCTTGATAGTTACACCTCTGCATATATACACACAAATATGTTTCTAAATGATCCAGTACTGGTTCTCCTCACTTAACGACCTACCCATTTATTGACCACTCGGATTTACAACCAGGTTTTACAACCGGAACCCTGCCACTCATCAACAGGGGAAATTAGTGCGCTAATGACCACTGCCCTTGTGACAGGAAGTAGTCACACCCGTACTACCCGCGTAGTGCGGGATGTGCCTTTCTGAGCTGAACAAGACAGGACAAGACGCACCTATTACCCGCACAGTGGGAATTGTGTCTTTGTGAGATGAAACCTTCTCTCTACTGTACTGCTTCAGTCTCCATCGTGTGGTAAGTTCACTCCCATTCATCATTTTCTTAATTAGTACATACAGTACTGTACGTACAATATTTGGTTTCTAAATTTGAACTCTTGTGTGCTTGGACCTCCACTCATACACCTACAGGTCCTTAGATATCCTTGCTGTGATCTCCCTAGGGCCTCTTTGTTATAATTGTTGCTGTTTGTACAGCTTTACTTTGCACATGTTTATTTTGTGTTATGCAAAGTAAAGCAAACTTATCAAAATACAGTTTTCTTTAGTCCAATTCTTTATTCAGAATCAATAAAAATGATTATATTATATATAGGTGCTTATTACAGTACTGTCCTCACTTAGCGACCAATTCGCTTAACGACCTAATCATAGGAACAGAACTCGGTCGTTAAGTGAGGAGTACCTGTATAACATTGTACTATCTATACTGAGGGTTCTGGAAACTATAGTGTTAAAACCAATCTTGCTAATAAGTCCACAGTACAGAGTTGCTCTTGAATTTCAGAATTCAAGCCTTTGTTTTTTATATTTTATAATACAAGAACTCATGCTCAGATGCAGAAATACAAAGCACATATTTATACCGAGTCCTATTTTGTTCTTGGTTTAATTAAATCCCACAAGTGAGATATTGTTACTTGTTTATGGTTAATTTCCCCGACACATATATGCAGATTGCAGATGTTCATCTTAAATTCCATTTTTACAAGCTGCCTATTTGCAGTTGGCTTGTAATTTCCACAGCTCTATTGCTCAGTAATGATGATCTGAAATGCAGCAGATTCATATTTTGGAACTAGCCCGGAACAGAAGTGATTACATCTGAAGGAATTAACCCTGTGCATGTTAATCTATTTACACAGCAGAGAATGGAACTTTAGAACTGATGATGAAACTCTTGCGATCTCTCCTTTATCTGTGAACAGTCTAGAATCCTTCTCCAAGTCATTATTAGAATATTGAATAATCCAAGCCATCCAATCAGCAGTCTTCAGGGGAGGAGAACAGCTACTGGAAATAGAGATCTTTGAAAGGCAACTGGTGTATACTACACAGCAGCACAAACTGAGGGTTAAGAAGCATTTTACCTTCTGCAAGACTCAAGGCTTTTGGAAAGTGCTTAGGAAGGATCTGTTGCACAGTTATTTCTCTTCATTTGACTTCAATTTCCAATTTTATTTTATTCCCTTCCTTAACATTTATTTCATTTATATTTGTTCATCTAGTTAAATACATATTTTCTGTTTTATTTTATTTTATTCTGTTGTGTTATTAGTTGTATCATTATATTTACCTTTTGTTCTTGTTTGCTTTGTGATATTGATCATTTGTGCCAGTTAAGTATCTTTTTGCACTCTAAAATGATTTGTTATTTATATCTCCATCATTGATTGAACTCAACATCCTTTCTATCCTTTATTTTCAACACATTGGGGGACATGGATGAACATTATCAGAACATTAATGTCACCTGGCCAGGTCATATCCTTCCCTTGGATCACTCTTTGTTGAGGTATTTAAACAGCACAGAAGAATACTTAGCATATTTGTGTGGGCCAAAACGTAGTCGTTTATCTTTGCCCATGACTATAGTCTATGCGTTCATCTTTTTAGTGGGGGTCACCGGAAACTTGCTGGTGTGTCTGGTGATTCTGAAGCACCATAACATGAGGACACCGACAAACTATTACTTGTTCAGCCTGGCTGTGTCAGACCTCCTGGTCTTACTCCTCGGGATGCCTCTTGAAGTGTATGAAATGTGGAGCAACTACCCTTTTCTCTTTGGTGCTTGGGGATGTTATTTCAAGACTGTGCTCTTTGAAACCGTCTGTTTTGCCTCCATCCTCAGTGTGACAACAGTCAGTGTGGAGAGGTATGTGGCCATAATCCACCCCTTCCAAGCCAAACTCAAGAGCACCCGAAGAAGAGCACTTAGAATTCTCATCACACTCTGGATCTTCTCGATTCTCTTTTCAATTCCGAATACCAGTACACACGGTATCCTTCTGCAGTACTTCCCCAATGGAAGCCTTGTCCCCAACTCTGCCACTTGCACAGTTGTCCAACCTCTGTGGATTTACAACTGTATTATTCAAGTCACATCACTGCTTTTCTATGTGCTACCGATGGGAGTTATAAGTGTCCTTTACTGCCTGATGGGCATCAAAGTAAGTTTGATAGCATTATCCTGTGTTCTTTCAGATAAAATTATATATTTTTTAAGCTTTAGTTATGGTAATAGATCATAGTGCACAAAACACAATAGTTTCTACAAAGTGGGAATTAACAAAATAAAGTTTTTAACATATTTAACTAAATCAAATCCTACTGGTTAATATTATGTAAATTGTAAGATTGAATGCATCTTAAACAATCATTTACAAGTACTGTATCACTGGTTGTGAGAAACCAATTGTTGAGCATCATTCAATGCATTAAAACATGGTATGGCATATGATTGGTTGACTATGAAATATTATTTATTGCTGTGATTTAAGCCATGAAAATTGATCATTGCTAGGTCTCATCACCAGAAGGACATCTGAACATCTGGGCATTTTTCAATAGGCTAGAAACAGTGGTTCTCAGGCAAGGTCTTTAGAGACCACTCACAGTGTATGTTGATCTCCTTGCTCGAGCAGAGCTGTGTCCATTACTGACTGACAGCTGTGAAAAGATCCACAGGTGATACTCATTACATCATTTGTTATTATGAGGAGATCTGGAAAACATGCACTGTTATTGGTGCCTGAGGAGCGTAGTTGAGAACCCCTTTGCCAAAACATATAGGGGCTGATCCAGATTTAGGAGTAACAGCAAAAAAAAAAAAATAGCAAATCTGCACCTTGGCTGCACCATATTGATTGCAAGGGGAAGCAGATTTTAAATGTGCAAACAGAGGTGATATTTCGTAGCTGAACTCTAAATTAAACTTTAAATATAAAGCTGTTGTATATTTGTTTGCAATAGGCAAAACCAGCCAGTATATTCTCTGCATACAAAAAATGGTTGAATAAAATAAAATAAAGTTTCTCACCTCATTTTGCAACTTGGTTTTGTGCTTTGCACCCTTTTATGCAGTTATTACTAACTCTGGATCAGCCCCATTGTATGTTTTAAAATATAACCACTAATTATAGACAAATAGCAAATGTCCTCCAGTTAACACTCACTCACTACACCAAATTCTGCTCCACCTGTATTATTACTGTTATTATTATTACTATTATTATTATTATTATTGTTATTATTAATGATAATGATGATGAAGGTTAGGTATATAGGTCCGGATTCACATTTACGTAGTTTTCGTCTTAAGTACGTTGTTTCAAGAATGCGTAATAGCTTATTTACGCTATCTACGTGCCATTTCTGTACCTAGATTGCGTAAGCGCGCTCTAAAGACTGAATCCGAAACATTCATCATTAAAAAAAAACTGTACTATATTTATTTACTTTAGTAAAGGATGACAGTTTTATAACCCCTTGTGACTTAAAAGACTCTAGTTACACTGCAGGATGGATAATCTATATGTTATCTAATAGAATGAATTTAGTCAATATCTTGAAATCAGCTATTGAAGTTTGCAGTACATGGTATAACCAGTCCCATTAAATGCCTTGTTACAGAACAACCACAACCACAACAAACCCTTCCAGTGTCATCAGAGCTCTGTTTGTTGGTGTTTTAATACAGTTGTCTTTTGTCATAATAAACCAGGCAGTCAGACTAATGATATATCGTGTCTTTCTTTTCTTTTTCTGTGGTCTAAGGTGATTTTCCTTTGCATAGTTACAATCAGTCAGAGAGACTTTCTATTTCTGATAGTTTCTAGTTCCAATTTTTTTTTAAGATTTGTCCCTAAAATTGTTCTGTTTTTATATATTAATTAGCTTCATGTTACTGGGCAATTATTTTCTGAATATCATTTCTAATTTTGTAATTGTACAATTTTGTCCAGGAGAGTTTATAGGCTTATGACTATTGATGTGATGTTTAGACCTTAAAGCAATTATAACTAATTATCACTCATTTTTATTGTGTCTTATTGTGTTTTATTGTGTCTTAATAAATTGCATTTTACATTGTCTTGAAGGAGTTTATTCCATCATTTTTCAAGCATATATACATTCTTTGGCTCTGTGTCCTCATAATATTATTTTATTCTGTATTCATTTCTGCCATAGCCTTAGTCTACAGCTGATGGGGTCTCCAGTCATTATCTACATTAGATTTATGCAACTTGTTGCTTTGCAGTTGCAAATAAGGACTAGGAAATATGGGCTAGATTCTGAACTGCGTACGCTATCGTATTTACGTTAGCCGGTGACATAAAAACGATGTTTTGTATGTAATGCGCGGCAGATGTCACGCCACGTAACTCTGAACGTACGTACCAGCCTCGTATCAACAGCGTAATTATGAATGGAGGGGCGTGACATCCATACGACACCGATAATTACACTTCGGAGGCGGTGTGTGGCATTTAAATCATCAGTTCTTAGGCACTTATGCACGTGAAGCCTTTACGTACGTCAGTAGTTACGCTTTGAAAAGTTAAGGTAGGGTTTGGGAAGTGTAATTATCCAAAGTATGTACGAGCGAGGGGAGTGCGTAGAAAATACGCTAACGCAAATACGCTACACGATGAAACGTAACAAGTACTTAGGTCTGGATCCGGCCCTGTGTGCCAGATCCACACTTAATTAATGGTGGCTTACGCACAGTGGCTGGCCCACTCACTATGTGTATGAGATACTAGAGACGCATGGTGGGGGGGGTGGCTTAGATATTTAACAGACTTAGATGTGCAGTTAGGGTATGAGTGAGGGAGTGGCCTCCCGGCATCGAACCTCCACTGCTGCTGCAGTCAGAGCCCCTTTATGACTACTACTATTAATACTACTATTACTATTATTCTTGTGTATTCTACTATATTCGTTACAGAGGAATATCTATGAGTTTTACAGCCTAATCATAGTGGTCCAGATGGCCCCACAGTATTTTATATTCTATGTCCATCATTAGTTCCATATAATCATTATTTCCATATATACTCTTTTTTATTTATATGTACTCTCCCTGTCCCTATTACATTACCCGTTTCTCTCCTTATCGTGTTCCATTACACATCTCCCTTCCTATCTTTCCCTGCCGCCTTTACATTACACATCTCTCTCCCTATACCCCCTCGGCTTAGATATTTAACATGTACAGTTAGGGTATTAGCGAGGGAGTGGCCTCCCGGCATCGAACCTCCGCTGCTGCTGCAGTCAGAGCCCCTTTATGACTATTAATACTATTATTACTATTATTCTTGTGTATTCTATATTCGTTACAGAGGAATATCTATGAGTTTTACAGCCCAATCATAGTGGTCCAGATGGCCCCACAGTATGTTATATTCTATGTCCATCATTCGTTCCATATAATCATTATTTCCATATATACTCTTTTTTATTTATATGTCTCTCTCCCTGTCCCTATTACATTACCCATTTCTCTCCTTATTGCGTTCCATTACACATCTCCCTTCCTGTCTTTCCCTGCCGCCTTTACATTACACATCTCTCTCCCTATACCCCCTCCATTTTGCATCCCACTCCCTTCCTGTCTCTCCTAATTACAGATCTCCCACCCTGCCCCCTAATTATACATCTCCTTCTCTCTCTCCTCTGTATTACACATCTCCCTCCTTACTTCCATTACACAGCTCTCTCCGTACGTAGTTTTCTTCTTAAAAAAGAAACTACACATGGTTGGATAAACTTGTACGTGCCATAAGGTACCTAAAAATGGAAGTGTGATCCGGTCCTGTATTGGTTTGCAGAGAGAGGGCATCTTTACTGTGTACTGTAATACTAAGACAAGCCCCCACTAGTGATTGAAACCCAGTCCCTCTAATGGAAGGTGTTTCTAGGTGTCATTCTTCTTAAGCCTAGATGACCAGCAAGTAGACAGGGCCCCCTTCTGGCATGGGTGGGAGAAGCTGGCAGATGCTTTATACTAAGCTGTCTTTATAAATACATTGGGCCGGATCCAGGACTACGTCCGTCTTCCATAGACGGACGTAGTTCAATAAACAGTAGCTACTGCGCATGCGTAGTAG
This sequence comes from Limnodynastes dumerilii, assembly GCA_011038615.1. Taxonomy (NCBI): domain Eukaryota; kingdom Metazoa; phylum Chordata; class Amphibia; order Anura; family Limnodynastidae; genus Limnodynastes; species Limnodynastes dumerilii. Next base: position 511,370 of record WWET01000056.1, read on the forward strand.
CTATTGTACGTAATCTGCGTATGTTCTGCGTATGTTTTTGCTTTAATGTTATACCTCTGGTCACAATACACTCCAATAGGGCAGCACTGATGCAATAGACAGAACGGAAAATAGTCTGCAATACAATCCAAATGCACAGAAAATAGTGGGAAAGCAAATCTCCAGATGCACCTCTCGTCCTCATCTCCAGTGATCTGAAACAAAGCCTTAATATTCTGTGCTTGTAATGCTGTATTTTGCATCTTGCAAGACCTCTTCTGTATAATTAGTGTCCCGGTCTCTTGAATCATTAACTCTGATGTGTTATGCTTGGCCAACATGTGCGTTATAATGGAAATTCCACACAGCGGAAACTGAAGAATAAAATCTACGAAAACTTGAACACTCACTACAACGAATACACATAGTACAGTGATAATCCCCTAGGTATCAAACCCCAATGTTCTATCAAGTGAAAGCTTGCAGACAGGGCCCTTTTACCTACCAAGTCTGTCTGTTACCAACCAGTATTGTTATAGTGATTCGTAAAATTGTGAAGTGCTACGTAATCTGATGGAGTTATATAAAACCACAATGTTTACAAGGAAGGCTTTGTGGGAACCTAGCCACTTTACAGCCCTAGGCAAGATTTGGTTGGTGCCCCCTAGCAGAAAAACAACTTTAGTATTAGAGGGTCACAGTGGCGCTACAATGGTGCCTGGGCAGGCTGAAGACTGAAGATTGGCATCGCTCTGCGTTACAAAGGGGAGGAGCTGCTACACATTTGCTTCGTTTCCTTCTATGCCCTGGAGTGCCCCCTCCCTGACAAGATTCCGCTATAGGCGACTCGTCTATACTGCCTATAGCTAGGGCCAGGCCTGCCCACAGTCAATAGAATGCCAGTACTCAAATTGCAGCAAAATGTCACATATCTAAATGCTACGTTACAGGTGTAAGGATGCTACTGATGATATTCTTACACAATAATAATGTTGCATATGCAATAATTCCTGTAATGACGGAAATACAAGAACCATTCATGTTGCTGTATATTTTACTATATAATATAAATATTACATACACATACACGCACAAACTTTACTCTTTAGACAGCTTTTCTTTCCATTAGGAACACCTGTTACTATTGTTAGAAAAACTAATTTGCTGCTCGAGTGCACAAGGTTCTAAAGAGGCTCTATGGATATGTTTTCATTTAATTACTTTATTTTGGGAAGATCTCCATCAGTAAGGGCTAATGTTAGCAGTGGTTGAGTAAACCACTTGGAATCTAGGGCAATAGAATTCTCATGGCTTAATTCTATGTTACCTATTTTGTTCAATTACTTGTGTGTCCTATTTGCAAGTGAATCAAATGCCGTGCACCATTTTTTTTATTTGGGGTTGAGGGGGCTGTCAGAAATATCTGCATGCCATTTCAGGAGTGTCCCCATACACATCGGTTCCTTAGAAGATTCATGGAGAGGCTTCTAATGATTAACCAGAGGGAGTAGCACTGAGAAACTTTCTCATTGGCTTCTAAGGATCGACCAATCAGGGTAATAGCACTGAGCAACTTTCTCACTGGCTTCTAAGGATCGACCAATCAGGGTCATAGCACTGAGCAACTTTCTCATTGGCTTCTAAGGATCGACCAATCAGAGTCGTAGAACTGAGCAACTTTCTCACTGGCTTCTAACGATCAACTAATCAGGGTCGAATCACTGAGCAACTTTCCCATTGGCCCGTATACGTTATGGGTGTTGGTTGTTTGAATTTTGGTGTCAGACCCCATGGCGGCACAGCATAAATGTCCTCGTTTCTCTTTATAAAGTAACACACGCTGCCCTTCTGGGGACAGATCATAGGGGCTCCATAACACAGCTTAAAGGCGGGAGCCCTGGCACTGAGCTCTGTCACCCAGGGCTGTTGGTATGTAGAATATTGGGACATTTTGTGTCCCTCTTGTACCCTATCACTGGGCCTGACTGTCTCCCACTAAGTGGCGACCCTAGACATGTGCCTCACATGCCTTAGGATAGATAGACTACAGAAGAGATAGCTAAAGATATAGGCCCTGATTCAGAGTTTGAAATTGAGGATCGTATTCACAGATAAGAGTGAGTTAGGTGCGGCCATATCCACACCTAACTCACCCATCTTGTCGAACATCCCGCCCACCTTTTTAGGATCCTAAAAGCACTTAAGAGTGCTATAGGGCTTCTTTAAGCAACTAAAAAATGGCTCTTCCTGCCTTCTCCAGCTAATCTACATCCCCCACCACCCATTTGTTCCTTAATCCTCCTGACGCTGTCTCCTTCTACCTAACCTACTACGTGTGGTCTTTAAAGACTGACGGTAGTCAATCAACGTACCTAAGTGGTACATAGAGTGAGTAAATTACCTACCACGCATGCGTAGTAGGTCATTTCTTAAAGGACCGCACTTAAGAAGCCGGACCTTCTTAAGTGTGAATCTGGTCCTAAGAGAGGAAAGTTACACCTGGGCAAAACCATGTTGATTTCAGGGGGAGTCAAATTTCATCTGCTGCAAACAGTTTTTTTAGTTAGAAAGGTGATGTTTCTTGGACCTAGTCTAAATAACAGTGTAAAAGTGAGGCTGGTCAGTATGTTTACAATAAGCAAAGTCTTCTCTCTGCATGCAAAAAATAAATTTTTCCCTGAAATCAACATGGTTTTGCCCAGGAGTAACTTTCCTCTCTTAGGACCAGATTCACGCTTAGGACCGTATTCAGAATTAAGAACGTCTGGTCATTTACGCACTCAAAATGCGTAAGTGGAGTGAGTGGAGTTCTATTCAGGGCGTACGTGCAGGCCATGGAGATACGAAGCGTAATTGGAGTGATGCATAAGTAATTTCCGTACGTCAAAAAATGCATACGAACATAAAAGATCGGACGGATTATTAATAAATAGGCGTCATTCGGAATGTAAATAGCAAAAAATGGGCATGGTAATGCAGTAGACGTGCGGTTGTATTTGCGAACGTTTAACTTCCGTCACATATATGCACGCTAATGATAAGGTTGCTTTCACAACACGGAAGTGTTCCGAAATTCATTACTTTTGCAAAACGTACTTATTTTATATTAACGTATGGATCTATTACGAACGCACAGAAAATCTTCTTAAATCTGAATCTCTTATTTTCATGCTCCTTCTTAAGTCTGAATCAGGTCTTTATTTTCAAACTCTGAATCTGGTGCATAATCACCGTATGAAGATATAACTAAAGACCCATTATAAAGTTGAGTATGTTTGAGTTTGAATGTTCTCCTCGGGCCAGATTTACTAAGCTGAGGGCTTGGAAAAATGAAGACGTTGCCTATAGCAACCAATCAGATTCTAGCTGACATTCCCTAGTACATAATAGGAAAGCGAGAGCTAGAATCTGATGTGTTGCTATGGGCAACATCTCCACTTTTCCAAACCTGCAGCTTAGCAAATCTGGACCAAGGAAAACATATAATCTCCACACATAAGGCTCAGTCCGGGAATTGAACTCATGACCTCAATGCTATGAGTCACAAGTGTTGCTCACTTGAGCCACTGTGCCGTCTAACTGCTGCCATTAATGTTCCATGCATAATACTATTATGTACCTGTAAATTTATTTGTTTCTAGATCCAACTTTCTTTTCCCCGTGGGGGAAATTACCCATAGAAATTACACTTCTCTAAGCTGCCTGCAGGATGATCTGCATCCTGAAATAACCATTTGTCACCCCAACTCTCAGAAATAGCTCTTAGATAAACTGCTGATAGCCAGAGAAGCCTTTTAGACCAGCCCCGGGCTTAATAAGGCGAGATCATTTGGTGAATGGCTGATTGTGTAACAGTCATTTTTCTAGCGTTAATGGGAACTCTGGCAGCCTCCACAGCTGTAAACCTGTTGTCTCTTATAAAAAGGGGAAATGTAAGGAATGAAACATTTATTTGCATTAATCTATAGTCAATAGTAATTTCCTGTCCTCGCTTTATTTCAACCTTGTAAAAAATGAGGATTTGTGCTCTTTTGTGTGATGTTTCCATTTGCATTCATCCTGTCTTACATAATCTAACCTGTAACCATCTGTTTCCCACATTGATGAAATATCAGCGAGCGTCCCACCTTCTGTCATGTCTGCACTATGGAAATTGAAGGGTTATAATTAGTCACAGTGGGTTATTTTGGGGAAGCCACCACTGAGTATTGAACTCTGCACAATGAGATCCTCATAAAAATTGATCCTTGTTTTTTATACATTCTTAGTAAATGTTGTATAAGAATATTGCACCCTCTGTACAAATGTCGGACTCGATCCAGACCCCCACATGTTTTCCGTACACGGGGGGGGGGGG
>WWET01000056.1:591147-603628 GCA_011038615.1 Limnodynastes dumerilii
ATGATGAGGGAATAGAGAAATGATAAAGGGAAGTAGTGGGGGGGTGATGAGGAGAATGAAGAGATGAATGGGGAGGGGGAGATGATGGAGAGAATGGAGGTGGTGTTTTTTAGTTATATTTATTACAGATATCTTTTATTTTGCTCTTTGGAAACTTCCATCTAGATCAGCTGCCCCTGTGTTCCAGGTTAAATAACAGAGTACTGTGGGTGAATCAATCATTTCTTTGCAGCCTATGAGAGACCACTCTCATACCTATGACCCACTGAGAGAGGGACGGTAAGTTATATTTCTTATTTTGGTACATAGATTGTGCTATGTAGTTTGTGTTGTATTAAAAGTTGGCTGGGTCCTGCCATCAATAATTTATAATCTGTAGGCAGTTGCTACAGAGGGAGGTAAGTACCGTGTTAGAGAAGTTTATTTTTAAGTGTAGGGACCTATCTAAATGAGGTATATTTGTAAAGTTTTGCTTGTTTAAAAAACTAAAACTAAAAAACTATAATAAATATTACAAACAAATGTTTTGAGTCAATTTCAACTACAACACTTCACTTTCTTTAGGTATTGTATTTCTGATTAATACAATAGAATGGACTCTCGCCAATTTAGGAATTTCCTCTTTTTTCCCCCTTCAAATGCAACCCCCCCATGTTGGCCACGCCCCAAATACAGTACTGGGGCGCTGCAACATACCCGTGCTCCGGGCACCGTGGCAGCTAGCTACACCTCTGCTTGCAGCAGTGGCACCTACCAATGTTTGGAAACTTTCTGTCAAGTGTTAAACCAATTCCTCCTGTTGTCATTACCAGTCCATGACTAGCCATGAAAACTTTATTATGCTTTATGGTGTTCACCATCATGCTGCAATTTCAACAATTCTTTCCATACAAGAGGACCAGCTTTTCTCCTAACAACTCAGCAAGGTGGGCCTCACAATCGGAATATCTTTTCTTTGGAACTGGAGTTTAGGGGCTGTATTCAGAGATAGGTTTTTTAAATGTACGCAATGCGCAATCTACGTATCGAAATGATACGCAGATTACGTACAATAGCTACTACGTATGCGCAGTAGCTACTGTTTATTGAACTACGTCCGTCTATGGAAGACGGACATAGTTCTGGATCCGGGCCACTATCTTTGATTGCCTGCTATAAGGCTCAGTGCTCTTGTCTAAAGTTATTTTTCAATATATTAGATCATTATATAATTTATGTTCTGATATTTGATACAGTTTTAAGCATTGTTTTACTTTTTTCCTAATTTAATTTTTTATTAAGAATCTTGACCACCTGAATAATTACAGATGCTAATCCTTTTCTTTATTCAAATCGATAGTCTAGCGCTGTTTACTTTTGTATTTACCTTTTATCTGGCATATATTGAGGAATTATGCTTTATTGTATTCAGAAACTGTCATACTGTTTGTATTATTTGTACCTGGTATTATATTCGTTGTCTAATCTCATTTATATCTGTGACACCTTGTAAATAACCAATAAAAATATTGGTGGTGATGATGATGATTAGTAGTACAGAGGATGTATGAGTAGAGTAAGAATGAGTAGAGTAGTATTAGTAGTACAGAGGATGATTAGTGCAGGTGGCCTCCTACTCTAAAAGGCCTTGTTGATGCTTGAATAAACACAGCCCAAGGTACTGAACAAATGGTTGGATTCTATTTTATATAACATTAATCCTTTTGCAAAGTGCAGATTGTGGAAAGAGGTTCAGGATGGAAGCCAAGGTGCAACCCAGAGGTGGCAGGAAAGTAATTATAAAATTGTGAAACATTATTACAGTGTTTACTAGATGAGTTTATTAGATTAATCATGTACTGTAAGCAATAAAATGATCAAATTACACTAAGCTCTGTGGCTCACAACAGAATTAATAAAACAGCTCAGCAAGACCACCGTGTATAGAATCCCCGAAGATCTCTAGTCTTTATACAAATGTCTACTCAAAGTTTTAATATAGTTTAGATTTTATTCCATATCGTCTACATAAAGAAAACAGATTTTATGACTATTGCACACAGTTCCAGAACAAGTTTGTTAATAAAAATGCTATAGTTTCCTACACTTTTATTTATTGGACACAAAATAAAAGACATTATCTGAGTGTTTCTTCAACAGCCTGGGGTCCAGGTAACGGCACAGTCTTCAGTGGTGTAATCTACTGTAGGGATGTAATTGGCGCTACGATGGCCAATTTTTTATTGATTCGGCCGACAGCTTAATCATGACAGTATCAATGCCAACACCTTTTTGGAATGGATGTCATTTTGAATGCTCTGATTTTGACAAGTTACCCGTTCCGGTTAGAGTTAGGCTGTGGGTCAGGGAAGGTTGGGGTTAGGCTTTGGAGAGGGGAGGGTTGAGGTTGAGGATAGGCTGCAGAACAGGGAAGGTTAGGGCTAGGCTGCTGAGAAGGATTGGCTAAGGTTAGGGTGGGGGGCGAGGATGGTTAGGGGAGGGTTAAGGTTAGGCTTCAAGATGAGGATGAAGATGAGGTGGGAAAGTTGCTGATTGGGCAATAATAACAATGAATACAGTCATCTTGTAGGTTGATTGATCAGACTGGAGTGAGTTTCATATATTTAAAACAGTTATTGTAAAACTAGTCCAATATTGCAGTCTTTTTTCTGGGTTTCTTTGGCGTAAAATTATTTGTAGGCAGAGTGTTCTTTTAACCTCATAAGGAATCCCTCTGCTATACACACTAGAACATATGCCTCGTAAGGTTAATTCTTCCCCATGGCATCCGTACAATGTTCTAACTGCAGGAGCCAGCACAGTGTACAGCAACGATTTCCAACACCATGTAATATTAAAGCAAGTTAGTCAACAAAATCAGTGCTTGAAGAGAGAGCAGGTTGTCTGTAATTAATGTCAGTGGTACCTGATTGATAAGTGCTACCCATATGCTTCAAGCCTTGTTAGCTCTATAAAATGAGCAGAGCTTACTTTATAGAGTAGAAATTCTATGGCGTTCAACATTTACAAGCACTCAGGTCTGTTCAAGACGACAAGACGACAGGGTCCTAAATGCTTTAACACTGTGCAAAGCCGAGCTGGCTTCAGTGTAAAAGGAATCATTTCTGTGATGAAAGAGCATCACACGGCAGGTAATTTCTAGAGGAGACAATAGGTTAAGGACGCCCCAGGAGAGATGGGATTTCTGCAGCTGCTCTCTCCACTTGCCACGGGATTTCTGGGTAATATGCAAAATCCACAACTCTATAAATTAGCAATTTGTTTCTGGCAAAGTCAAACACTTTTAGAATGGAAATGCAGCCACACTGCTTTCATTAGAATAACACATAACGGCGGGATGTACAGCGATGTGATGCGTGCTGAACATTGTAGTTCACTGTTACTGGACCTGAATCACAGTTAAGAAAATGCTGCTTTTTAGGTGCGTATATTTAAGAAGGGATATACTGTGCAGGCATAGTAACTTAATATACGCAATTTACGTGGGACTTAAGAACGGGACGGCTCTGCATCACCATTACAAACCTAGGGGTAGATCCAGAACTACGTTTGCCGTACGTTTATTCGCGTAGCATATTTTCGTGCGCGTAAATTCGTTACACTCCCCTCGGCACACCCCTTGAACGTACGTATTTTGTCAAGATACGCTTTCCAAACCCTACCTTAACTTTTTCCAACGTAACCGCAGTCATACGCACACGTACGTATGGGCTAGACGAATTTACGCAGCTAAGCACGCCCATACTGTACACTTTAAATACAACCCCCCGCCTACTTCACGTATTTCAGACGTATTTTGGACGCACGTAAAATTGGCACGCCCACACGTAAGTATTTACGTGACACATACGTGGATGGCCCATACGTTCAAAATTACGATACGCTATTGAGCGTATTTTCTATGGTGCACATGCGCAGTACTTACAAAAATGCGGTTTTACGTCTCCGCCACGCGAAAATTCGCTCCGAAGCGTTGTTCTGGATCAGGCCCCTATTTCCTCAACATTCATAATGACTTAAGAATGAATGGGCGTACCAGGAAAACTTAAGAACAAAGATAAGAAGATTAGGTGGAGGAAACTCGGGGTGCGGTTAGGCAAAAACATTCTTAATTAGTGGCCTTAGGTACACAACTACAAACCTAAAGATAAGGCAGCCCCATGGCATTTGCAAGTCGGTTAAGAAGCTGAAAATTGGGGGGCGGGTTACACAATGGATTCTTATTACAAACAAAATCAGATCATTTGTATTTATGTCAGAAGAGCAAACTAAGGGTTAACCAATGTAAAAGTTCACTTGGTTGGTAATTCTAACTAACACATTTCCCATCTGTATCAATATAAATATAGATATTGTGAAAGTGACTAAAAAGCTCTTCTTATGCCAGGCTTCAGACGCTATACCCCTCCCGTTGTCTGCCACCCATATTTCTTGGCACTCTCTGCCACTGAACTGTAGGAGCTGTTACTTCTGCTGCTCCAGCACATTCTGTTCTGCAGGCTGGAGGTTTCCACATTGTTAAATATTAGAGGAGCTCTGTGCAATGACATCACCAAAGAGTGCAACCGCGGCAGTCACCAGCGTGATATGTCTGATTTCAGGATCACAAGCCAAGTGGCAGGAGTCCAGGTGCTGAAGATCGTCATAATCTCACATAGCAGCAATTTATCACTGCACATTAAGAAAGCACATCACAGAGATGCGCATGCGTGTGCAGATGTTTTCCTGCGTAAATTCGTAACTTCTTAAGTGTGAATCAGGCGGGCGTATTCGTAAATTCTTAAATGTGAATCGGCGGACGTATTATTTGCGTATAACCGTTGAAAGTGATGTGCCAAAAATACGAATACTGGAAATACATTGGAGTTAGAAAATGTAGGCAGGAGGAGGTATTTAAATTGTACAGTATGGGCTGGGTTACCTAGTTACGTTGCGGTAGTACGAATGGACAGGCAACGTAACGCAGGGAAAAGTTAGGGTAGGGTTTAGCCAGCGTCAGTAAATAAAAGTAAGGGGAGTGTCCGGGAGTGCAAAGTTTTTACGCTGAGCGGTAATACGCTCCGCACTCATTCGTAGGTCTGGATCAGGCCCTAAGGGCATAATCTAAACTCCAAAAGAACTCATGAGACTAGATCCAGACTTACAAAAAATGGGCTAGGCTAATTTTTTGCTAAAGTGCCGTATTCCTAGGACAGATCTTGATCTAAAACTTCCATCCTGTGAACATTCCAGCAAGGCGAGACGGCACGGAAAGCAATTCTGCTATGCGGGAGGGAAAGGGTGAGTATGTGGACAGCGCAGTGAGGGTGCACTACGTTATATGGGAGAGGTGAGCTCTCGTATCTCTCTTGTATGGGAGATGAGAGTGGCCTGGCCTCGTCCACACAAAAACTTGGATCCAAGTGGGATCTGGGATCAGAAGTCTGGCTTCTGTCCATCCTGCGTATGGAAATATCCTAAATAAACACAAATAATAAACAGATTAAGAGCAATCCAGATTTGGGGGCGTATCCAGAGATACGTTTTTTTTAAAGTACGCAATTATATGCACGAATGGAGCAAGGAAACACCCACCAACACCCCGACACTCCCCTCTCCCGGACGTGCTGTCGGTGACTTACGAGTCCATAGAACACTTTGTTCTTTACGTGTGTACTTATGTGCGTATATGTGCTCCGTCCCTGCGATTCTTGATAACTGCGTCTTTATACGTTCATATAAATGCCTCTCCCCACTCACTTTTATGGTAATTTTTCCGTATCTCTGATTTCCTTACGAATGTCCTCAAGTGCGATTCACATGTACGTCCGTTAGGCACTTCCAAGCGTATATTCAACGTAAACTACGTACATAAAATTACTACGTATGCACAGTTGATACGATCCTAAAAATACGCACGGAACTTCACTCAAAAACGGATCTGTGAATACGGCCCTTGAACGCAAGTGCAGAAGTTATGTGTAGAATTAGCCCACTTTTGCCTATAATTGAAATGTTGGTTAAGCTTTCAGTTCACAATGTAAATGTTAAAAAAAATATATAGTGCAAACTAAAATAACTATTAAATGAATCAAATGAAAGTAATGTTTGAAACATAACAAGCTTCCCTTGATTTACCTGGGTTGTCAAAACAGAAGTATAAGCAACTCAAAACTCAAAAGATCTCAAAAATCAAAACCATTTTCTTCTTCCTTATCTTTGTGTTTGTTTCCTGCACTGTGTTCTGCAGACACTGGGACTGGCTCCCTGCAGAACACTACTGACAGCACACTGCAGCCGAGGAACAGATATTGATTGCCTGGCCCACCGCTACAGAGTCTTATTTGCAGCGGTGAGCCAGGCAGTGGTCAGCATCTTCCTTCCTGCTACCATGGTTGGTAGCTGATGCAAGTGTTCACCTTGCAGAATTGGGCTGTAAATGGGATATGTTATTTCACCCTATCCATCCCCCATAACACCAATATATAAAGTCCGTTGTGTACATTTCTGTTCTGAGAATGTGCAGCGCAAAAAATATGCTACGTCTGTGTCTAGATCCGGCTCTAAATCAGGACCAGATCCTCAGTTAATAATGATAGGAGATTTACATACACTCTGTATGTAAGCCACCTATCAGTTCTATCCGTTTGTACTGACCATGCTCTGTACAAGGAATTAAGCTTTAGAACGCAGTCATCCGATGCTTTGTTTTATGCGGAATTCAGTCTCCACTTCAATAAGTCCCCGTTCCCAAATAGTCTGTGGCAGGGTCTACGGAGGGCTGTGCGGATAGGCTGGGGGTCATGAAGGGTTAAGGTTATAGTGTTAGAAGGGTAGGGTTAAGGGACCGAATTCACACCTCTGGACGTATTGCATATGCGTCTGGAGTTTACCGATATTTGATGCGTTGTAATTTTTTTTTACGTAATCTACGTATCTTTTCTTACAGACCGCATATATGCAATTTAAGTAACACAAAGATACGTAGATTACATGAAAAAAATTACTGCGCATGCGCGGTATCAAATATCGGTAAACTCCGGACGTATATGCAATACGCTCGGAGGTGTGAATCCGGTCCGAGGTAAGGATTAGAATAATGGTTAGTGTTAGGGGAAAGTCTTACCTGTCACCGTTGGAGCAATCAGATCCTGATTGCTTGCAATGACCTCGTTATCGTGATTGCAGCTGAACATAAAATAACAGTATTTACAGCTGCTTTCCTGGAAACCTATGTGTCGCAAACCAGCACATCAGACGGGCTAATCACAACCAGAATAACATTTTCTATACATTAGCAATCGCATTGGCTTTGAACATTTGGAATCTTCCTTTAAGTCAGAATACGTTCCATAGACTGTGATGGCAGATAAGACATCTGACCCATCCGGTCTGTCCAGTTTTTTTTATTTTTATGAAATCATACCCTAAGCCCCATTTAACCCTCAATTTAGTTTAAGATATAGAACATTCTTATATTTATCCCAAACCTGTTTCAATTGCTCTTCTGTGTTAGCATCTTCAACCTCAAGATTAATGAAGGGTAAATGATCTTCCCTGCTATGTCAGAGTATCTATGCTTGGTAAACTGTACAAAGCGTTTACTAAGCTCAGGTACTTGCACATGACAGGTGAAATCATTATTCTTTCACAGCTATGTATCAGCACTGGAGGTAGCCAGCTTTTATGAATGAAGCATTCTTCCAAGTGAATGAGTGCAATCTCCACACAATGCCATGTAATGTAAAAATGTCCTTCACTGTTTTCTCTGAAACTACATAGGTGGCAGTATTAAAAATGTATTAAAGTGAGAAAAATGTAGACTACCCACTGAATGCGCTCAAGACAATGCAGTAACAATGAAAAACATTGATTTTAACCAGTAGATAAGCTGTCATGGAATATGTAAGATACTATGCAGAAATATTAGTCACACACATTCAAATATGCGCACAACCTTCAAACAAGGTGAATTACGTATGCGCTGTATGTAATTTCCCTGTCGGCCTTAGTGCAGGATTAGGCCCCTTAGACTGGATCCAGACTTAAGTAAGTGCTTGAAATGAGTTACTCCTGGGCTAAACCATGTTGATTGCAGGGGAGTCATATTTCATCTGTTGCAAACAGTATTAGAGCTGAGAGGTAATGTTTCCTATCCCAAGTCTAAATAACAGTGTGATAGTAAAGCTGGTCAGTATCTGTGTGCAGTAAGCAATTCAAAGATATATCCCTGCATGCATAGAAAACTATTAACTTGACTCCCCCTGAAATCAACATGGTTTAGCCCAGGAGTAACTCATTTCAAGCACTTACTTAAGTCTGGTTCCAGCCCTTTATTACTAAGGTGTTACTAACTATAAACAATGAGAGTCCATGTTTTTATGTTTTTTTGAAAGCCACAAGCCACAAGTCACACAACCTCCCTTATAGAAACATAGAAAGTGACGGCAGTTGTTTTTTTTTTTAACTATACTGACCCTAGATCCTATTTAACCTTCAATTTAGTTTAATATTTAGAATATCCTTATATTTATTCAAACAATGTTTAAGTTGTTCTACTGTGATAGTCTCTACCACCTCAGATGAGAAGCTGTTCCACTTACCAACTACCCTTTCTGTGAGGAGCTTTTTCCACACATTCCCTCTAGTCCTAGCACCCTTTTCAATGGCATTTTGGCTAAGGGATTACCACGGCCCTGACAGTCTGGCATGGCAGGAAAGAGGGCACTGCAACCATGTATTAGCCTATTGAATCTTGAATCCTTAATCAGGTCTTTTCCAGACATTTGCAACCACCATAAGTACTAATAACTGCAAGGCAATTGTTAGGCTAATGGAATTAAGATCACACCTTAGATGCAGCTATACTACACAGAATGGGCTGGATCCAGACCTAGGGCCTGATTCAGAATTAAGAAGGTGCTTAAAATAAGAGAGGAAAGTCACTCCTGGGCTAAACCATGCTGATTGCAGGGGAGTCATATTTCATATGTTGTAAACAGTACTAGAGTTGAGAGGTGATGTTTCCTATCCCAAGTCTAAATAACAGTGTGATAGTAAAGCTGGTCAGTATCTGTGTGCAGTAACCAATTCAAAGATATATGCCTGCATGCAAAGAATACAATTAACTTGACTTCCCCTGAAATCAACACGGTTTAGCCCAGGAGTAACTAATTTCAAGCACTTAAGTCTGGATCCAACCCAATATCTGTATTCCAATGTGTGAACAAGATTCATTGTATACTGAATGTCACGGGAGAGAGCAATCAGCTTTGGCTGATTAGAAGTCTATAGGAGATATTATCACACATGAAACTGAGTAAGAACAGCCAAGGCCACCAGCCAATCAAAACAGCCAAGGGCAGCAGCCAATCAAATCTGGATGCGCGTCCAAGTCCTTTCCACAAACTCTCAACCCTCATTCCTTCTGTGATCACTACATTTACACACAACAAACAGAATTTATCTTGGCAAAAGAAACCAAGGAATTCAAAGACATTTTTAAACCAATGCTTTATAGATACATTGATGTTACAGAAACATGAACTGAAACATGGAAATAGATAAAGTACCCCAGTACAAATAAGCTGTGTAAGACTGGGGTATTCTGTTATAATAAAAGGGGTTAAAAGATCCCCATACTTTATTAACTACCTCATACCATCCAACATGACCCATTCCATTACATACAAAATACTCTGCTCCTCAGTTTCCAACTGTCAGTTACTATGGTAACCACCTTTATTGGAGAGAAATTTTTAAATATCAGTTCACCAGGTGAGTGACAGTTGGAAGCTCAGGATCAGAGTATATTGTACCTAATGGAATGGGTTATGCTGGAGGGACTGCTACCTCATATGACACTACTTCTTTAACTTCAGAAATTGTGGTGCCCAAGGTCCAGGCTGGAGACGTCACATATCGCTGTAGTACTGCAGACTTGCAGGAACAATTCACAGTAAGCCGATGCACAGGGAAGACCTAAAAGACAAAAACATATCAGTGCTTCACCAGTCTGCAGAACGCAGCTGTTTTACATAGGACCTGACCTAAAGGTCAACCAAACAACATGTATAGTGAGGTAGGTACAATCGCCAAGGAGAGAGGTTACTATTTATATTGTACAGAATGGATGTTTAGCTCTTGCGCTATCCAGACTTCCTATCCATCCCCAGACTCTTCTGCCACTTCTTATCTTTAGCTCTGTAGTATGTAACATTTATGCACTCACATAGTGTTGATATTCTACTGATCAATGCTGGTGTTATTAGAAAGTGAAAATGTTTGTATTCATGGTGGGTTGTTATATTTGTAACCTGCTACTTTTGTAAAGAAGTTTATTATTTGCTCAGATGCGATTTGGATCTAACACTTGACGGCTTAATTGATAAACAAGCCTTCTTAAACAACCAGCCTGAGTCACTAACCAGAACACGAAACGCGTAGCTAGAGCTTCTTATGATCAACCGAGACTTATGCTTTCTGAAGAAGCTATTATTTGCCGCTATACTGGAGCTGACATCCGCCAGTGTATCTAAGCTAAACTGTGAAGTGTTACAGCGTTTCATATAACATGCTACTACCATTTACCGGAGTGTGAGAGACTTCCTAATTGCACGCTGTACGACATCACCCAAAGTTTGTGGGCCGAGAGAAATGAATTTCTACCTTCCCATATTCTGGGTAATCTCCTTGTGCTCCATCTAAGGACAGTCACCTCCGCTTGACAAATCTTTACTTTACTTTTATGCATGCTTGACACTTCCAGACTCAACCGTGATGCCTGATCTACACTGACATACTCAACGTGATGTGGATGCGACTACTACTCTTAGATTTAGGTTTAGTATTAGGGCTAGGCTGCGATTAGAGTTAGGGTAAGGCTGCGATTAGGGATAAAGTTAGGCCGCGGTAATGATTAGTGTTAGTGTAGGACTTTTAAGTGTTGGCAACACTATAGTTGATATAATAATGCTAATCACCTTAGTGTTGTTAGGAAATAAACCCCCTGTCGATTTTATTTGTATCAACCAACACACATACATTTTCAGACTAATGTTAACGAGGGCAGCACGATGGCTCAGTGAGTAGCACCTGTATCTCACAGCGCTGAGGTCATAAGTTCAATTCCCGGACAAGGCCTTATCTGTGTAGAGTTTGTATGTTCTCCCTGTGTCTGTGTGGGTTACCTCCGGGTGCTCCGGTTTCCTCCCACACTCCAAAACACATGCTGGTCGGTTAATTGGCTGCTGAGTAAATTAACCCTCCTGTGTCTGTGTTAGGGACCTTAGTATGTAGCTCCAGTGGGGCAGGGACTGATGTGAGTGTGAAATATTCTATGTAAAGCACTACATAATCTGATAGTGCTATATAAAAACCTGTTAAAAAATAAAGTGAGTGATTGCCTATAAAATGACATTATAGCTCACATACCATAACGTTGTAAATTGCTACATAATATGATGGTTTTATTTTAAAACCTGTTAATACATGATAATAAATCACATCAGCTACACAGCATCATATCACGCTACAAATATCCCTTTCATTAAATTAAATGTTTCCTGAAACACTGCCTCATAAGAGTGAGGGGCATAAGAACATTTAACAATTTTAATTCAATGCTCTTTTTTAGGCTTATAAGCTGCCAATGGCCCGTACACCATTAGCTCGAGGGATCTGGTTCTCACTGTGTCCCAAAGGCTGATAAGGCTATTGTTACTCCCTTGCCTTTTAGACATCAGGGGACGTTAAGTAACTTTCACCATTGTTCATTTTTAATCATGTTTTCCATGAGATTTCCAACACTTCAGTAGAAATTCAATGACTGCATTAATGCTTCTAGAAGCTGAATTTCGCAGGAAAAAAAACAAAACAGCAAAAGTATTAAAAGTATAACGGCCAAACTTGAGCACAGCAATTGGCATCATCTCCACCAATGATATTTTTCCTGGAAAAGATGTGCTCCTTCATTGATGTCAGGGAAGGTGACTGGTGATTTGAGGGGGGCAGAGGCAACATATATGGCAGAAGTCACCAAGGGGCAGATCCAGAACAACATCCGCGAGTGAATTTACGCTTGCCGCTAATGCAAATTCACTCATTAGTACTTACTGCACATGCATGGGGCAGATGTTACGCCACGTAATTCATAGCGTAAGGGCCTTTCACGTATCAGTAGCGTATCTCCTTATGTTGGGTCGTATCAAACATACGTCTCCCGTAATTACGCTTTGAAGGCTGGGTGAGGCATTTAAATTGTACAGTGTGGGCGTGCTTAGCAGCGTAACTAGGCAAGGGCTCTACGTACGTGAGTGGTTACACTGACAAAAGTTAAGGTAAGGTTTGGAAAGCGTAAAACGGCCAAAGTACGTACATGTAACGGGAGTGCCTAGGGGAGTGCAGAAGGTATGCCCGCATAAATACGATACGCTTGGAAACGTATTAGAAGTGTAGCTCTTGATCTACCCCCAAGTGCTAATTGGACATTGAAGTTGTAGGG
>WWET01000056.1:642518-652777 GCA_011038615.1 Limnodynastes dumerilii
CCTACGTTCAGGTTAGTGTTGGTGGGCGGGGGGAGCTAGTTAAATGAGTTCAGCCGGTGTAAGGAAGGGGCCATACGCTCGCACAGGGGGAGTGTCGGGGTAAGTAAACGCCGATACGCTATGCGTAGGTCTGGATCAGGCCCTTGGTCACCAGAAATAATGGGCATGATTCCCAGTAAAAAATCTGGGTGGTTTTTAGGTGCGTATATTTAGGAAGGTATATGCAGCGCATGCATAGTAACTTTTTTTACGCAATTTACTTGGACTTGGGAACGCAAATGCCGTGATTCAACACTACAAACCTAAAGTCGCTAGGTTTGTAGTAACTTACGCAGGAAGGGGGGTGCCGCAAATAGATAAGAACATTGGGTGAAGGGAGGCATTTAAATGAGCAAAAGAAGGCAGGTTATGCAGTCATGGTTGTAATTAGATGCCCTACGCACACAAATCCGAATCTACTTGTGAGTCTCTTAAGAACCTAAAAACCTGGGGCGTGCTGGGGGAGTTGCATTGCTTCTAGTTACGTTTATTTAAGAACCTATTGCGTTCTTAAGTGTGTCAGACCCAATTATTCAAAAGAAAATAATTGCCTTTTTCTAAACATATTTACAATTTTACAAATGAGGATATAAAAAAAAAAGTGTGTCATTGGAAAATAAAACTGTTGGTATTTTGTGGCAATATGTATCTATATAAAAGCCATTCTGCTCCTCACTGTTATACGCATGCGCAGTATTGTCCACATGTTGCCCAACGGTGAGGGGCAGAAAAAAAAACAAAAAAAATACACACACACGTTCCTGCCTCCCCCTTTTGAGTCTCCTTTTACTTACCTTTAGCGGCGGCAAGAAGCCGCTGCCCTCTCCTCCTGCTCGCACTGAAGAAGTTCTTGCCACATCCAAGATGGCGGCCGGAGTCCTTCTTATGGACCCCCACCACCATCTTGAATGTGGCATGAGCTTTCTGAATGCAGACGTAAGGTGCAGAATGTGGAGATGACGGCAGTGGATGAGGGACCCGCTGCCGCCATCTCCACATTCTGCACCTTACCTCTGCATTCAGAAAGCTCATGCCACATTCAAGACGGCGGTGGCGGGTCACTAGGAAGGACTTGGCCATCATCTTGGATGTGGCAGTAACTTCCAGAATGCAGAGATAAGGTGGAGATGGTGACCCGGGGTCTCTCCTCTGCTACCTAACAATAGGGACAGGCTGTTGCTAGGTAGTAGAGGGGGGAATTGCCACTGCCATCTTGAGAATACTGGGGTACTGGAACACATGGTGGGGAATACTGGGGGGCTAGAGACATGATGGGATACTAGGAGCTGGAATGACATGAATAGGAAATGGCTGAAAGAGGCAGGAGAGAAATGAATTGGCAATATTTTTCCAGTCTTTATGACGGGTTTTAGACTAGTATGATAATAAATCAGAAAGTTTTGATAGCTGACATCTCTGTGTGTGCTCTCTGCAAATATATATATATACCAGTTACCGGACCCTTCAGATACTGATCAGAAACCTGTAACATACTTATTTTGGGCTCTATTTACTTACCTTCCTCGTTCCCTGTGAAGGAAGCTGCATCAGGCTCGCTTATCATCGCAGCAAGCCTGGCAGCTTCCTTCACATGATTTACTAATACTCACCCCTCCTCCTAGGTCCCACGATGAGCCGCGGGTCGGTGCTGTGCTTCTCCTTCGTGTGATCCATGAATGAAGTACTGCACATGCGCAGTATCTCTCAATTTCAGTCCTGACATGAGAACACTGCGCATGTGCAGTGTATTCATGCCTGAGCTGGCGTTAGTCTGACGCCAGGAGCGGAGTGTAAAACTCCGCTCCGACATTTTGTAAATATGGTCCATTTAATTTTAATGCGATAGGGCCAGTTTTGAAGTTAAAACTGGCCCTATCGCACTAAAATGATCTTTGTAAATAGACCCTTTTATATTAAGATTGGGCTCATTTTCAGGAACATGCTGTACATTGACTATGCTGGACCACCCTCTTTCCTCCCCTGTAATGTTGCATATGGTTATTCTCTGGGCATGCACAGTATAAAGTTTCGCAGAGATAGTATATCAGACGTACGTCCTAATCTGGAGTATGACCATGGAGGGATAAAACTTTTACCCTGAATAATGTTAAATTCCCTAGGTGGGCTGGACTCAGTGATGTCACTGAAGGTTATGGCTGTTGATTGGTTTGAGGAGTGGAATAAAGGAGTGGTCTCTTGTCCTTATAAGTGATCCAGAAAGGAAGTGAGGTCTCTTTCTCATTAGGAATTTTGAAATTAATTAGTTATGTCATATCTTTATATCTAGATAGATAGATATGAGATAGATAGATAGATAGATAGATAGATAGATAGATAGATCCCAAACTTTATAGATAATGGCCCAGATCCAGAACTACGCTTCTGTGCGAATTTATGCCTGGCGGACAGATGATACGCTACGTAACATAACGTAACTCTGAACGTATGGGCCATTCACGTATTAGTTGCGTAAATTCGTACTTGTGGCCAATTTTACGTGTGCCAAAAGTACGTCTAAAATACGTAATGTAGGCGGGGGTTTTCATTTAAAATGTACAGTATGGGCGTGCTTAGCTGCGTAAGTCCGTGTTGCCCATACAGAGGAGTGCGGAAGACAATGGTTACGCGGCCAAAAGTTAAGGTAGGGTTTGGAAAGCCCAAATCGGTCAAAGTACGTACATTCAAGGGGTGTGTCTAGGGGAGTGTATAGAAGGTACACACGCATAAATACGCTACACTAGTAAACTGATTGCAAGCGGAGTCCTGGATCTACCCCAGTATGACAGAAGACAACTATGTAAACTGTTCATAGGATCGTTGTCTAATCACAGCCCTATGAACAGGACTGTTCTTATAGATTATCCGTACATTAAACCAGTATTTAAGGGTCAGATATTCATTGAATGTCGCACGGACTGTAACTCTGTTAACAATACAAAATTCCAGCCGTGACCTGGGCAAACAGAAAGCTGCAGAACAGAGAAGAGGAGACAACAGCTATCACCTTCTATTAAGTGGTTTCTTTCCGTGGGTCTTGTTTGCGGAACACAGAGTGTGACAGATTAGAACACAACCACCTGTCCTGTCTGAGTCATGTGACATGAAGTAATTAAGTCAAGCAGATACCTGCGATGAAGAAAAAATGTGCACTCCCCGTCTGGATTAAATTGCATAGGAAAAACATTACAGAAATGTCAAAACAATGTCAGAACTATATGATTAAAAAAAAAAATTCAATACATATTAATTACTGCACAATAACTACTTTGTAACAAAGGTAAACTGTGTGCAGACAGTTACAAATGTTGGCCCAATACGTCTGCTTTATTTTTTATTGTGGTAATCTCTGAACATTCCCACAAGGAAAACTCTCTAAATAGGCTCATTTTAAATATATTCTGTATTTAATTGTGCTTAACACAAAGGAACTTAGGACCTGATCCAGAACTACGCCTTGGAGCGAATTTACACGTGGCAGAAACAGGTTAGTGTAGGTGGGCGGGGGGAGTTAGTTTAATGAGGGAGGGAGGGCTTCGCGTACCAATGCTCCTGTGCGAGCGTATTTTCCCTTGCTTAGGCCAGCTGAAGTTAGGGTAGCCTTCAGCCGGCGTAAGCGAGGGAAAATACGCCCGCACAGAGGGAGTGTCTGGGAGAGAGAACGCCGATACGCTGCGCTTTAGTAAGCACAGCGCATCAGCGTAGTTCTGGATCAGGCCCAATAACCCAAAGCCCACAGTTCTTCTGCAGCTGAGGATGGGCAATATTTTGTATAGTACAAAGTACCCTCTTATTAAGTTGGTATTCAGTGTATCAATACAGTACTATCCTGTCATATGTTCTTTTCCCTGAATCCTATTATTTCATAGCTTAGACTCCCCCAACATCATCATCACGGGTGTGGTTTAACGGTACAATGTGCAATACATAGTATTCCAACAATGCAGCCACAACGCCAGAGATTTTTTTACAACTAGAATCATTACAGCATGGACGCTGTGACTAGTCCAGTGGCGACAGGTAGGATTTTACCCTAACCCCAACCCTTACCCTAACCCTCCCCTTCTATCAGCCTAACCCTAACCCTCTCCTAACCTTAATCATCCTGCAGTCTAATCTTAACCCTCCCTTCTCCTGAGCCTAACCCTAACCCTTCCTGTTCCGCAGGCCTAACCTTTACCCTTCCCTCTTCAGAACCTAACCCTAACACGGTTAGGGTCAGGCTGTAAGGGAGGGAGGGTTAGGGCCAGGCTACCAGGAAAGGAGGGTTAGGGTCAGGGTAGTGAGAGGGGAGGGTTAGGGTAAGAATTAAGGAGAGGAGTGGGGGACTATTTTAACTTACTTTTTGGAGCACGGAGCTTTCAGTGCTCCATGGATCGATTGCTATGCCTCATCCAGGCATATGTAATCGAAATCCCAGTTTGCAACTGGCTGGGAGGAAACGGCTCTTTCAAAAATCAGCTGTTCAGACCGGAGCCCCACACCCATTATCGGTAGGTATAAAGAAGTTGTATGACATGCCCAATATTTATTTACTCAATAGAGCCCCTTTGTTTAAACTGTAGTTATTATACCACTGCTAATGCACTTGGACTGCAAATGGACATGCTTGCAATTTCACTAACAGCTCTTTGTAATACGCTATGCTACATAATTGATGGAGAAGCTTTTGAAATGACAAACAGAATTATGTGTGATACAGTTGTAAATGAATTTTGCAAAGAAGAAGAAACAGATGTTGTGATCGATTGTTTTTCGCTACCAGTTTTTAATTAAAATTTGAAAAGCCCATGATTAATGCCAAAATTAAATGCATTAAAGAGGGGCTTTTAATTATTGTTTATGATTATTAGAATTGGACATAAAGACGGGGTGGTGTTTAGAACTTGTTTTATACTTAGCTATCCATACATGACAACAGCTGATTGGAAATCTTGTACAAAATAGACTAGACCATGTCCTTGAACCTTATCTGTAGGTCATCATCCATCCAGACAATGATAATTTTTTAATTTACAGTTGGGCCCAGATAAAGCTTTCTCTGCCATGATGCTGAACTCTTGAAATAGTGGGAAAGCTAGATTGCAGCCCATTAGTAAAACCATTAAATCTTTGTTTATTAACATTTAGCAGCTGCTGGCTTCAGAGATCAGACAAGTGAGCAGATATCACTTAATCAATTCACAGGATATTCATGCACTCTTTCTGTAGGACATTGAAAGGGTGATCTCAGCTCCATCGCATTATCTCTGCTGAAAGCCAATAGCTGCTAAATGGTAAATAAACAAAGTTTTAATGATTTCTGAAGCCTTAATCAACTTTCCCCAGTGGGTGGATCCACCATTCATGCAATGTCACACCATGTATGCCTGACTTTCTCTGTTTTTGGAAAAGGATTCACTGGGCACAACTGTATAAGCAAATGTAAATAAATATAATATTAAATATCCACTATTAGCATTGGCAATAACTACAGAATTATGCACTCCACACGATGAAGCTATTGCTATGACACAACAGCAGGGAACAAAAGCTGCTCCAATCAACATAACAGAAATGTTTTTACAATTTTGACTGTACCGTGCTGCCCTAAGCACCTTAAGGTCGAGTGGTCTCCTTATCAGATGTATTTTCATAATCAGGAGACTAATAAATAGCATTGATCCCATTGACGGGGTTAGCAAAAGTTGCAATGTAGCTGTTTCCTCTAAGTCACCATTATGGACACATGCATATGAGGCCCTTCTGTATTATATTGAGAACAGAGCAGAGATATTGGGGTAGATCCAGAACTACGTTTGCAATACGTTTCCTCGCGTATCGTATTTACGCATGCGTACCTTCTATACATTCCCCATGGCACACCCCTTGAATGTACGTATTTTGACCAAGATACGCTTTTCAAACCCTACCTTAACTTTTGGCAATGTAACCGATGTCATCCGCTCACGTACATATGGGCAACCCGTATTTACGCAGCTAAGCACACCCATACTGTACACTTTAAATACAAACCCCCGCCTACATAACGTATTTCAGACGTATTTTGGACTCACGTAAAATTGGCACGCCCACACGTAAGTATTTACGTGACACATATGTGAATGGCCCATACGTTCACAATTACGTTACGTTACTGAGCGTATTTTCTATGATGCGCATGCGCAGTACTTACAAAAAACGTGATTTTACGTCTCCGCCACGCGTAAATTCGCTCACACGCGTTGTTCTGGATCTGGCCCATTATAGGTAGTCTAAGCACTAGGATGGAGAATTGGCTACCCCAATGCGGGGCCCTATACTGTGTTTAGTTTTGGATGCCCATTCTCGAGAATGGTATAAATACATAGGGATAGATCCTGAGCTATGCACGCTAGTATATTTACGCTGTTTTGTATGTACTGCGCATGCGCGTGGCAGATGTTGCGCCACGTAACTCTGAACGTACGTACCAGCATCGTAGCAACAGCGTAACTACAAACGAGGGGGCGTGACATCCATACGACACCCATAATTATGCTTCGGAGGCGGAGTGAGGCATTTAAATGGTACAGTATGGGCGTGCTTAGTCACTTACATATGCAAAGCCTTTAGGTACGTCAGTAGTTACGCTTTGAAAAGTTAAGGTAGTGTTTGGCAAGCGTAAAACGGCCAAAGTATGTACGAGCAAAGGGAGTGCCTAGAGGAGTGTATAGTAAATACGCTACGCCTAACATAATGGAAACATAGGTTTGGATCCGACCCATAGTCTGCAAAAGAAAACATACCAAGAAAGCCTACAGGAACGAAACATGTATATGATCAAATAAATTACATTGTTCAACAAAGTACAGGGGATGTCACTCTTCAAAGGAAGAGACGTATTAAAACACTAGCGCATGCACTGCTTATGGTAGGTAGCTGGTTCAGAGCAGGGGTTTCGCTGCTTGCAGAAGCTGGTGTTTTTTTGGCACTGTGCATGTATGTACCATATGTTGCACAATGGATCTCCCAGGGTACAGAACTCAGTTCTGTATGCTAGGAGAGTCCTCCCATGGGGCGTTCCCTTACATCCGCAAGGGGGAGTGGGTATATGCATGCAGATGAGGGTGAGTGGGCGATGGTACACACTTCGTATGGATCTGTGTTCTGATGAACGCAAATCTGTGCAGAGAACTTAAGCTTGCACTATGGACGTACAATTCATCCAGAGCCTGTTCGGATATATCTCTGCATGCAAAAAATACAATTGACTTGACTCCCCCTACAATCAGCATGAACTACATAGAAGGAGGGAGATTATCAGGTTGAATAGACCAGGATAAGCTGTTTTGGTGAGTGTTTAATGGTTTGGGGACAAAGATAAAGTATTGCCACACAAAGGAGGGGTCAGCACAAAAAGAATTATTTAAATGGGATCAAGTGCAGTCAGAAGGTACAATGCAGTGTTGTGTGCACACATTGGGTTTTAGTGCATGCAAATGGTTTTTTAGCATTGTGCATGCCCAAAAAAATACATATTTGGACAGGCACCAATTTACTTTCAATGGGCCTGATTCAGACTTAATAAGGTGCTTAAAACAAGAGAGGAAAGTTCGGAGCATTCATGGAGGTCTAGACCAGGTTTAATGTGAGCTAACATTACATCACTGAAAAGGTATTTAATAAGTGGAATAGCTTAACACAGTATAATATATTAAACATGCTTAGAATAAGTTTACAGATATCCTAAATGAAAAATAAAACTGAGGATTAAATAGGATCTATGTAGAATCCACACCCAAGGTGCCTCCACCACTGAGCTGGGTCATGAGCTCATTTTCTCACCATGGTCCTATTTTTGTGGATTTTCCTCCAGAGTCTCCAGTTCTCTCCCACACTGACACAAAGACCAACTGGTAATTATCCCCTCATATACCCTAGTGTGGATGAGTAAACTTGCGTGTTAAAGTACTTGGTCACAATGGGATGATATTGCAAGATTATCTCCTCTAATTCAGGTTCCAGGCTATGCAATCCAGAGATAAATATCCTTTAAGAGTGACCCCACTCTTACTTCTGTCTCTGTCTGGGTCTCAGCACTCTCTCGGAGTACAGGTCCCGCTGCACCAAGTCTCCCGCCACTCCTGCTTTTGGATTGGATGGGGATTCTTTGTGTATGAATGGATGACATCAGCTCTATTGAAGATGCTCTGCAAGAGTCCCGATTACAACTAAATGATGAGTAGGCAGACTTTTATTTTTCTCCTTATTACCTATCACCCCTCTCCTCATATGTCATTTTGTCCCGTATTCAGAATACCGGACATATAACATATACGTCCGGTGTGTGGCGATTTTTACTACTGCGCATGCGTAGTAATTTTTTTAACGTAATCTATGTATCTTTTTCTTACGTAGATTGCGTAAATGCGGTCTGAAAGATGTATATGTTACTCTGAATACGGGCCTTTATTCCATGTATGATGAACTTTTCATCACCTTTTTTGGGAAAGATATAATTGAGCACAACTGTACAATGGCGATTAAGCTGTCAGTGATATCAGTGTCCAAATAGGCATTTCAGCAGCGGCAATTACATCCTCATACAAAGTGGTCTGCTTTATTACTAAGGTTTCTTAAACTTGTACCAGCATACTCTGCTACACAGTATAATAGCCATGAAGTATTATAATAATAAGATACCGAGAATTACAGACCAGGCTATGTGTTATTATCTATATAAAAAAGTAGTTTGCCGTATGAGATTAAAAGTCACTGCTTTTATGTTCATGCAGTTACATTACTAAGAGCAAACATGCTTAATGAGATTGTATGATTCAATCATACAGCAATGTTAGGTGATTAGATTAAATGAACTACATAGAAGGAGGGAGATTATCAGGTTGAATAGATCAGGATAAGCTGTTTTGGTGAGTGTTTAATGGTTTGGGGACAGAGATAAAGTCTTGCCACACAAAGGAGGGGTCAGCACAACATGAGTGTATCCAAAAATAATTCTTTAATTGGGATCAAGTGCAGTCAGAGGGTACAATGCAGTGTTGTGTGCACACATTGGGTTTTAGTGCATGCAAATGATTTTTAGTATTGTGCATGCCCAAAAAAATACACATTTGGACAGGCACCAATTTACTTTCAATGGGCAAGATCCAGAACAACGCTTGTGAGCGAATTTACGCGTGGCGGAGACGTAAAATCGCCTTTTGGTAAGTACTGCGCATGCGCACCATAGAAAATACAGTAAAGTAGCGTAATTGGGAACGTATGGGCCATTCACGTATGTGTTACGTAAATACTTATGTGTGGGCGTGCCAATTTTACTTGAGTCCAAAATATGGCTGTGCCAATTTTACGTGAGTCCAAAATACGTCTGAAATACGTTATGTAGGCGGGGGGTTGTATTTAAAGTGTACAGTATGGGCGTGCTTAGCTGCGTAAATTCGTGTTGCCCATACGTACGTGTGCGGATCACTGCGGTTACATTGCCAAAAGTTAAGATAGGGTTTGGAAAGCGGATCTTGACAAAATACGTATGTTCAAGGGGTGTTTCTAGGGGAGTGTATAGAAGGTACGCACACGAAAATATGCTACGCGAATAAACGTACGGCAAACGTAGTTCTGGATCTACCCCAATGTGCTGAATTCCAGAAGTGAGCATGCTGGCCCTGATATGCAGAGAAGAGAGAATAATTAAAGACTAACATATATAGCCATATATCTAGATATATATATAATTCGCTACACATAGATTATTTTAATTTGAAATACCAATAAAATATTCAAATAATTTGCTTTGGTCTTGTATACAGTCTTTTATGACCTAATGAATATTATCATCAGGGAGACATGGGTATCTATTCACTGGAAACCTCGCCTTCACTGGAGAACACTGACAATCAAAATAAGGTCAAAATTATTTTCAATTTATTCATTAGGACTTTATTGACCAGTTGATGGGTATTTGATATAGATTTCACTGTATACTGATGATCGTCCACGGACTACATGCAGTAATGATATATATCATTGCTTTGAATAGACACTGTACCCATACATAGAACTGCGCTGGTGACCCACAAACGTCTATAATTTTTATTTATTTCAAGACATTGGTCTATGTGGAATTTTAGAAATTGTGGAATTGAAATATACTATAATTTATCTACCGTAAATCCCAACTTCAGAGAGGCAATCAACAGAAATATGTGAAAAATGTTTGTCCTGTTTCATTTTGTTTTCTCCTT
>WWET01000056.1:672195-692411 GCA_011038615.1 Limnodynastes dumerilii
CTCCCGTGCGTTTTTTTCTGTCGCATATCCGGACGTATGTACAGACGATTTACAGATCCGTCCATAAGGCACTTCCACGCGTATCATCAACGTCACTTGCATAAAGTTACTATGCATGCGCAGTTGAAACGTACTTAAAAATACGTACAGAACTGGCCAGGAAAACGGATCTGTGAATATGGCCCTATATGTGGCATAATGCGGTAGCTATCAAAAACCCGGGGTTGTACAGAAAACACTTGATTGGTGTAATTTGTTTACTGTTGCTCTGCAACAAGTGTTGCCAGGGCAATAGTAAACAAATTACACAGTGGCCCAGATCCAGAACTACATCCGCTAGCTTATTTATGGTAGCCAGAGATGTAAAAAAAGCTATTTTGCATGTACTATGCATGCACGTGGCAGATGTTATGACACGTAACACTGAACGTACGTACCAGACTACAATCAACAGCGTAACCACGAACAAAGGGGCGTGACAGCCATACGACACCTATAATTATGTTTCGGAGGAGGGGTGAGGCATTTAAATCGTACAGTATGGGAGTGCTTCAGTGGCGCACCCAGGGGGGGTTTCTGGTTGCCCAGGAACCCCCCCAGAATGAAAAATGAAAAAAAAAAAATATTAAAAAATAAAAAAAAGTGAAAATTAATGGCTTTGTGGCCATGTGATCTGGACTGACATGGAGGAAGATGGTCCTGGCCTGTGCTGCTTAGGACAGCAGGTGGGAATGGTGAATGGGTCACTACCAATACAACGGTGCTTATGCACTGACACAGGCTCTGTACATTGTGTAATGTGCTCTACTAATGCATTGTATACTGCTATTACCATTAGATCTGTTCCTTCAATATGAAACTACTATTTTACTGTGTGAAAGAAGTAACTTATAAATCACCTATAAAAAAAAAATATCAGAACAGGACCTGTTACAGCCAATAACCAAAGCAATTCCTTAATGTAGAATTTTTATTATTTTCAAAACTACGTTATAAACGTTCTGCTTTCACAGAGAACATTAATGGACGTCTTACATGTCCTGGCAGTCAGATAGTATGGCCATATTATCAGTATTGTCATTTTACATATGTTTTATTTTTTAACAGCGCATCATATTAAGTATCTCTTTACAATTTTACACACATCAATCTCTGCCACAATTACAGTATAATTCCCTATCAAACTCTCATACACTCACATACACACACGCACACATACCCAAGCTAGGGGTCATTTTTGCCTCGTGCAGTATGACATTGTGGGCGGGTCAGGAGAAAAGCTTGGACAGGACGCGGTGGAGCTTATTTGCCGCGTTTTCAGGCTCCAAAACGTTTGCTTTGCAGCTATGATAATATACCTCACATGTATTACAAGCATTGGAAACCCCCCTTTCAAAATCCTGCGTTTGCCACTGTGCTTAGGTGCATAATACGTGCAGCCATTACGGTCGACAGGAGTTACGCTTTGAAAAGTTAAGGTAGGGTTTGGAAAATGTAAAACGGCAAAAGTACGTACTAGGGGAGTGCATAGTAATTACTCTAGAGTAAATACGCTACCTGTTGTAAGGTAACTAGCCCGTAGGTCTGGATCTACCCCAGTGTGATGTCTCACACTACCACCAGCGCAGACCAGGGTCCCGGAATTTCCCAGGTCAACCCAGCAGTGTGAAACACGGTCTTCCCAGGGTCTATATATTTATAAGGCACGAGTACACAGGTGTATACACATACCAGCGATATTGCCAGGGCGGAGATGTCAGAGTGGTAGCAGGGTCAGTGTCTCACATCAAAGTTCACAGTTCAGCTGCTGAAACAAGACTTAAATAAATAAAGATGTACATTTAGAAATATATATAAGAAACAATATAAGCTCCTCTGCACATTGAAAATTAAAAACAGTGTCTGTGATTCAATGTGATTATTCAGTGAATTCCTACAATTTTGCTGGGTAATGAAAGCGTTACAGAAAAGATATGTTCCTAGGGCAAGAACAATGAATTGTGTACCATGTTCCATCTCTCTCTGTCTGCTTTCTGCTTTGTATAGCAGTTCTGCATGCCTCTAACTCAGGTGCCATCTGGGCATTGTCACATCGAGCTTCGCTCTGCAGATTCTTGGCTGGAGAACTTTATGCCCTGCTGAATAGGTGAAGCTGTGAAATATCAAGAGTTTTCCAACATTCAGAGGATTCCCTAATCTCTATGTTATCTACTATGAGCAAAACCAGCGTAGATATGTCAGTATCTGTCAATCATCCCCCCAGGTGAGAAGACACAAGCAGACCCATGACTATAAGAAAGATTATTTTATACAAAACAAAGGCATACCTAACCCGTGAGAACCCTAGATAAACATGCAGGGTTATGATTGTGAAACGTTATGGAGCATGCTAGCGGGTGGCTAATGTTCATAGTTCCACAGTACTGAAGAGCCTAGGTGCCACCTACAGTACATTTATAAGCTCTGGCAACGTGAGAAAATCAGAGCTTATAAATATAGGGGACATCTGGCTCTTCTGTTATTATTGTTGTGCGGTCTTCCTAGCAAGATTGTAATAAGGTTTTTTTTTATTTTAAGTCAAGCCTGCATCAGATTATACAAAGGACCAAATGGAAGAAGAAGAAGACGACGGTAAGTAGGACACAGGGTGTTCTTTAAAGGCATTGGGGCAGATCCAGACCCACGCATGCATTACGTGCGTCTATGAGGGTCATTAAGAGGGTCTGTAAGTACGCCCCCTGCACTCCCCTCTCTCGGTAGTAAATCTGGACACTTACGTGTCCAGTTTCCTACCTTAAATATTACAAATAATATAAATATATTATAAATATTATATTATAATAATGTTATAAATATTATTACGGCTGCAGATGTAGTCGTAGCGGGGCTTTCCCCGCCCGACCCCTAATTTACATAGCTATCTCCGCCTCTATGGCGGAGTCACGGTCATCATAAAATAGGTGTCTGCCCCTTTTGCGTACCAGCTGGCGTACGTAACAAAGGATATACGCCTGCCGGTGCGCACGCATAATAAGTATGTGCGCATGCACACAAGTTAGATGATGAGAATTACGCACGTGACGTGCGTAATTCCTCGGTTGTATCTACTTGTGGATCTACCCCATTGCTTTTCATAGTATTTAACTAAGCACATATAACGAGTCAGCTACTTTTAATCTATGGATAACAGGGCAGCTACTTTTAAATCTATGGACTAACTAGAGACCACTGAATAAGGGGTGACAGGGCATGCTAGAGATTGTGGTGCTACCTATGCCAGCATCTCCTGCCAGTCATGGGCATGTTGGCACTTAGGTTGCTTCCAGCATGTCCAAATGTTTATGAGCAGACTTTAGAAAAAGTTTTTCTAATAAAAGGTCTTGTTTCACATACATGTATATGTAAAAGCTGGTGCTTTTTACTTTTACGAACCGCCATAAATCAACAACGGTTTTAAAGGGTTTTTTAAAATGCAGCCTTCAGTAAATTTACCCATTGGTGTATTAAACTTTATTCCAGCCTTCAGCTTCTCACTCTTTTTTCTCATTATTTAGTCTAGCTCTCTGCTATTCCCCAGGGTTGCCAACTTTTTTAGGCTTGGGAGATCCTGGAGGGAAACCATTGATCTTTGCAAGGGACAAGGCTTAATAACGTGATTTATGCAAATCATGTCATTAAGTCCCTCCCCCTGTCAATCACTATTGCGATCTCTAGTGTTCTAGGGGGTGGGTGGGGCTTGATTACATCATCAAGTCCTGCCATTTACAATAGAGTTTATCAGGGGGTCGGGACTTGCGAGAGATTTGCCAGCTCTTCTGGGATACCAGGAGAACAGCCAAATTTCAGGAGTCTCCCAAATATTCCAGGAGAGTCGGCAACCCTGCTAGTCCCTAAGATCTCCGAGTGTCACACATGTCGACAAATTACAGGGGCATTATTCTCTGGTAATTAATATGTTCCTTTATATTATTTTAACAGTTTTGATTAACACAAATAAATCTCATTTTTGCATTGGTCCAAAATCCTAGGGCTGAAGCAGTAGCAGATTTCCCACTGGGGCAGCACAGAGCTGTCTATTTTATGAAGGGGTGGTTCACAGCAACTGCGGACACAGACAATACATGGACTGTCCTTCCACTGATAACGTCATCAGCAGTGATGAACCAGGAATTAGGAGAGAGGTTCCTTACGTGTACTCAAATTAATACCTACCAAAGTTGGTGCAGGGAATGCAACTGCTATGCGGCCTGGAGGCATAATTAACTAACCCAGCAAACCCCCCCCCCCCCCCCCCCCCCTCCCCCTTCCCCCCCCCTCCCCCCTCACTATGCCCCTGACACTAACACTCCACCCACTCCCTGCCCCTTACCCCTACCTTTACCCTCACTTTGACCCTGACACTAACACCCCACCCCCTTCCTGCCTCTTAACCCCTTCCTCCTCCCCTCACTATTATCCTGAAACCAGCACCTCACCCCCTTCCTGCCCCTTACCCCTCCCCCATCCTCACTATGACCCTGAAACTAGGATTTGCCCTCCCTCTTTTTACCCTCACTATGACCATGACATCAGTACCTCACCCCCTTACCCCTGCTTCTACCCTCTACCCTAAAGGACACTAGAATGAGCGCGCCCCGTGCACTCCCGCTAAAGGTAGTAAAATCTGGACACTTACGTTACTTTACAGATTACTACCCTAAATTTAACGATCAGGCTTGCAGCCTTATGGCCTCTTAGCTGATCATAAGGGGGCTTCCCCCGCCCCGTCCCCTAATTAGCATGTCTATCTCCGCCTTTACGGTGGAGATACGACATGCGTAAGGGGTGGGAAAGACCCCTTTACGTTACATACGCCAGTCATTACGGCATCGTAAGAATACGCACAACCTTCAATATCGGATACTAAGCAACGTCCACTAGGGGAATTACGTACAGCTCATACGTAATTCCCCTAGCGGCCGTTGCTTAGTATCCAGCCCATAGAATCGGCTGATCAGTTCATGAGTTATTCTCTCTCCTGGGTTACCTTCATTCCGGATTGCTTTTACAGTAAATCAACTTCATTTGAAATGAATGTTCAATGCACAAACTATTAATGAATAAATGGATTAATCATTAATCAATCATTAACATCCTCTCAAGGTTTCTTAATGTTTTTTTCTATCCCTATAAACCTGTGTATTTTTTGTAGGCTCTCTTTTGTAGACTTTAGAAACTGCACCATTTTGTGTGGAATATTCTTATCTACTGATGCTATTATTCCATATTACTGTAAAATAATATCTGACATTACAGAATAACAATCAGATCAATTAATAAAAAAAAATGTTTTAAGTGGAAAATATTGTACTAAAACTACACACCGCATAGCAAAATCAATTTGTGTTGTTGATTTTAAAATCCCTTTAATACACAGCAGCAAGATGTATAGAAATATATTTCCTTTCTATAAATGTGATGTTTTGATATAAAGTATAGTACTGAAGAGGAGAAATCTTCAGTGTGTACTGACACCCGACCTTCAGAGGAGTGATTCCCATTCATTTTCCTGCTTGGGGCCACCTTTTTGAGTGTACATATTTTTACTGCATAGAGTTGTGGGAAAACTTTTAAACTGCCCTACTAGGAAATAGAATGTAATGCATACGGGTGCATTGATAAAGATGAAAGAAAGTGTCAAGTGATAGTGCTTCTAAGGATAGAAGACTACCTTTAAATGTAAAATACGTTCCACTCCGTGATAAAATGTGGGCGCTTATTATACAATATATGTAGAGAAACTCTGTATATTATATACACAATACTGTATATAAAAACAAATAAAAATAAACAGTATAAAAATTACTAAATATCTAAAAATGAGAAACACGTAACAAACGTAATACATAAGCAATTCTGGGATAGGAAAATAAGGTCACAGTTTGTTGAGTCATTGGGCTGGATCCAGACTTAGGTAAGTGCTTGCAATTAGTTACTCCTGGGCTAAACCATGCTGATTGCAGGAGGAGTCAAGTTAATTGTATTCTTTGCATGCAGGGATATATCTTTGAATTGCTTACTGCACACAGATACTGACCAGCTTTACTATCACACTGTTATTTAGACTTGAGATAGGAAACATCACCTCTCAACTCTAATACTGTTTGCAACAGATGAAATATGACTCCCCTGCAATCAACATGGTTTAGCCCAGGAGTAACTAAGTTCAAGCACATAACTAGGTCTGGATCCAGCCCAATGTTACTGTCAGTACCCCCCTGATGGTGGCCCTACACACATCTACACATCTGTGAGCTGTTAATAATGGGGTTGTTATCTATCTTATTAATAATAACCCACCGTAGTTTTATCTCCTATTAAAAATTACAGTAGTATCTTCCATTATTATTAATTATAGTTATTATTCATAGGTAAATCTACTGTATACCATGTTTAATAATGGGAAAACTACTGTGGGTATTTATTAGTGAATAGGTAACTTTAGTTTCGTTTCCACCATTATTATTAATAATGAAATTTATTATTAATAGGTAAAATGACTGTTTTTGTATTTTTTTTTCTTTTTAAAACAATGTTGAAAACTATTCATAATGAGGGAAATTGTTTAATTTCCCCCATTATGATGAATGATCCATAGTATTACGTGCAAATACATCAGTTTCCCCAATATATTTATTGCTCACCCTAACCCTCCACAATTGGCTTCTCCTTACTGACTGTTATCTGTTTGTACCAGGAAATCTTCTGTCTCCTGAGATTGATGACATCATCAACCTCACAAGACCCTGAGCTCTGCAGCCCTGGTCAGCAGCACAGCAATAAGAACAGGAAGATCCAGTATTGCTGGCTGTGGCTGCTGTGAAAAACAAAATAGAAATACAGTAAATATGTCCATTACTAGGACTACCCCCATGATAGTGGCCCCAAAATCTGACAACACTGATAAGTGATTGGTTGCTGGAAGTTATCTCACATTTCACTAATTTTGTACTTACTGCATAATATTTGCCTCTGATTTCTTGAGGATACAGCCTACACATATACTAGGAACAAGTGACGTCACTCAGGCAATTCATTATTAATTGTGTAAGTCACAGGGACACTTCAGAATTTTCAATCCTCTGCATTAGAAAATGAAGAGTCGTTCTGGCATTATTCCCCATAATATGTCTTGCTTCAGATTGTTTCCTATGACCTCAGCTTAAGCTCCTGCTTTTGATTTTGAAGGTGTTGTCTTTTTAAATGCTATTATAGCAAAGTATATAGCGTAAGAAAGTGCTTGATATTAATTACTCCTGGGCTAAACCATGCTGATTGCCGGGGAGTCATATTTCATCTGTTGCAAACAGTATTAGAGTTGAGAGGTGATGTTTCCTATCCCAAATATAAATAACAGTGTGATAGTAACGCTGGTCAGTATCTGTGTGCAGTAAGCAATTCAAAGATATATCCCTGCATGCAAAGAACACAATGAACTTGGCTCCCCCTGAAATCAACATGGTTTATCCCAGGAGTAACTAAGTTCATGCACTTAACAAGGTCTGGATCCAGCTCATAAAGTTAAGGGTGCCCTATGGAGGCGGAAGTCACCGAAAACCCGTCCAGCCGAGGGGAGTGTTATGGGTGTTGCCTTGCTATGTGCGTGCGTAAAAATGTGCACGTAGTAAATATGGATCTGAGAATCCGGTCCCCGATGTGTAATATCTGGCGCACTCATGCGCAGTGTGGTCGCAATGGTTGACTTATGCGCATTGCTTGTATAGGTAGGCTGACACATAATTATGAGTCCGACCCTAGGTCTCCACTGTGATAAGATCCACAACTAAAATATTATTTCATTAAATATATGTAATCCTGATAATAGTTCCTATATAGTGCTTCTATTTTGTGTGTTTTTGTTCTACTGAGGGATAAGGTCAATCATTAGAGTTAAGCTACCTGGTTACTAGTAACAATATCGTGAATAGGATTCAGAATAGACCCAGGGTGGTAACACCCACATTCTGTTCGGATTTTGTATTCACACAAAGCCTCAAAACCAAACTAGAACAATTCCAGGACATAAGCAATCTGATTACAACACTGACTTCACCTTGTTCTGAAGAGTTTGGGGATAGTTTCAAGAAATGACTCATTCAGGCCCAGCAACAAAAATCTTGGGGCCCGATGCACTCATCTTTTTTGAGGCTCCCATTTCTCCTTAATAGCGTCTGCTGCAGTCATTGCATGGGTCCCTCTGAACCATGGGGCCTGTCACAGCTCTCCCCTTGTCCCCCCTCCTGTTGCCAGGCCTTGACTCAGTGGACCAGATCCAAACCTAGGTACGACAGGGGACTTACACAAGTAATTTGTGTTAGTCCCCCGTCTCAAACACCTGTGCATGCACGCGCCAAATGTTCTGATAGCGTGCCTACCGGTGTGCATAACTAAGTTGACCATTCATTTCCGATGGCCGTATCAGAATAACCATTTAAATGAGGGGGTGGGGGCGGGGAAGCCTCGATACGACTAGGTCTGCGTCAGCACGGACGCACACCTAGGGCCAAATTTATAAGTTTCGGGTTTCGAAAAGTGGAGATGTTGCTCATAGCAACCAATCAGATTCTAGCTCTCACTTTCCTATTACACACTCAAGAATGTCAGCTACAATCTGATTGGTTTCTATGGGTAACATCTCCACTTTCCAAATCTGCAGCTTAGTAAATCTGGCCCCTAGTCATAAAAGTTAAGGTAGCTATCTAGACCTGTGAGTGTCCAGATTTATTATCGACAGCAGGGAGTGCCAGGGGCGTGCACTCCCCACTACGGCTGCGTAACTACGGACCCCCACACGCACATAAAGCTTGTGGGGGTCTGGATCTGGCCCAATGTCCCAATTCTTAGTTGAAATTAAGGTAATTATGTGCACCCTGACAAATGGTTTGTGAACCTCCCAAAGGGTAGATACAGAAGTATCATCAGAGGAATTTAACTAATAGTACTGAGGAAAAGCTATACCTGCATATGGTTACATAATATAGGCAAGAATTTAATCGGTAGAGTAAGGCACCAATGTGTTGTTCCATTTATTGAGCAACAAAGAGAAGCCAGGCAGCTTGAGTATAATGATAGTGCCCTACTGACGAGGGCATTTTAATGAAGGAGATGTTGAATGATCAGGTTACCTCTCAAAAACCATTGTAGACATTGGGCCTGATCCAGAGCTACACTAGCTCTGAACCACTCCCCCTGTGGCCGGCGTAGTTATCCACTGTTACGCCGGCTGAAGGCTACCTTAACTTCAGCCGGCGTAACAGTAGGTAATTACGACAGGTCGTAACTGGACTAACCCACCCGTCCTCCCTCCCTCTTTTACTTACCTTCCCCCACATTCCTTCCGAAACGGTTGCGTAGTTACGGCGAGGATTGTCCCCCTCACCGTAACTATGCTACGGATCGGGTTTCCCTAACTACGCCGGGTAACATCTGCCCGGCGCATGAGCAGAACAGCAGACATGCCCTTCTTACGCATATGGCCGGGTTGGGGATATTTACCTTTCGGAGAACCATGTTCGGTGCTAAGGGGATCGGTTGCTATGCCTCTTCGAGGCATAAACAATCGTTGTTCCAGCTAGTTCGGAACTGGCTGGGAGCAAACAGCCCAATCAAAATAGGGCCGTTATCAATGGGGGCCCACACCCGTGTGAGAGGTACTATATTCTCAACACAAAAAAGCCGCTATGTTTTTCATAGGCATTATCAGTACATTTATGGATGTTTTGAATGTATACTTTATATAACTGAACAAAGACATTCATTTATCTCTCACATTTTTCTTAGCTACAAGACCACAAACGAAATTACACACAAGCTGTTTTTTTACCCAGTAGTCTATTTTTGACTACTGCGTGCTATTGGCTTTTCTTATTTCTCATTTTGTTCTTGTTTTCTTACGTGAAAGGTCACCTTTATGAGTCACAAATACTGTTGCTTATTGTGGATATAAACACTTTCGTAATTTATCTCAGTTGTACAGTTTTTTCAGGAATTGAAAACTAATCTTTGTATGCATTTGATTAAGGACAGTGCACATTTTTGTAATTACTGCTCAACCATGTGTCCCCAGTTCTTAAAGGTAATGTAATAAATGATAAACCTGTAATCTTTCATCTCCCTACTGAGATCACAGGTGTTAGATTCTTGAGGCAATTGGGGGATAACCTTGCAAATTCAATCATTAAAAACCTCCCATGTTATGTTCTTCTCTAATTACACTGCAGGGTAGGACTTAATTATGCAAAATGCTGTGAATCTTTTCACTAAGATATACCCCATTCATTGCTACCCTCAAAACTGTTACAATGGAACTCAGATACTGCTTTTTATTTTAAGATGCTCATTTCGCGATATGGAAAGTTAGATTGCAGTCCATTAGTAAATCATTAAAGGTTTGTTTATTTACCAATTAGCAGCTGCTGACTCAGACAATGAAGTTCACATCACACATTCAATTTACAGGATGAGTCATACAAGACCAGCTTCACAGTTTGAAAACAAGAGAGGAAAGTTACACCTGGGAAAAACTAGGTAGATTTCCAGGGAGTCAAATTTCATCTGTTGTAAACAGTATTATAGTTGAAAGGAGTTGTTTCCTACCGCAAGTCTAAATAACAGTGTAAAAGTAAAGCTGGTCAGTATTTGTGTGCAATAAGCAAAAAAAAAAATATTCTCTCTGCATGCATAGAACTAAATTAATTTGAATCCCCCTGAAATCAACATGGGTTTGCCCAGGTGTAACTTTCCTCTCTTATTTTCAGACTCTGAATCTGGTCCACAATCTTTCTGTAGGACATTGAATGAATGACATCGGCTCCATTGACTGATGTCTGCAGGAAGCCATTAGCAGTTAATTGGTAAGTAAACAAAGGTTTAATGATTTCTGAAGCCCAGTTCAACTGTCCCCAGCAGGTGGGCCTGCCATGCCTTGCAGAGATCTCCCTGATTTGGGGAAAGCTTGAATGTAGCAAAACATTATGTAAAAAGTTCATGGTACAGTTGTGCACAGTTAAACTTTTCTCAAAATCAGGGAAAAGTCTGTCATACATGGCAGGCCCACCTGCTGGGAAAAGTTAAATTAGACTTCAGAAATCATTAAAACTTATTTACGTATCATTTAACAGCTAATAGCTTCATGCTGAGATCAGAAAAAGGAGCTGATGTCACTGATTCAATGGCCTACAGAAAGAATGTATGATTCATCCTGTGAATTGAATTGGTGACGTCAGCTCCATTGTCTGATCTCTGCAGGAAGCCAGCAACTGATTAATGATTTATGAAAGCTGTGCATATATGCATCCCTCCATAGTCGTAACAATTGCTCTGATTCCTGCTTCTAGACTTTTCTAAGCCTGCATCCACTTTCTGGACTAACCTTCCAAATCCATTAAGACTATCCTCTACTGGAGCCTCTATATGTGAGGGTCAGCGCAGGGGTGCAGCAGACAAGAGTCAATACCTTAAGGGGATCCAGGTCTTTATCTGTTTCTTCTTGTGGTTCTCAATTGCTGGATTCCACTATTTTCTGACACAGGCGGTCAACTCACTCTTCCAGGCAGAAATCACAAGGTGTTTCACAGTCTGCATGGCCAGTTAACCCCGCCATTTTTCAGCAGGGCTTGTGGCCCTTCAACAACACAGGGTGGTTTTTTTTTCGCTAGTGTAGGGTCCTCTAATTTTCAGATTGGCTTTATGTCTTTTTTTTAGGTCCATCAGGTGAGATGGGCACATCCAGTGTGGCCAGTTTTGTTCCCTTGATGGCTAATGTGACTCCACTGGTGGCACAGCCCTTTGTTAGCTGCAAAGAGGGTAGAAGCACCCAATAGGGTGGAAAAAGGAATCACGCTAGCCCTGCAAGACCTGTGTCTGGCTCTAATGTTTCTTTGATTGCAGAGTCCATTCCTGTGTAGTGAGGAGGAGGCCAGTGGGAACACCTTGTCTGACCTTATGGTGAAGCTTGGGGCCTTCCACATACTTGTCCTACTTGGGCATTGAAATTGATTCTGTGGCATGGACTTGTCGTCTCCTGGTGGATAAAGTGTCCTAATTGTTTATAGCCCTGATTGAGATTGTCGGCGGTGTGCTATTCTAAAGAAGGTTCAATTGGTTTTGGGCATTCTCAACTTTGCTTGCAGGATAATCCCGATGTGCAAAATATTGTGCAGGTGTTTGGAAAGAGCTACTTCAAGATTTAACTCATCACACCACTTTGCCCACATGGGCGTTTTGGTCAAATGTCTGCACAAATTTAATGGAGTTAGGATCTGGAGCTCAGTGGCTATATCTAATTTACTGTCCGACAGCTGTTCTTGGGCACTAGACCCTGCACTAGACTAAATATACAAATAAATGCAATACATTGCAGCTCACAAAAATAGAAAACTCCACCAGGGTCACGGTTCACTTGAGAACTCTGGCAAAGCTATTTGCCGGAGTTCCCGAATGCACCGGGACCCTGTTGGAATTTTCTTAAAACCAACCTGTTGGATTATTCATTTGGGGGAAACGATTTGGGGCATCAGAATTCCTGCTCTTCGGAGCGAGCCATAAAAAAGGATATTTCCAGCATTCTCAATAGGTTTCCATCCCTCATTACTTGCTGGTCAGACATTGGGGTAGATCGAGAACTAAGCACGTTAGCATATTTACAATAGCCGAGGCGTAAAAACGCTATTTTGCATGTACTGCACATGTGCGCGGCAGATGTTACGACACGTAACTCTGAACGTATGTACCAGACTACTATAAATAGCGTAACTACGAACGAAGGGGCGTGCCAGCTATACGACACCTGTAATTCGAAGGTGGGGTGAGGCATTTAAATCATACAGTATGGGCGTGCTTAGGCCCACAAGTACGTGCAGCCATTATGTCCGCCTGGAGTTATGCTTGGAAAAGTTAGGGTAGGGTTTGAGAAGCGTAACACGGCTAAACTACATAAGCCTGAGGGGAGTGCCAAGGGGAATGCATTGTAAATACTCTAGCATAAGCACGCTATGAGCTTTCGGTGCTCCGTAAAGGTAAGGAAAAAAAGTCCCCCACTCCTTTCCCTAGTTATAACCCTAACCCTCCTATCTTATTACCCTAACCCTAACCTTCCTTTCCTGGCAGCCTGACCCTAACCCTCCCTTCCTGGTAGCCTGACCCTAACCCACCATCTTCCGCAGCCTGACCCTAATTCTCCCTTCTCTGCAGCCTGACCCTATCCCTCCCTCTCCTGCAGCCTGACCCTAATCCTCCCTCTGTCGCAGCCTAATCCTAACTCTCCCTCCCCAGCAGCCTGACCCTAACCCTCCCTCCCCTGCACCATGTAGAGGTTATTCACCTTTCCTTGCGGCAGCGGCGCGGTGGCGGGATATTAGCGGCAGCGGTATTTCCGAATAAGAATGGGTGAATATGCCGATTAGCATACTCACCCATTCTAAAAAAAAATTATAAAGCAGGGAGTATTCGAAATAGGGACATCCAAAAAGGAACTTTCGGATGCCCCTATTTCCCAAAGAAGAGTTTTTGACCGGGAACTGACAGCGCCTGATCTGCCTCCTCCAGCCTAGATGTGCACATTTACGGGTTTGATGTCCTGGCGGATTGGTCTGGGACCTGCAGTTGCTATGGGAAACTTCTCACCTTTTCCTTTTGCACAGTCTCGTAAATCTAGCCCCAAATGTCTTTTTGTCCTAACTGACTTATTTATTCAGAATGTACTGTACTTAGCATAGTGTAGTGGATGATTGGGATCCTTTGTGTTTCTGTGCTTGGCTGCAGGCATTCCATCATGAATCAGGAGCTTTACAATTATCATCTGATCACAGATGAGTCACCGCCTGAGTCATTTTATGCACATAACAGAACGTGTTGTACTTTTACGACCAGTTCAGGACTAGAGATGAACCTGCAGTTTTATTGTTATCTAAGCAAGTCACAGATCAAGTATTAAACACCTTAAAATATCTGCTAAAAATCAATTAATCCCCATCAAGGCACGAGGTAGTTTACACCTCTATGACCAGAAACACCATCATTTCTTTGTGCTGCATTAGTTACAGAAATAATTACTTTTTAAGTTGTTCATTTTACATTTGGTAGAAATGTTATCAATGATCCAGAAATGAACTTGATGAAACTCCAGATCAAAAAGCATATCCTAAATTTTAATATTTTGTAATATTGGATCGGTTATAAAAATCAGTTTCTCCCCCAATTTCTATGCTTTCGTTTTTTAGGAGGTTTTTTTTTGTTTTTTTTTAGCACTTTCACCTGTGAGATTCGATCGGACCTTCTGACACAAGAGGTCTCATCCAAAAACAACATATTTGGTGTCCTCTATGTCTGACACTCTGGATCCTGAGGCCAGTATAGCGGGTTGTGTACACACACAGCACAGCCAATCACAATACAGCTAAGTTCCTGAATAGGTTCCTCTTTCCTAACCATCCAAACACAAGTGCACTGTAATGTATAGAGGAAACGGTGGTTATGCTTTGTGCGAGCACTTGAGAATTAAGAGCGCTTTCCACGTGCACGGAGTTTCTGAAGTTCGGATGTAAGAGACTGGTGCACTGCCATGACACTTCCGTCTCATAGATGAACTATAGGTGACTTAAGTGTCCATGAGCCTACCTTAACTTTACTACTGCACAATTTAAATGCCTCCCCCTGCCCACAATGCATATTATCGATTGTATGGAGTGTTGTTACACCCCAACCTACAGAATGCTCAACAAACAGAAACCAATGACATATGTTTAGAATTCCAATGCGTAACATCTGTGTGCTCACCACTTGCGTATGTCCGCTGTCATGATTAATTTTGGATCTGGCTCAGTGCTACTGTATTTAAAGTAGGTTACGCCAGCGACTTTCCCACTTGATGGAATTCATCCTCCGTATCTCCATTTCCTGCATCTTCCCAGCCTCGTGCAGCATGTCACCCAACACCACATCGACAGGGAGGACTTTCTGATGTACAAACATCTGACACCGTGCATTCACCATGTAGTATATATCCACTACACTGACTGGAAAAAAGGTGACGGAATAAAAAATTCTTCCAACTCCTGTGTGCCATGTAAACCCACTCAGGGTTTAGTAATTAAGCCCTGAAATGGGGCATCGGAGGCTTAAGGCATGTGAATCTCTATGAAAAATTCTATGTTAAATGGAAACCGAAGCAAGATATGATCCATCATCTCCATCCATATCCTCTGGACATTGTTCACGTGGGAAGCCACGATCATGTGCATTTCTGTGCCTTAATTTCCCTCTAATATAGAGCCTCCCATGGAAAGAGAGCCAGACAACATCCTTCAGCTTCGGGGGTATCCTCTAATCGGTGACCATTGCTGTATCCTCCGAGAAGATATCGCCCAGGCAGTCCCTCAGTGACAAAGGCTCCCAGAAGTGGAAAACTCTCCTCTCAACTCCTCTCTAAACAAGCTTTTGACTTCTAATTGTCTCCTTCAGACCCAAGGTCACAAAGGCCAGAATATACCCATGTGATATCTACTGGGCATGCCTTCTTATTCCAATGTACATCACAAAGTATGCTTATCTGCCATTAAGCGATAAGAGCGATGTTAACAGCCAGGAAGCTCACAATACTATTGGTGACAGTGGCCACTTGCTCTGGCTGCTAGGCAGGAAGTATGTTGTTAACTGACTTGTGCTTTGGGTGAGTGGTCCTATCTTTCTCCTAGCAGCTGGAAAGCTCACCTATCAGAAGAGAGAGGCTGGATCAGTCAGACCAGCTGATTGGCCAGGCTTCCTGTAAATAATAGTTGGGATATCGTTTTTCATGTTAGCCTGCTCCAGCCGTGCCTTGCTGTGTATTTTGACCACATTTTCACATTTTAGGATTATCTGTATTTCTCTGCACCTGCCCACTGCCCTTGCCTGTCCCTGACCTCTTGTCTGATGTTTACCTTCTCTTAGTTCTGGGTGTGTAACTCCCCATCACGCTCCCAGGTTTTCTCTAACTCCCTGTTGTTCTCCATTTCCCTGCAACCCATGTTTTCCATCTTGTGTGGTGTGTGATTTCTCCATCTAATTGTCATTATTTTGGTTATTCCTATCTTGGGTATCTTTGGGTTTTCCAGTCTTTTCCAGGAACCAAGAAAAGACTGGGTTCCCTTGCTGTTATTTGTGGTTTGTCTCATCTGTCCTGCGTGCATCCTGCACATTATTTCACATCTCTGTTTCTCCTTCCATCTCTACCTTTTAGGACTTGCCATCCAGGGCTTTGACCTGCCAGGATTCTGCAGCCAAGTCTGTCCCCACCATCAGGGTCTCCAGTGAACAGCAGGTTCTTGGTTAGACTCTGAGCCTGGGTAGTTGAGCTCCCATAACACCATCTTATTACAATGTACTGTGTCAGTATTCCCTTTCCACGTGGCTTGGAGATAGAATTAATTTTATCAGGGAAAAGAATGTCATTATATTTGTGTGTGTTTGCTTTATTATTTTTTTTAAATAATAAAAAATTCAACCTGTTAATCCTTTACCCCAGATTGAGTTGACCCTTATAGATTTCAATATATATCATCAGAGACACATGAACCACTATCCCTTACATTTATCAGCAAAGGTCAGGATTAAATCATTAGGACAGAATGTGTCTGTCTCAGCTATTTACGAGCTCAGCCTTAGATGCTGTGATAACATTATATCATCCAAGGTCATATATAAAACTCATAGGGAACCATTATATCATTCATGTTAAGAGTTATTGATTTATCTTCTTATCTGTAAACTCTGAATTGTTTTAAGTGATTATTAACGTAGCTTGTACTAGGTAATAACTCTATATTAATATAAATTGTCCGCTTTGAGTTGTAGGTCTTAGTTGGAAGAATGAATGAAGTATATCATTTATTAGTCAGTGAACAACTTATTATAGTCACAAGCAGGAACCTGGGTCTTATCTTATCTTTTGGCAAAAATGATCAGTTGATAGTTCATTTTAAATTCTAATTTTGTAATAAAAAACAAACCCTAATTTTTACTACTTACCAAAAATACATACCCTCTA
Organism: Limnodynastes dumerilii; assembly: GCA_011038615.1. NCBI lineage: Eukaryota > Metazoa > Chordata > Amphibia > Anura > Limnodynastidae > Limnodynastes > Limnodynastes dumerilii. The sequence goes on from WWET01000056.1 coordinate 689,258, forward strand.
ACATAAGGAAACGCTATGTAGATAGTGTAAAATAGTTACTACGTAACACATGCAAAGTACCTCTGATCGAAATCTAGGCACGTAAGTAAAAAAAAAATATTTGTTGTGAATCCTGTCCATATTTGTCAACAGGTTTTTATACAGCGCTATCAGATTACATAGCGCTTTACAGAGAATGTTTCACATCAGTCCCGCCCCATTGGAGCTACATTCTACGTTCCCTAAATCAGACTAGGGCTAATTTATTCAGTAGCCAATTAACCTACCAGCATGTTTTTTGGAGTGTGGGTGGAAACTGGAACACCCAGAGGAAACGGGGGCACGGGGAGAACATACAAACTCCACACAAATAAGGTCTGGGAATTCAACCCATGACCTCAGCGCTGTGAGACACAAGTTTTTAGGTTTCAGTATAACTAACCGGTAATCCATACTAATAATAACGCACAACATGACCTCCAGGAGGAAGCTTTAGATAGCTTGCAATCAAGAACTTCCAGAATGAGAAGTTTTATATCTGTAATGAAATGAAACTACATGCACCATTTGTATACAAAATAGAAAAACCACACAAAATTGTTCAGCGCCACCTATAAAAAAGCGAAAAGGAAAAAAACCTACAAACTATATTCTCAAACCTGAGGGGTAATTCCACTATCCCCTCTTACAGTAAAAAGAAGGCTCAAAGAGGAGTCTTCCTGTAATACCCAAGGTTATGAACAAATTGGCTAGAATTTAGTATGCGCTTATTATTGAGTAGAAGAACTCAATAATAAGCGCATACTAAATTACATGCACCATTTACCTTCAGTATGGACCCCATCTGTACCGGCATTTATTCCTGTAGCTCCCAGTCACGATTTTGTGATGAGGAGAAATGATGATGTCTGTTGTCACTCAGCAGAATTAGACCAGTGAGTCTGGGCACAGTTTTATAGATAGAAAGAAAGCTGTACATTTCTGGCATGTTTACAGTATGTTACTAATAATTCGTTTTTCACTGGAAAATAGGGATTTATGTCACTTGAGGTGATATCAGCATAGTCAGCCAACAAACGGATGTTGTGTACTATTATGCAGAGCATGGGCCTGATCCAGACCTACGTCGATGCATTGTGCTTACTAAAGCACAGCATATCGGCATGCACTCCCCCCAACACCCCCCCTGTCCCTGCGTATTTACCCTCGCTTACGCCGGCTGAAGGCTACCCTAACTTCAGCCGGCTTAAGTGAGGGTAAATACGCTGGAACCGGAGCGTATTTACTAAAACCCCTCCCTCATCACACTACTTCCCCCCGTCTATCTACACTAACCTTTACGTAGTAACAGTGAGAAACACCCCCTCAGCCGTTACTACGCTGCTACTACGGATGCGCGATCCTTGATCGGGAGTAGCTGTAGTTACGCCGGCCAACATCTGGCCGGCACATGTGCAGATCGGCTTTTCAGCCAGTCTTCCGCTTACGCACGGCGTATTAATGTAGGTCTGGATCAGGTCCCATGTCACAATCCCTGCAGTTCTGTGGATAGCCAGATGGATCATCAGTGTTCAGTTGCTGCTGTGCTGGGTTTTAGGTCATTGGGCCTGATCCAGAGCTACGACCGCAAGCGAGCGTACGCTCATCGTAAGCGAAAATTCGTGAAAAAAAACGCACTACGCATGTGCAGTATGACAACTTCCGGTCGACCGAAGGACATGAGCGTACAGCGAGCGAATGTTCAGCGTATTTTTCGCTCAAGGGGCGTGCGTTTTTTTACGACGAGAGTCTGGACGCTGGAGTTACTACACAGAGGTGGGGATAGCCATTTAAATTGTACAGTATGGGCGTGCTAAGCCCAGTGCGACCAGCGTATCGCTACGAAAATTCGCACGTACGCTGGAAAATCTTAGGGTAGGGTTCAGCCGCCGTAAGCAGTTACAATCAATGGGAGTGTTATGGGCGTGAAAGTTTTTACGCCCGGGCGATTGCGGTCGTAGCTCTGGATCAGGCCCATTATCCTGCACCCATATTAGAGGCACTTTCCAACAATCAATGCGCAGGGAAATACTTCCATGCGCATTGGCCCTGAAATGATGGTGGGCCCCCATCAGCTGTGTGCCCAGGACAGTAGTCCTGGCTGCCCCCCCTCCCCCAATGGTGGCCCTGGACAGGATACTATGTTTTGTTTCCATAAATGTCAAATGACCACACACAAACACACAATCTGCTATGCGCCAACCCTTTCCTGCTCCTGTTTATGTTCAGTAGTCTCTCTATTACCTCATCCTCATCACTTGTGTTCCTGTGATTTTGGGGCTTGGGTTTAATAAAGCTGCTATTGTACTGCCCGCTGGTCTCTAGAGTCAACGGTAATTCAGACTAACAGATTCCACAGCACGCAACCCAATTAAAAAGTATTTCCTAATATTATTGCTCTCAATTTGGTGATGCTTCAGCCACAGTTTAAAAAAAAAAAAAGGTTTTAGAATATTTAATTCAGAAATAACTTAGCGGGTTTAATATGTTGTTCCTCAATAACGATGAAGAGATTATTATTTTGTATCCATTTATTTATAACTAATATACATTTGCCAGCACAGCACAACAGTGTGTGGGAGATAATTAGATAATATATAACGCAGACTCTGAACACATTTCTCAGCAAAAGGTAGAGAAAATCTCATTAGTGGATTAGAGAGCTCATAAAGTAGAATGTAGAAGATATAATATAGAATGGACAAAGAATATTTATATAAATTATGGTAAGATCACAGGCTAGATTTACTAAACTGCAGAAACCGGAAAACTGGGGATGCTTCCCATAGCAACCAATCAGATTCTAGCTGACATTTTCTAGTATGTAATAGGAATGTAAGAGCTAGAACCTGATTGGTTGCTGTGGGCAACATCCCCACTTTTCCTTTTCTGCAGTGAAGTAAATTTAGCCCAAAATAATTTCCATATGGGGGCTCAATGGGCCTGATCCAGAACTACGCCCGCCGTCGCTAGGGCGGCAGGCGTAAGCGTAAGATCGGCTATTCAGCCGATCTGAGCATGCGCCGGGCAGATGTTGGCCGGCGTTGCTACGGCAACGCCCGATCGTGGATCGTGCGTCCGCAGCAGCGCCGTAGGGGCGCTGGAGGGGGCATCCCTACGTTCAGGTTAGTGTAGG
>WWET01000056.1:694303-709544 GCA_011038615.1 Limnodynastes dumerilii
CTGTAAGCCATAATCATCAAAATTAAAACCAATAAAGGCTTGAAATATCTCACTTTGCATATAATGAGTCTATATAATATATTAGTGTCACCTTTTAAGTTGAATTACTGATATAAATGAACTTTTGTACGATATTAACATTTTTCGAGTTTCACCTGTATTACATATATTCTCCCTACACACACACACCTACACCTTCAGTTACACCCCCTGTAGACACAAAACACCATGCACACATACTGTATATTCATGTAATATTTCATGGAATTTACATTAAAATCTGTAAAGGACGCAACAGTAAAACTCACCTATCAGATTTTCCGGGCGGGCTGGCAGCTGTGACTGGTTTGCACAGAAGCTCCAATCTGACAATTTAAGAGAGGCGCTCAGAGCACAGTACTCTGTGTTACGGTTCTAGTCCAACACTGGAACTCCACTTGACCACTTCTTGTGCTATGTGCCAGTATTGCATACAATTCAGGATCTTGCTCATTTGCATGTACCTGTGTTCTGTGCACGCATGCAATACATTGCTCAATTAAAAGTCAGTCCCATTAGGTATTAACATGCCACACTTACATACTTACCAAAATACAGTTTTAACTATGAACATGGTAAATGTGAATTCTTTTCAAGGACAGTTGTAGAGAGCAGGCTGAATGGAGGGCTGTATGTGGAGCATGGACTAGTCAAAAATGTAGGTTTAGAAGTTTGGAGCGTCACAAATACAAGATACCACTTTACAGGACTAGACTACTAGGATAGTTAAATTAGCAAAGCATCACAGGGCAGGATTTAGATTTTTTTTAAATATAAAATTACCAAATTTGACAGCTTAGCCTTTATATTATATTTAAACATTACTTCATATTTCAGATAGGAATCACAGGTTTGTAGCTATTGCACGGAAGGTTTGTCTGTTACTTGATTATAAATCTAATTTTCCTCTGTCTCTTGTTGCAGTTTATTGATATAAATGGAGCAGAGGAACTCACCCAGACACATATAGGCTGCATTTTTCATTCAAGTTTTTTCTATTAAATAAGCTGCAATTGCATTACATATGACTTTTATACTAGAAAACATAAATATCCCTATTCCCTGCTGTCTTTTTCTGACTTAAATGCAGCAAATTACCTTGATAAATAAAACGGAAGAAATTACATTTTATAAAGTATGAACCAAATTATTATAAAATAGCTAGCATTTTCTCCAGCCGTGATATGTCCTAACTACAAGAACGCCAAATTAGTATGGGGAAAAAACATTCTAAAGAGTCATACAGGGAGGAGACTGAGGATATTTGGAAATTACCCTTAGAATATCCATAATTTTACCTACATTTTTATTTTTGTTTCATTTATTTAGAGTAGAAATTTTTTTATTGAAAGTACAGCACATTGCTATACATGATTAATAAATGTAATATAAATCCAAATATTGCAAGCTAATTAAGTGTTTGGTTCAATTAATATAGAGGGTATGTACATCATACCGTATCCAGACCTCCGCACACTGGGCCGGATTCACAGTGCTGTGTTTCCTCAAGACGGAAGCACAAAAAAATGGAAATACGTCTACTTCAAGGTTGCACATTTCCGCACATAAAAGCATGTGTAAATCATACGCATCTTTTGACTATGCATTGACGAAGCACATCCATGGTTCCGTCTATTTTATAAATTGAGTGGAATATGCACGCGCGAGTCATAAGGACACATTTTGCAGCGCACATACATTTAATAAAAAAAAAGGGGGATGCAGAAATGCCCAATGGTGTATATTGTTTTTTTTTTTTTTTTAAGAAATAGTTTTAAAAAAAATGAATGTGCTTTGAAAATGTAAAAAAACATAAATATTTAAAATGTGAACTATTTAGTAGTATGAGTTATGTGCGTGTGGGTCCCCGGAAAGAACAGCCCTATTTCGATAGGGCCGTTTTTTCCCAGCCAGTTTCGAATTGGCTGGGATTTCAATTGCATATGTCTCGATGAGGCATAGCAATCGATCCATGGAGCACCAAACTTTTGGTGCTGCGAAAAGGCAAAATACTACCCCAACCCTTCCCCTAATTCTAACCCTAACCCTAAGTCTGCTTCAGACCTCTCTTTAAACTCCCTACCCTGACCTTTAAGGCCATCTCCTCATCCACTGCTCCCTACCTCTCTTCCCTCATCAACATGCACACCCCTTCCCGTCCTCTCCGTTCTGCTAACCGGCGCTATCTGACCTCTTTACTGATCACCACATCTCACACCCGTGTCCAGGACTGCTCCCATGCTGCACCTCTGCCCTAGAATGACCTCCCTTCTTCAGTCAGACTCTCCCCCACATTGCAGGTCTTCAAGCGCTCACTCAAAACGGACCTGTTCAGGATAGCCTGCCCATACTTTACTTAACATCCTCAATGCATTTATCCCTTTTTCTCCTTCCTTCCCCTCTCCTCGACTCACACCAGCAGTCCACTTCCTTCACCCTCCTTATGTCTTCTTTAAGTTCATCCCTTCCACTTAGTGTGTTAGCTCACATGAGTAGAGCCCTTTATCCTGTTGTTCTCTCCTCTACCACTTCCCCCTCACTTCATACCCTCTTGTCTCCCTCTGCTAACCTTTTACCCCACCCTACCTGATGGCTCCCTCTCAACCTCTCACTGCGCTCTCTCCCCTCCTCCCCGATCTGCCAAGCTTGACACCTCGCATTTTGCCTTTCTGTCTGTGCTTGCTTCACTTTATTGTATTTTTGTGATATTTTTAGATTTATATTGTATTTTAATATGTACTATGCTGTCCATCCCTACCCTGTTCGGTGCTGCGGACCCCTTGTGATGCCTTATAAATAAAAGATAATAATACTTTATGTGGTATTTATATTGTAATTGCATATTGCTACACTGGACACACTCCACTTATATGCACCAGCACTGTGTTCATATAGGAAGCTACAATTGTTTTTGTCTACTGGTTGACAATGATTTAGTCACAGGGGGTAGATCCAGAACTACGTTTGCCGTACGTTTATTCGCGGAGCGTATTTTCGTGCGCGTAAATTCGCTACACTCCCCTCGGCACACCCCTTGCACGGACGTATTTTGTCAAGATACGCTTACCAAACCCTACCTTAACTATTTCCAACGTAACCGCATGGGCTAGACGAATTTACGCAGCTAAGCGCGCCCATACTGTACACTTTAAATACAACCCCCCGCCTACTTCACGTATTTCAGACGTATTTTGGACGCACGTAAAATTGGCACGCCCACACGTAAGTATTTACGTGGCACATACGTGAATGGCCCATACGTTCACAATTACGCTACGCTATTGAGCGTATTTTCTATGGCGCGCATGTGTACTACTTACAAATACGCGATTTTACGTCTCCGCCACGCGTAAATTCAAATTCGAAGCGTTGTTCTGGATCAGGCCCAGGGTTCCTAATGTGTTTATTATATGTGTATTCTCTGCACTGACTTTAAGAATGGTCATAGTTTCCTCCTATGACCAACAGTTTTTAAGTCATGCCCTCTTCAAGGCCAATATTGTATTATATAAATTGTTTATAAAGCCTTTAGAGGAGGCTGTTATTGGCTGCTCCCGGCGGCTGGGTCAAATGAGTCTGGCAGTGCAAGGCTTGGTCTTCAAATTTTAGGACCCAGTATGCGTTTGTCCACATGTGTTGGCCGTCAGGGCCGGGTTATAAAATAACTGCACCAACCGTCACTTTTGTCCTCAGAGGGAGCCGTGAATGCTGTACTGTACTTCTCTGCCATGTTGAGCAATGTCTAGAATGTATGTTAACTACTCCCTAGACTTGTATTGCTACATCTGTGGTGAGGTTAAATTTAAATGGCAGAAACGCTGTTTGACTCCACTCCTGAGGCAATGCTTGGGCCTCACAGTGAAGACAAGCCTGTGCCAAAGCCTCCAAGAAGTCTTTTAATAAATTAACGAGAAATTGAACCTGCAGAGCATTGTAAGGAGCAAGCATGTCCTGAACCAACCATTGAGTACCACCTGTCTGTCTCCAGTTACTCTCAGTGGACCTAATGCTGCTGCTTTTTAGGTGCGTAATGTGTTTTAGGGATAAACTGCGCATGCATCTGTAACTTTATGTATACAATCTACGCTGGATTTAAGAACGGGACGATTCTGAATCATCACTACGAACCTAGTTCATCAAGGTTCGTAATGATGAATGAAGGGGCGTGCTGGAACAAAATAAGAACTAACATAAGAAGAGTGGCTGGAGAAAGCCATTTAAATGGGGAATTCTGGACCAAATTATATGCAACTATGTTCCTAATTATCTGACATACGCACACAACTAAGGACCTGATTCACACTTAAGAACGCGATAGGTTCCTAAATATACGCAACTAATAGCAATGAAACTCCCGGTTTTTAGGTTCTTATGTGATTTACGAGTGCCATAGGGCTCCCTTAACTGTAGTTTTGCATTTCAATGCATAGGGCGTCTATTTAAGAACGCAAGTGCGTAACCGCGCCTTCATTGCATGATTTAAATGCCTCTCTCCACCCATTTCTGCCTATCGTCCTATTTACTTATTCATAGAACGCCCATTTCTGTGTATGTTACTACGAACCTACAGATTTTAAGTTCGTAGTCTATAAACACGGAATTTGCGAACCTAAGTCCAACGCAAATAGCGTATAAAAGTTACTACGCATGCGCATTGCATCCGTTCTTAAAGATATGCACCTAAAATCAGAAGCATTCTTAAGTGTGAATCAGGTCCTAAGAACCTAAAGATAAGGTAGCCCTATGGCATTCGTAAGTCGTCCAAGAAGTCCAAAACCGAGGGTGTGTCATTGGAATCGACATGCTACTTGGGTGAGTAAAATTAAGAACCTAGAGCATTCCTAAGTGTGAATACAGTCCAGTACCACTAGCTCATGCTGCCGCTATAAAGGAAACCTTAGTACTACTAGCTCATGCTGCTGCTATAAAGGGAAGATGAAACTTCTGCTGAACAAAATCAGATATGAAGAGCACCAATGGCATGTATGTAGTGACTTAGAAGAAATTTTGCTCTTGCTGGGACTACCACTCGGCTACACAAAATACTGCTGTTCTCTGTGTGATTTGGACAGTAGAGAATAGACAAACCATTATGTTCAGAAGCAGTGGCCAACGTAAACTTCACCAACCACAAGAGTAAAAAATGTTGTCAATGCCCCACTTGTTGATCCAGAGAAAGCCTGTCTGCCTGTACTCCATATAAAGCTAGATCTTGCTAAGGGCTTAATCAGAGTACTGTCAGTGAGGGCTTTCCTTTGCCTAATTAAGACAGAAATTCCAGGGGGTCAATGATGGAGAACTCAAAGAGGAGATCTAGGTAGGTCCTCAAATAAGAGAACTTATGCTCGATGGGCATTAAAAAGCTGCATGGGAAGCTCTCAAGTGCATTTGCCAGAACACCTTAGGGAACTATGAGATAGACAACTGCAAAGAGCTGGTGGACAATCTCTTGAATTTTTACAAGACCTGTAACATGTCTCTGAAAGAGCACCTTTTGCAGAATCTGATTGGTTGCTTTGGGCAACAAATTTCATTTTTTCTTTCCCGCAGATTAGTAAATCTGGCATTTGCTGTTTTCCAGTCTTCTAGAATTACTCCTGTTACTAGTGACTGGTTGAATAATTTCATCAAATTATGACTCTGTAAATAACACCATCAAGTCATAACAGGAAGTGGGTTGAATGGAGGAGGAAGTATCCGGGTATGAAGGCGGGGCTTCCAGAAATCTAAAACATAAGGTAGGGTAATGAGCTTTATAAACATGCCCCTGTGAGGTCAGGCAATACCTGGCATATTGGTTCATGCATTGATTTTGAAGCAAACAAAGCTTATAGGATTCATCATCTTTTGTCTGTGTCAATTGTGGAGACAATATTAGAGCTTGTATGTAGAGTAAAGGTCAGCTCCCTGTCCAAGGCTAACTGTGAGTACTGTTCCTGTGAACAAGAACTGGATGAAACTATTTGCAAGATAAGACACATATTTTGCTGAGAAAAGCCATAAAACTTATGATGAAGCCCACCCTTAGGGCCTGATCCAGACCTACGCCCTGAAAAGCCAATCTGCGCATGCGCCGGGCAGAGGTTGCCCGGCGTCGCTACGGCAACGCCCGATCGTGGATCGGGCGTCCGTAGTAGTGCCGTAGGGACGCTGGAGGGGACGTCCCTCAGTGTCCCTACAGTCAGGTTAGTGTAGGTGGGCGGGGGGAGCTAGTTAAATGAGGGTAGGATGGCGGGGTAAGCGGCCATACGCTCCTGTCCGAGTGTATGGCCCCTTGCTTACGCCGGCTGAAGTTAGGGTAGCCTTCAGCCGGCGTAAGGAAGGGGCCATATGCCCGCACAGGGGGAGTGTCGGTGAAATTGAAAGCCGATACGCTGTGCTTTAGTAAGCACAGCGCATCGGCGTAGGTCTGGATCAGGCCCTTAGACACTAATAGTCCACCCATAGTAATGCCTAGCTATAACCAATTAAGGCTTTTGTATGTTAATGTATAAATAAAGGCACTCTGGCAGATTTCCATCAGAGCTGTGTTGGTTACTGTAGTTGTCTTAGTGTTTGTATTTGGTGCTCTCCGGCTAGCCATGGATAGAAGCCAGGTGACACTATACCCTGTCACCCCTAATGTGTTTTAGTGCAACATGGAATATAGATGGTGTAACCGGTGTAAGGATTACTTGAATAGCAGCTGCACAGAGTTGTGGAATATGTAGCCTTCACATATAACCGTTAATAAAGTTCACTGTAAAAAATACACCCTGACAGTAACATGGCTGTGTCCTGCTCAACCTTGGTATTAATAATGTTTTGGATTAATGCAGATGGCAAATGGAGTGGCCATTTATCTTCTGTAGCGTGGGAGGTGAGAGCAAGCCAAATATTTTCTGATGTACAAAATTCTCCCTTGCATTTTATGAGGCACAACAAATCCCCAGAACCCTATGCTGCTGTTTAACCCTCTGCCTGATAAACATTAGCCACATTCCACACAATGGACCTGATTCAGTGAAGTATTTTTTTGTTTTTAGGTGCGTATTTTTAAGAAAGTATATACTGCGCATGCGTGGTAACTTTTATACGCTATTTACGTTGGACTTGGGAACGCAAATGTAATAGGAAAGTGAGAGCTAGAATCTGATTGGTTGCTCTGGGCAACATCTCTACTTTTCCAAACCCGCAGTAATCTGGCCCTTAAATCTCATCCTAAATCTCATCCCTCCTTATGAAAAAGCAATGAGTAGGTAAAATGTATTGTGTAAATATGAGAGAATAAATAAATAAAATAAAAATATAAAACATAAAAAAAAACTTTTCTTAAGTGTGAATCAGGTCCAATGTCTTGCAGCAGCCCCTGCATGGTGGTATCACTTAATAAAAGACTGACAATGGAAAAAGATCATTTTCCGCTTTGTTCACCAAACAACATGATTAAATTAGTATCTTTCTTTACATTCTCGCATCTATTGCTAAGGAGATGTTTTTGTTGTAAAACAGAACATTTTTTACTCTCTTGACAGTGAACAAGTGTAATTTTGCTAAACATCTATATTCTGCCGCTACACCACTTTCTCCCAGAATAAAGGCAGACAGGGCTTAACAAGGGATCAGAGAGCATTAGATCCTGATTTGCAGAGTCTTTAACTTAAGTGCACAAAATATTTCCCGGCAAATGCAAGGGATGAAGTGAAGACTGACAGGCAGCCCCCAAAAGCCAAATTCCTTAGCAACAACTTTAGGATGAAACAGTTTTGCACCTGGACTGTTTGTTTCGGAAACAGCTGCCTCATTACCGATTACATTTGTATCAACATTTTAGGTGGAGGAGCATAACATATGTTTTTTGGCATACCCTATTTCTTGAAAATTACTCTCTGGAAAACAAACAGGAACAAGATTAAATAAACCCGTCAAGCATTATTTTTTTTGCCAATGAGTTTGTTCCATACCATATAGTTGGATGTTTATTGGGAAAAGAAAGGGGTGAAATCTGGAAGCAGTGGCTGCTGGGATTGATCACATGATAGCTATTGCATACCAACTGCTTTTTCAAACAAAGAATATATTGTTTTATCAATTTTAAAAGAAAAATAAATGATTTCATGTTTCAAGTTTTATTACTATATAATTTAATGATATTTTGTAGTAAATTAATAAAAAAAACTGTTGTTTTTTTGTTTAATAATGCTATTGGCGTGTAAAATGAATCATGTAAAAAAATGCAATTAAAAACAAAAAATTTATTTTAAAACAGTAATAACATATATTCAATGCTTTTCACTGAATATATATTATTATGGTGGTGAGAGTTTGAGAGGTTTTTTCATGTTTATATGTTTTATATTTTTATTTTATTTATTCTCTCATATTTACACAATACATTTTACCTACCCATTGCTTTTTCATAAGGAGGGATGAGATTTAGGATGAGATTTAAGACTAGGGGCCAGATTTACTAAGCTGGGGGTTTGGAAAAGAAGAGATGTTGCCCAGAGCAACCAATCAGATTCTAGCTCTCACTTTCCTATTACATTCCAGAGAATGTCAGCTAGAATGTGATTGGTTGCTATAGGCAACATCTCAACTTTACCAAGCCCGCAGTTTAGTAAATCTGGCTCTAGATATGACCCTTCTTAACTGCAGACACCACTAAAACACTCATTCACTCTCTCATTATTTCCCGTCTGGACTACTGCAACATTCTCCTCTCTGGCCTGCCTCTGGTCCATCTCACACCCCTACAATCTATACTAAATGCTGCAGCCAGACTCATCTTCCTGTCTGTCAATCTCTACACTGGCTTCCTGTCCCTTTCAGAATTCTCTTCAAGCTCCTCGCCACAACTTACAAGACTCTCTCCTCCTCCACCGCTCCCTACCTCTCCTCCCTTATATCCATCCACACTCCCTCCTGTCCCCTCCGCTCTGCTGGTAACCGTCGCCTCAACTCCAATCTGATAACTACCTCACACTCCCGCATCCAAGACTTCTCCCGGGCCGCCCCTCTCCATTGGAACAACCCTCCACATCCTATCAGGCAATCCAGCACCCTGCAATCCTTCAAACACTCCCTCAAAACCCACTTCTTCAGACTAGCCTACCCTTCCTCCACCTAAGCTTACCTGCCCTCCCCATCTTCATAACTGTGTCTCCTGTTTATTTGCCCTCTCTCACTTAGCTTGTTAGCACTTATGACCAAGGTCCTCCTCCCTCCTGTCTTCCCCCCTCTACCTTGTCCTCATCACTTCCCACCTTTTTCTCTCTTCTGTCTATCTTTGTCTTTATTCACCTGCTCCTACAAACACATCCAGCATCTTTATTTTCCTTACATATTGTTCAGTTTTTTGTTGTTGTTTTTTGTTTGTTTTTTTTGTACTGTATTTTAATTTTGATTTGTACATGTATTGTATTCCTTATTCATGTTTTTATACCCTTTGTTCATTATTGTATTGAATTGTATATGTCAGTGGTTCCCAAACTGTGTGCCGAGGCTCCTTGGGGTGCCGCGACGCTCCCACCGGGGTGCCGTGAAATGTTTCTATTTCCTATTCTATTCTATTCTATTCTATTTTTGTCTTAGGGGTGCCTTGAAAAAATATGGAGACCCTAAGGGTGCCTCAAACTGAGAAAGTTTGGGAACCACTGGTATATGTAACTATTGTCTTTGTTATTGCTTCTGTACGGCACTGCGGATACTGGGCCTGATTCAGAGGCTGAAAATAAGTACTTAAAGTTACACCTGGGCTAAACCATGTTGATTTCAGGGGAGTCAAATTTCATTTGTTGCAGTTAAAAGGTGATGTTTCCCAGCTCAAGTCTAATTAGCAGTTTAAAAGAGAAGCTGATCAGGTATGTGTGTGCAATAAGTAAAAGCAAAGCATTCTAACTGCATGCATAGAATAAAATTAACTTGACTCCCCCTGAAATCAACATGGTTTTGACCAGGTGTAACTTTAAGTTCTTATTTTCAGCCTCTGAATCAGGCCCAATGTGTGGTGCCTTATAAATAAACGGTAATAATAATAATAATAATAATAGATATGCTGAGACAGGTACAAGGAATGCCTTGCCTTGATTTTAAAAAAAAAGGATATTAAAAGCAGAGCAGCTATGAAAGAGGTTATGGCAGATCTCCAAAAATATGTTAAGGCTTTTGAGATATCATTGTAATGTATGTGTTGTAATAGAATAGCTTTTATTTTGTCTGGAGGTATAAGAAACTAAGGAAAAAGGGCCCGGGCACACTGCCAGTAACCAGTTATTAACTTGCCATTCTATATGTAAACTAAAATGCAGAAACAGAAGGTACCCATAATCTATTGACTATCTATGATAAGCCCCCAGTTACTTTCAAGATCTAGTCTGTGAACCAGCAACCCTGTCAGGTACTGATCTCTAACAAAATTAGACAAAATGGTGGATGCTGAAGTGAATTTACAGGTTATAACCAACATATGCATGAATAGGGTCACCACCTTTTTATTAGAGATTTCTGGACATTCTCTCTAGTTTAACCTTTGCTTTGGTTATATTCTCGATTGTGTCTGTACAATGCCCTCTGTAGCACACCCAGGCATTCAAAGCATCTTTTTATTTAATAATTGAAAGTACATAATTTGTGCTCCTGTATGCCTACAGTACTCCTTTGTTCCCTCTCTATCTCTCCAGAACTCAATATATATACATAATACTTCTTTGTTCCCTCTCTATTTGGGTTGACCTAAAGAATATAACACATATTTTTTTCCATTGGTAATATTTAAAAAAAATGTCGCTAAGATGATCATTAAGCGTATTATTGCCAGAGATATGAACTGATGTTATTGATAATAGGGGCTTAATAAACAATTTGTATAATTAAAACGTTCAAGTATGGGGGCTAGATTTACTAAACTGCAGAAGAGAAAAAGTGGAGATGTTACCCATAGCAATCAATCAGATTCTAGCTCTCACTTTCCTATTTCCTTTCAGCTATATAGCAATCTGAATGCATTACTGTTTATGTCATTGAGTGTTTAGAAATCTGAGGTGCAGAGAAAAATAAATCAATACTCATCCATGTAAGTGTAATTCCGCCATATAATGTTCTGCAGATTAAACAACATATGTCATGGTTGCCTACTTTTGAAAATTAATTTCAGGAAGAAAAGTAAAAAGCATAGGGCGGTCCCTGTGTTGCCGGGGGGGCGTCCCTGCATTGCCAGGAAGGGGGCTGTCCCTGTGTCACCGGGAAGGGGGGCGGTCCCTGCGCCAATGGGAAGGGGGCGGTTCCTGCAACCCCAGGGTTTTTTTATGGGTGTCCTAGAAAGTATCCAGCCCCCCTCAGTATTGCCCATCATGTGCCTCCAGCTCCCCTCAGTATTCCCCATTATGTGCCTCCAGCCCCTCAGTATTCCCCATCATGTGCATCCAGCCCCCTCAATATTCCCCATCATGTGCCTCCAGCCCCCCTCAGTATTCCCCATCATGTGTCTCCAGCACCCCTCAATATTCCCTATCATGTGCCTCCAGCCCCCCTCGGATTTCCCCATCATGTGTCTCCAACCCCCACCCTCAATATTATTCCCCATCATGTAGTACAACCCCCCAAACCCCCTCAGTATTCCCCATCATGTAGTCCAACCCCCCCTCAGTATTCCTCATCATGTAGATACTATAACCACGCATTACCCTCCCTCACATACTATAACCACGCATTACCCTCCCTCACATACTATAACCACGCATTACCCTCCCTCACATACTATAACCACGCATTACCCTCCCTCACATACTATAACCACGCATTACCCTCCCTCACATACTATAACCACGCATTACCCTCCCTCACATACTATAACCACGCATTACCCTCCCTCACATACTATAACCACGCATTACCCTCCCTCACATACTATAACCACGCATTACCCTCCCTCACATACTATAACCACGCATTACCCTCCCTCACATACTATAACCACGCATTACCCTCCCTCACATACTATAACCACGCATTACCCTCCCTCACATACTATAACCACGCATTACCCTCCCTCACATACTATAACCACGCATTACCCTCCCTCACATACTATAACCACGCATTACCCTCCCTCACATACTATAACCACGCATTACCCTCCCTCACATACTATAACCACGCATTACCCTCCCTCACATACTATAACCACGCATTACCCTCCCTCACATACTATAACCACGCATTACCCTCCCTCACATACTATAACCACGCATTACCCTCCCTCACATACTATAACCACGCATTACCCTCCCTCACATACTATAACCACGCATTACCCTCCCTCACATACTATAACCACGCATTACCCTCCCTCACATACTATAACCACGCATTACCCTCCCTCACATACTATAACCACGCATTACCCTCCCTCACATACTATAACCACGCATTACCCTCCCTCACATACTATAACCACGCATTACCCTCCCTCACATACTATAACCACGCATTACCCTCCCTCACATACTATAACCACGCATTACCCTCCCTCACATACTATAACCACGCATTACCCTCCCTCACATACTATAACCACGCATTACCCTCCCTCACATACTATAACCACGCATTACCCTCCCTCACATACTATAACCACGCATTACCCTCCCTCACATACTATAACCACGCATTACCCTCCCTCACATACTATAACCACGCATTACCCTCCCTCACATACTATAACCACGCATTACCCTCCCTCACATACTATAACCACGCATTACCCTCCCTCACATACTATAACCACGCATTACCCTCCCTCACATACTATAACCACGCATTACCCTCCCTCACAGACTATAACCACACATTACCCCCCCCTTCCCCTCACATACTTTAACCCCCAATAAACATTTATAAATCTCTTACCTTTTTGCTGCCCTCACATACTATAACCCCCAATAAACATTTATAAATCTCTTACCTTTTTGCTGTCTTCCTTTCTCTTCTTCCTCACCCTCCGTCCTCTGCGGTGCTTCTACTTCTGAATGGCGCTAACGTGACTACATCAACGTCACACTGATAGCGGCGCTGTGTTGCCATAGCAACACATACACAGTGCCTGGACTTAGCGGTCCAGGCACTGTGTATGTGACAATACAGTGTCTGGGAATAATACTATTCTCGGACATTGTATGGTCTCTGGGAGAAAAGGGTGTTCTCCCGGGAGCTGGCTCATCATGGAAAAAGGAGGGTTAAGAATTTAACATGAGCACTCAAACTCTCTGTGTGTGGGTGGTCCCCAGTCACATCACTCACCTTCATCCCTCTGGATTCGCTGAGCAGCAAGTGCTGGGAGGAGCTGCTTTCCTGAGAATCTATTTAGGTCAACTGGAACAGGAAATCATCCTCACTTCCCTGTCATGGCTGGTATTCAGTTTCCTACTAATATGTTGACATTGCATAAAGCAAGTTTGTTTATTGTGGTAAAGTTGGCACAAGTCCTTGATCCTGAATTCCAAGCCAATTTAACCATAAATATTAACTTACTGGTGCCTCCTTAAGATTTGCGCCCTGGGTAGCCGCCCCTAAAGCACACCCCTATTTGCATAACAACTAGTTGTGGTGTAATACCGAAGACAGAAAGAGAGCACATGGTTTGGTAAAGTTGGTGCAGGTGGCGGTGAGCTGAGGTGGCATATTTGTTCATGTGCTCGGCCGTCGAGGTTGTATTCCTGAGGTTGATGCACGTCTCTCCTTCTGCCTTGGCACTATATGGCTGAGGTGTAGAGCCAAGGCAGAAGGAGAGCCCCTGGTTTGTTGATGTTTACTTGATGGTTCATAGGTATCCTGCACTCATTGGCTTTACCTGCTTTCTTTGGCCCCCATCCATTTAATATGATCCACTTTGGTTCCCAAATGTAACAATCCTAAATATGTTTCTTACCCACATATAAGTCCCATTGCTTTTATTGAGTTTGTAGTATTGGGGGTGAGTAACATGGCTGGGGCATCCATTACTCATGGGAATTTTAGCAATAATTTACCTGTTTCCCTGGGTTCCATTATGTTGAGAAATGTAGTTCTATGGCAGCCACAGAACCAAATATGCCTGAGATTGATCTTCATGTGGTGACGTTTGTTGTGCACATTATTACAAAAAGCAGCACAAAACGTATTGAGTTGTTTAAGTTTCCACAGTAAGCTGCACATTTAATGTCACACTTGCAATGCAACTTTCAATTCCTCTCTGACACCATTAATAACATCTCTGTCCATCTTCTTTAAAAGAAATAAAATATACTATAACAGTCACGCGTCCAAGTAATCAATCACTATATACATTAATGATCACACTAATTGATTCCCAAGACCCTTTGTTTAAGAGCCGAACCATTATATATTAGTGCACCTGCTTTTGCTACAGGCAAATCTGTGTTGTTCCTTTCTATGATACTGCATTGCAGGTACAGTTTTATGGAGATCGTAAAATGAAAGGAAAGAGAGAGGGAGAAAGAGAGAGAGAGCGAGAGAGGAAATTTGAAGAGAGAAGCACAGAAAATGTTGATAGGGTACTGAGAGAATGAGCTACCGTGCCCTTAAGTACAAAATATGAGTGTGTGATTGAAGGACGAAACAAATAGCTCCCTTAGGGAATCTGGAACAAGTATCCATGTACAGAACAATCTAATATACAAGACTAAAGGCTAGAAACAACAATAAAGTTTGAAAATGAAATCTACTGTCACATCGGTGTGTCACAAAGATGATTGAAAGGCCCAGTTTGTATCTCAAATAGGGAACATTTATTAATGATATACATGCTTAGACGGTATATATTGTGTGTTCCCTCTACTCCCCTCGTTCTGCAAAAACCCGTTCATTCTAATTTATCAAAGTTGAAATTCTGTCTGTCAAAACTACAGTGAGATTGATTGCATATTTATTTAAAAGGTCATTTCATAGAGTTAAAGTGTAGCTTAGTGATCTTAATACAGCAAACACGTTTAAATTACTTCATATTTTTAAATTGCAAGTTTAAATAACTTTTAACCATCTATGTAATCTGTCTGGTTAAATGATATATATGTTCTTCTACAAATCATTACTTTCTTTGTAATACCTCAATGGAGAGCAAACTGACACCAGGGGCCTGATCCAGAGGTACGATGTAGCGCTGAGCGTACTAACGCTCAGTGTTACATCGCTGACTCCCCCTGGCACTCCCCCTGTGCGGGCGTAT
>WWET01000056.1:755898-772391 GCA_011038615.1 Limnodynastes dumerilii
AAGAAGCGGCACCATACTGACCTAAGACATCAGCGGAGCAAAGACTTTCTCCCTGCAGCTCCCAGTTCCCAGCTATGTACTGGTACTAGATTCATGGCACTCAAGAGTAAGCCAAGACATCACAAGCTGCCAAGGCACACAATTTAGGAACCGCTAGTACATTACCGACCATAGGACATTTGAACCGGCACCCACCAGCTTCATTCAAAGAGCCATGGCCACCAGCCATAGTGTATGAGTAGTGCGTTGCGACTCTGTATATGAAGCTGCTGGGGAGTAGTAACGGCGGGGTTGACCAGACTCACAGATACGCTCCGGACAACTTCTGTTGCTACTAGACCTATTAGCACCATATACAAAGCTGTGGCTTGATATTAATATAACGTGGCTGCAGTTGCGACTCTGTGACTGAAGCTGGCGGCTATCAGCTTAATTTGTATATGATCAGATCAGTCCTGATCGCTGTTTATAAACCACTAAATTGCCAAACCCTACCTTAACTTTTCAAAGCGTAACTACTGACGTAAGTAAAGGCTTCACATACGTAAATGTCTAAGCACGCCCATACTGTACGATTTAAATGCCTCACTTCGCCAAAGCGTAATTACGGGTGTCGTATGGATGTCATGCCCCTTCGTTCGAAGTTACGCTGTTGATAAGAAGAAGTACGTACGTTCAGAGTTACGTGGCGTAACATCAGCTACGCGAATGCGCAGTACATACAAAACTGTGTTTTTACGCCACCGGCTAGTATAAATACGTACGTAGCTCAGGATCTACCCCATTAACCCTAATATTTGATTAATCCAAAGGCATCGTAAGAGATATACATTTTTGTCTCAAAAGTTAAGTGTAACAGTTACATTTTTGGGAGAAACTGATACTAAAAGTGTTGGAAAAACGCCAGGACGTTAAGTTGGTCGACCAATAACTTCTGCTGATCAGTTCCAAGGTTTCCCCTACACCTTGATGGATGGATTGTCCTCAGTTAGGAGCTCACTCAGGAAGCTTAGGGCAAAATCTGCAGCAACAAAAGGCTTATCAGGATTAATTGTCAGTATTAGCTACTAAAATTCAGGCAAATTCAATGACATGATGGCTCTGGTGTATTTTCTTGGTACAGAGCACTGTACAATGCGTGTATTTGTTAACTGTGTTCTGTGAATCAAAGCAACAGTGGAGGATATCCTATCATGAACCACCCAGTCTCTGATAGCAGTAATATACAGTACAGACATACAGGGCAGGGATAGACAGCATAGTACATTATAATAATATACAGTACAGACATGCAGGGAAGCATAGCATAGTACATAATAATATACAGTACAGCCATACAGGACAGGGATGGACAGCATAGTACATAATAATATACAGTACAGACATTCAGGACAGCATTGTACATAATAATATACAGTACAGACATATAGGGCAGTGATGGACAGCATAGTACATAATAATATACAGTTCAGACATACAGGACAGCATAGTACATAATAATATACAGTACAGACATATAGGGCAGGGATGGATGGCATAGTACATAATAATATACAGTACAGACATATAGGGCAGGGATGCATGGCAAAGTACATAATAATATACAGTACAGACATACAGGGCAGGGATGGACAGCGTAGTACATAATAAAAGACAGTACAGACATATGGAGTAGGGATGAACAGCATAGTACATAATAAAATACAACTTAAATATAAAAATCTGATAAAAAATACAATAAAGTGAAGTAAATACCTGTAGGTCTATGGGCCATTTCCATAACTCTGAGTGATGTCATGTAAAACTGGAGGCACAATGGCTAGCATACTATAACAAAACATTGTCAAAATAACGACTAAAACAAATTAATGGCAGTAACAGACCTAACAGATTCAAAGTCTGTAGCCTGGGTTTTCTTTCACTCCTACTCTTGATCATGCAGCTTCACAACAGCTGAGGAAGACAAGATGAGGTCATTCAAAGCCAAGAGTATTGGGTACTAAAAAAAAAGAGCAGTTATTGCCATCACATCAATGGCTGCCAACCTTACAAAGTGGCAATGGTCTAATGCCCATACTGCGTCTCTGCCACCTCCAGCCATAGGACCGTATCCAGAATGAATAATGTCAGTCAATGTACACAAGCAGTGTGCACTCTGTACGTTTGAGTACATGCATTGTAGATGGGTGGAGGCAGTTAAAGTGTACAGTATGATCAGGGTTAGGTATTTTTATACATCACAGCGTAAGGTGGGTTTAGAATAAGGGGTTTCTAAAATAGGGACATCCAAAAGTTCCATTTCGGATGTCCCTATTTTGAATACCCCTCCATTTTAGAATTTTTTTCAGAATGGGTGAGTATGTCGATCAGTATACTCACCTATTCCTTTTCGGACACATTGCCATCCACCACTGCCGCTACCACAGGACCCGCGCCACGGGAAAGGTGAGTAACCTCTCCAGGGTCAGGGGATGGAGGGTTAGGGTCAGACTGCAGGGGAGGGAGGTTTAGAGTCAGACTGTGAGACAGGGAGGGTTAGGGTCAGGATGCGGGAGATGGAGGGTTGGGGTCAGGCTGCGGGAGATGGTGGGTTAGGGTCAGGCTACAGGGAAGGGAGGGTTAGGGTCAGGCTGCGGGGAAGGGAGGGTTAGGGTAAAGCTGCGGGCGATGGTGGGTTTGGGTCAGGCTGCGGGAGATGGTGGGTTGGGGTCAGGCTGTGGGAGATGGTGAGTTGGGGTCAGGCTACACGGAAGGGAGGGTTACGGTTAGGGTAATGGAAGGGGACAGTTAGGGTTAGAATTAGGGGAAGGGTTGGGGTAGTTTTCAGGCTTACTTTTCGGAGCACCATGTTCCTGGATACATGGTTCCATACATTGGACTGTATTCACACTTAAGAATGATTTAGGTTCTTAATTATACACAAAAAGTAGCAAGGAGACTCCCCTGACACGCCCCCGGGTTTTCAGCTTCTTAACTGACTTGCGAATGCCATTGGGCTACCTTATCTTTAGGTTCTTAGTTGTGTGCATAGGGTAGCTAATTAAGAACATTTTTGCCTAACAGCGCCCAGATTTCCTCATTTAAATGGCTCCCTTCACCCACTATTCTTATCTTCATTCTTAAGTTTTCCCAACACGCCTCATTGTTCCTACATCATTACGAATCTTGAGGAAATAGCTTCGTAATGGTGATTCAGAGCCTCCCGTTCTTAAGTCCTACGTAAATTGCATTTATTAAGTTACTACGCATGCATAGTATATCCCTTCTTAAATATACGCACCTAAAAAGATTCTTAACTGTAGGTCAGGTCCAGCATACTGTATTAGGGGTGGTCAGACTTTAATGACATGGGATATACTTTCTGTCCATTCATTGTGTGGTGATCTACTGCTCACTAATTTCTTCCCCCAGTACGGTACATATGTGTCACAAAGTACTGAATCAGAACTTGTTAGTCCTTCTATTAGATCTCTCTGTATATTCTAGCTACACAGCAGTGTCCTCTGTACACTTGCCAAAAGAATCTTTTCCTCAGAGAATATTCTTTCTGCAGGTGTGTATTGTTGGATCACGCTGGCATCACTCATCATCACTTACACTGTTTGTCCCACAACCTTGCTGTGCCCATCACAAAAGTCTAGCATGCATATTAGTCTAGTATAGATATTAGTCTAGCATGTATATTAGTCTAGTATAGATATTAGTCTAGCATGTATATTAGTCTAGTATAGATATTAGTCTAGCATGTATATTAGTCTAGTATAGATATTAGTCTAGTATAGATATTAGTCTAGCATAGATATTAGTCTAGCATGTATATTAGTCTAGTATAGATATTAGTCTAGCATGTATATTAGTCTAGTATAGATATTAGTCTAGCATGTATATTAGTCTAGTATAGATATTAGTCTAGCATGTATATTAGTCTAGTATAGATATTAGTCTAGCATGTATATTAGTCTAGTATAGATATTAGTCTAGCATGTATATTAGTCTAGTATAGATATTAGTCTAGCATGTATATTAGTCTAGTATAGATATTAGTCTAGCATGTATATTAGTCTAGTATAGATATTAGTCTAGCATGTATATTAGTCTAGTATAGATATTAGTCTAGCATGTATATTAGTCTAGTATAGATATTAGTCTAGCATGTATATTAGTCTAGTATAGATATTAGTCTAGCATGTATATTAGTCTAGTATAGATATTAGTCTAGCATGTATATTAGTCTAGTATAGATATTAGTCTAGCATGTATATTAGTCTAGTATAGATATTAGTCTAGCATGTATATTAGTCTAGTATAGATATTAGTCTAGCATGTATATTAGTCTAGTATAGATATTAGTCTAGCATGTATATTAGTCTAGTATAGATATTAGTCTAGCATGTATATTAGTCTAGTATAGATATTAGTCTAGCATGTATATTAGTCTAGTATAGATATTAGTCTAGCATGTATATTAGTCTAGTATAGATATTAGTCTAGCATGTATATTAGTCTAGTATAGATATTAGTCTAGCATGTATATTAGTCTAGTATAGATATTAGTCTAGCATGTATATTAGTCTAGTATAGATATTAGTCTAGCATGTATATTAGTCTAGTATAGATATTAGTCTAGCATGTATATTAGTCTAGTATAGATATTAGTCTAGCATGTATATTAGTCTAGTATAGATATTAGTCTAGCATGTATATTAGTCTAGTATAGATATTAGTCTAGCATGTATATTAGTCTAGTATAGATATTAGTCTAGCATGTATATTAGTCTAGTATAGATATTAGTCTAGCATGTATATTAGTCTAGTATAGATATTAGTCTAGCATGTATATTAGTCTAGTATAGATATTAGTCTAGCATGTATATTAGTCTAGTATAGATATTAGTCTAGCATGTATATTAGTCTAGTATAGATATTAGTCTAGCATGTATATTAGTCTAGTATAGATATTAGTCTAGCATGTATATTAGTCTAGTATAGATATTAGTCTAGCATGTATATTAGTCTAGTATAGATATTAGTCTAGCATGTATATTAGTCTAGTATAGATATTAGTCTAGCATGTATATTAGTCTAGTATAGATATTAGTCTAGCATGTATATTAGTCTAGTATAGATATTAGTCTAGCATGTATATTAGTCTAGTATAGATATTAGTCTAGCATGTATATTAGTCTAGTATAGATATTAGTCTAGCATGTATATTAGTCTAGTATAGATATTAGTCTAGCATGTATATTAGTCTAGTATAGATATTAGTCTAGCATGTATATTAGTCTAGTATAGATATTAGTCTAGCATGTATATTAGTCTAGTATAGATATTAGTCTAGCATGTATATTAGTCTAGTATAGATATTAGTCTAGCATGTATATTAGTCTAGTATAGATATTAGTCTAGCATGTATATTAGTCTAGTATAGATATTAGTCTAGCATGTATATTAGTCTAGTATAGATATTAGTCTAGCATGTATATTAGTCTAGTATAGATATTAGTCTAGCATGTATATTAGTCTAGTATAGATATTAGTCTAGCATGTATATTAGTCTAGTATAGATATTAGTCTAGCATGTATATTAGTCTAGTATAGATATTAGTCTAGCATGTATATTAGTCTAGTATAGATATTAGTCTAGCATGTATATTAGTCTAGTATAGATATTAGTCTAGCATGTATATTAGTCTAGTATAGATATTAGTCTAGCATGTATATTAGTCTAGTATAGATATTAGTCTAGCATGTATATTAGTCTAGTATAGATATTAGTCTAGCATGTATATTAGTCTAGTATAGATATTAGTCTAGCATGTATATTAGTCTAGTATAGATATTAGTCTAGCATGTATATTAGTCTAGTATAGATATTAGTCTAGCATGTATATTAGTCTAGTATAGATATTAGTCTAGCATGTATATTAGTCTAGTATAGATATTAGTCTAGCATGTATATTAGTCTAGTATAGATATTAGTCTAGCATGTATATTAGTCTAGTATAGATATTAGTCTAGCATGTATATTAGTCTAGTATAGATATTAGTCTAGCATGTATATTAGTCTAGTATAGATATTAGTCTAGCATGTATATTAGTCTAGTATAGATATTAGTCTAGCATGTATATTAGTCTAGTATAGATATTAGTCTAGCATGTATATTAGTCTAGTATAGATATTAGTCTAGCATGTATATTAGTCTAGTATAGATATTAGTCTAGCATGTATATTAGTCTAGTATAGATATTAGTCTAGCATGTATATTAGTCTAGTATAGATATTAGTCTAGCATGTATATTAGTCTAGTATAGATATTAGTCTAGCATGTATATTAGTCTAGTACAAAACGCACGCCCCTTGGGTGAAAAATACGCTCAAAATACGCTCGCTGTACGCTCATGTCCTTCGGACGACCGGAAGTTGTCATACTGCACATGCGCAATGCGTTTTTTCGCCCGGTTTTTAGCTCCCGACCGGCGTATGATCGCTCGCGGGCGTAGGACTGGATCAGGCCCAAAGAGTCAGTGCACATAAACCAAAGGGCTTAATTTCTTTCAAGCCTAATTCTCTACCTTTAACTTAAATGCATGTTCCTATTCTTTATTTCTAAGGTTCCAATTCATAGGGGAAAAAGTTCTATGTTTTTGTATTTTGTACCAGCTGAAGCCCACTATAATCAGGATTTCATTCAGTGATTCCTATTAGTTACAGCTGACACTGGCGATACCTGGTCATTAATTCTGGGTAAAATTCTACACAGTGGGAGAAGAGTTGTATTAATAAATAATGTGTGTGCGATGCTGGTGAGATATGTGGAAAGAACTCTAATTCTCCCTTTGGATATTTTTATTTATTCAAAGTAAAGCAACAAATTACATTCTTGACGGATTCGTTGCTTTCAATCGCCAACCAATGAATCCTGGTTGAGTAGGTTTTCATTAGCTGAGCACTAGAGGCAATGAATCAATCTATTAATCAATACATATACAAATCTCCCTGCAAAGAACCAATCGATCATTTTTTATCTAGTTAGGGTGAATGCAGGGCTATAGCACAGGGGAGCATGGGGATAATGCAATGGCAATGGTGCAACTACAACTGGATCTGGAGGAGAGGGAACATGTGACAAGATTTTTTACCAGAACGGAATTTTGACTAGCGAGAATCCAGATCCGTGGTGGGAATGCGGAGGCTCAAGTACCGCTCTCCAAAAGTGGCCGCTTACCGATCATAGTAACATCTGTACCTGGATTCACAACACCACATTTTTTTTTACTTATGTACCTAGTTATCCATTTTCAGCTACTACGCATGCGTCGTAACTATTTTACACTATATACGTGGCGTTTCGTTACGTAGATTGCGTACATGCGGTCTTTAAAGACTGCGATCCCTATCTTATAATTAAAATTGATCCAGGTAAAGCAACATCCAGTCTACTATCATTCATTTTAATTAACGGTCCTGGTGACCCTGGGTGCCCTTTTCCGCTAAAAATTACTCAAACCCTTTCTTAAACATACCAAGTAAATCTGCCATCACAACCTTCCCTGGCATGGTGAATTCCACATCCTCACTGCTCTTACTGTAAAGAACCCTTTCCTTTGCTGGTTGTGAAACTTCCTCTCCTCTAACCTTCGTGGTTGACCCCATGTCCTGTGTACAGTCCTTGGGGTAAATGTTTACCATGAAAGTTCTCTGTATTGACCCTTAATGTATTTGTATATAGTAATCATGGTTCGGCTTCAGACCTCCAGGCATTTTCTGTACGCACTGAGGTCTTGCTGTCCGCATGGAGGCGGGGAGCGAACTCTCCTGTCCCTCCCCTCTCTCGAGTGTATTTTGCACAGCTTACAAAGCTATAAGGCTACTTTAAGTGTTTCATGTGGGTCACTGGGCCGTACAACCGCTGAGCCGCACAGAACTCTTAAACCCTGTCCACAATGTATAATATATGCTCCCACAAACCCACCGTATGGAGTTAAGGCGAACGGAGGAGAGGGACCGTCCTGATGAACAGATTTCCAGGTGGACAGAACTAAGTTCCGTACGCCTGGAGATTTGTATAATAACATCTGGGGCACACATGCAGCTTGCGGTAGTAGGCTGTCGGACGGTAGTCTAAATCCGGCTCCATATCTCCTCTTTTTTTGAAGTAAACATGCCTAAACAAGTGATCGAAAAATACGCCATTTTTTAGAAGTCTGAATACAGTGCAATAAAAAATAATAATATAATAACAATAATAATGATAATAATAATTTGCACCCCTCATATTGCTTTATTGGTTGGCCCCGGCAAAGACTTGCAGCATTTTTTTTCTGTTACCCTCCCACTCTGCATCAGCCACGGAACGTCTACAACAGAGGCCGGCGCAGACCTAGTGCGCTGCTATTCAAGCACGTGCCATCTTTTTATACTCTTGTTGATCCTTTTTAAAGGCATTTTGGCCATTACTGTAGATGTACAATGTCTGTTGGTGTTCTATTACTGTAGAAATTATACACTAGAGTTAATGGGCCGTATTCAGACCTCCGGCCGCATTATACGTGTATACGCAATCTACGTTGCAAAAAGTAACGTAGATGTCGTAACAAAATTACTGCGCAATGCGGCCGGAGGTCTGAATAGGGCCCGATGTGATTACAACACTTTCAACAGTTCACAAATCCTTCTCTTGTAGCTCCCTGTGGACTACTTCCATTTTTTAATCTCTGCACCAGTGAATCCTCGCGTATACACGTATCAGTGCGTGCGATTAGGAGACCACTCTCATTTCTGTTCTGGAGTTCTGCAAAATGGGTGTTACCTTAAAACTCCCGGTCCGTCTCACTTAAAATGGTGATGAATCGGAAGTCTGGATAGCGCAGTTGCACTTAAGCACGGCCTTACTTAACCTTAAACAATAAACCCCCCACAACCGCATCCCGTGTCACCATTGGAGCCTGCAGGGTAAACAACATGGGAACACTGAATTATGTGGATTACGCTACCATTGTGGTGCTTATAGTGGGTCTGAGAAAGATCTCTGTCCGGAAATCTGGAGTCCGCATGGAAGAGGGAAGTGGACTCCCCTATCACTCCCCAGAACCTTACCTTAACTTCCCTGCACAGATCTGGGTCCGTCTGAGCGCAGATCCAGGCGAAACTGCTGATCGCTACCCCCTCCCCCCGTCACTTAATTGAGAATGTCCATCACCGCCCATAGAGTGGGGATTAGGCATGTGGAAGACTAGTGCTGCTTCCCCCATAAGGTAGATGTTGCTCTTTAGGGGATTTACACAACAGTCCCCTAACTTTATTAAATGAGCATCAGGCCCAGTGGGTGTATGTGCAGATGCCCACTTTGGGGGAGTCTGGGTCCATCTCTTAAATGTGATTTACCAATCAGCTATCTCTAGCAAGGACCCAGTCCACTGGATTGTATGCACAAGGCTTCATTATAAACATATATATAGGATATGGAGTGTATGGAGAGTCTGCCATCAACAACTTACCGGACTTACTCTTGTGGCTGGAACAAACGTTTAGTCGTACTTATAGGTTCTTCCCTGGATTAGGTTCACTTGAGTGAACTGTACAGTGACTACATTCATTCACCCCCTTCACTTCCCTGGAATTATCAACCAAATGCAGACAGCAGCAGTGATAAAGTGCGTTCAAGTCTTGAACACTATAATTGTGCGTATTAGTACTGGGCGTGAAAAGGGTAAAGGGTAAAGGTACGCCATTAGGGGTACATTTGAGTCAGTCAGTCCCTGCATTTGGGTCAGTCCCTGCTTCTATGGATTCCATAGAACCTTTTGCACAGATCCACCATAACTAAAAAATAGAGACATAAACAATTTCATTTTATTCTAATTTCAGGCAAATTTAATCATTTTTTTCTATAAACAATTCTCGCAACTTTGCATTTTGATTCATAATTCTGAGGGATTTTCATTCTGTTGGGAGTAAAGTTTGTTTTTCATATTATTCAGTTATTTTATTCATTCCTGCATTCCTTGGCAGAGTTTTTTCTCTCTCTATTTTTTTAACTCTTAGTTGCCATCATATAACACAGGGACACAAGGGCAGCACAATCCCATGCACAGTGGCATAACCAGTGTTGATGGTGCCCAGGGCAACTGAAAAAAAATGTGCCCTCCACCCTCTATTATACTTTTTTAAATAATAATAATAAAAATGGAATTATGGCGCCCCCTTGGACCTCGGTATCCTTCCACCCCCAGGGCACGAGCTCTAAAAATCTCACCCTAGTTACTCCTTTGCTCATACATATTGCATATATATATATATTTCAAACACTTGCAGAAAAACACAGAGGGCAAATACAATAATGTATTTATTAATAATAGACAAAGGATGCCATATTAAAGCCAATAAACTTACTAAGATTTTATATTCCATGACAGTACCTTAAGAAATTATTAATTATTATGAATTATTCAACCAACAATATTCCTGAATATGCAGTGTTTATGATTCGCCTTAATTTACCCCTCATTGTTTATACCAGCACTTTTATGCTCCATTTAATAAGTGGTTAAGGGTTATGCTGGTGCAGTTGACCCCTTGGTGATGAAGTGGTTAACAGCAGAACACAGGAGTTGCTGCTGATAACAGCACTAACCTAGCATGGAAACTGATCACTGTAATGCTGCATAGGGTTTATTTCTGCTCTGTTAGTGATTAATTCCCAAGGGGTCAGATTTAGCATCCTTTAGTGATGAACTTGTTATATAACAGTATCTGAGACCAGGGTTGCAATATTTCAAGCATATGATCCTTAAAAATACAATTTATTTTGCATGGTCTGGCAGGCATTTTGATTATGTTCAATATAATTGCCAAAAAAAAACAAATTGTAAAAAAAAAAAATAATCTCTTATAGAAAATAATCCAGTATACAGGAATTACAGTAACTGCGAGACAGAACAGATTGTGACACAGGAGGCTCCAGCACGCTCACAGTTAACACATTCAAATGATGAGCAAGCATAACTTCCAATGAGAGGATGTCTAGGGCATTTTGAAAACAGATGGACCAATAGGGTTAGCAGATGGGTGGGACACTAATGCTGGAGATGCTTTTTTCATCATTTCACCCTCTTTTTTTTTTTTAGTTTAGTAAATTACTGCAGTAAGGAATATGCTAAGAAGTGGTGCCTTTTCCTGGCATAATATGGGGCAAGAAGAACCATCCAACATAGTATGTTCACATTGATGTCCTGTGCTGACCATAAAATGCCCCAAGACTGTGAAACTTAAAACAAGAGCTTCCTGCTTACTTTATTCATCCCCAAGCAATGGGACCAACTCTATCAGTCTCAGTCCTTGGGGAAAGCATACACATACCACAGGAGGAGAAGACAATGATGAAGAAACCTTAGGGGGGATCTCTCTCACAAATCTAGTGGGTGCCCCCACCCCCCCAAAAAAAACAAATCCAAAAAACTCCACTCTCTGGCTGCACATTGCATGGGATGTGAGGAAACTGTGAGATCTCTTTATTGCTGTAGAAGAGCTAGTGATCCCCCTCTTGCTGCGACTTGCTGGTCCTTGGCCACCCGGCAGTCACTTTGTATGGAGAGGACGCCTTGGTGCAGGTGATTGGAGTAAGGATCAAAGCGAGGCAGCCGCTGTCCATGGTGCTGAACGTCTGTCTGGTGCTGAAGCTGAAACTACGGACACAGACTACTTCATCCCTCCATTATTAAGTCTGCAAGGACTTTCCTCCCCCTCACTGCTGACTTATTCCTGCCTGGTCTGCAGCCCACAGCAACGGGACCATGTGTAGCCTCAATGCACTGGGCATCTACCTATGGGAGACCCTTGTATTCTTCAGGTAATGCTTTTTCCTTATTACTGCAAAAAAAAATAAAAAAAATAGCAATCTAGAGGGGCTTAATAGCACAAGATCGGGTTATTGAGGGGGGTGGGAGCAGCATGTTTAATCCCAATCACTGTGTAATTTGTAGCTGGCGTGGTTTACAAACGTATCTAAGGACTTTATGTAATTAGTGCTGCAAAATCAGTAACCGCAGTGCTGATGAAAACAGCCCCGGCTTCTAGCAGGAGGGCGGCCACTGGTGGAAGTCTGAGGGTACTGCAGGCACGCGTGGCACTGTCTCGTTTTATCAGATGTGCCTTTTAGCATGCTTTTTGGAATATTAATATTAGATGTGGAGGATAAGCAAGCGACAATATGATCACATTTGACATTCTGGGGGTGTGGGGGTATATTGCCCCAGTTGCCTATGCTTTATAAACATTGCAGCACAACATTGCATATATTTTTGCATGCTAATGCAGGAAACTATGTTCAGGATTGTGTCATGTGCAATAAAAGTCTACTAAGAAAATCTATATAAAAAATAAATAGGAACAGTGCATATTTGCATTAGCATAAATATGTCGATTAAACGTTTAACATAAATACTTCATGTGACGTTCATGTTATTTTATTGCCATATGAATTTAGATATCCTAAAATTGTTATTTATTAAAGGCTATTCGTTATAATAGATGTTTGTGGTGTGCGTAATACTGTAAACCCCAATGATTTTTTTTTTTACACTGTAAATCAGCGATGCGGTAGAGGAATTCCAAAGGGCCATTAATCACATTTGTCAGAGTAACGTCATTCTTCGTCAGGACTAGTTGAATTCTCTTCATTACAGGAGTGATTTTTTTATACTTCTTTTTTAGCTTTTTTTGTGTGAGAAGTTATATTGTAATAGGCAGCTTACATAGACTGAGCTGTGATGTTTTTATGTCTCCAGAATAACAATACACAATAGTCTATTTAAAACAGATTCTTTAGGCCTTGTAGTTACATACTTTAAATTTAGCCACCTAATAATCATTTTAAAGTCTATTAAATAATATAACGAAATGGAGCTCTAAGTATCTACTTCACGCTTTCTGGTAAGCACTTACTTCATATCAGGTGAATTAAAAAATTGCTGCAAAATTGAGAGCTATTAAAGCAAGATAAAACTCTTTTGCTTTCTTTAAGAATCTCCTTTGAGTACTTATTGCACTATTATGCAAGGAACCATTGATTCAATTATTATATGTTTAGTCTCTGCTTTTGTTTTCAATTCATCTGTATTTGAGACTTCACTTTGTTAAGTTGGCTAAACCACAACATTAGTTTATCTGTTTTATCATACATTTTTTCCTCAAGTTTTTATAATTATACAAAAATTCTCTGTTTCACCATGATAATTAACTGTTTAAGCTCTACCAATCTATTTGCTATTTTGCTGTCTTTTGGTACTCAGTTTAAATAAGCCTATGGAGGTCAATATGTAAAATAAGGTGAACAGGTATTCAGTCCCTAAGCACACATTAGTACTCAACCAAGCAGTTATACCAGTAACCCACTATGGAATCACGTGTAGTACCACTCTGAATATCATGCAGAAACATATCCTGTATACAGTGTGTGTGTATGGAGATATATATATATATATATATATATGTATGTAATTTTAAGGTACATTTTCTACATATGTTATTCAGTCCCCAATAATTGTTTTAATTATGTCTACTACAATCTGGTATCACAAAAGTCTACATCTTTAAAGCCTTGGCCATTCACCAGAGGTACAAGTAGCACTGGTTGAGAACCGCTGCATTAATATACAATATACATCATAGTGTCAACAGGATCATATCACATTCATGTTTTTCACCCTCTGGCTTTTGCGATCTCTGGGTCCCTATACAGTAAGCTCTCACTTGGTGCCATTCTTTTGTTCGGTCTCGTCAAGGAGCCGGCTGTAGACATTTTGACAATGCAATTAGCTAATGATAATAAATAGGACTCTTCTATCAGTATCTCATCAAGTGCAAAGCTAAAGCCATATAACCATTTAAAAGGCACATGTATTTTAACAAATGTATACTTGGCGCAAATGTATATAAATAATAAATATAGCTTGTATACCACATAATGTTTATTTGAATAAAAAAAAATGTGTTGCTTTTACATTTGTGTTTAGCTTAAAATGTTAAATAATTATTATCTAAATATAATAATATGATAAGACAGCGCAAAAATCCAGTATGCACTTATTTCCTGATAGGGTAGAAAAACATATAGCATTCAGTGTAATAAAATAGGTATGCTATATTGTGTTAAAGCATATATGTCACATACAAGTTTCTGTCTTTAAATAGCAAGATAAGTACCTTTTAACATGGAGATTGTAGATTTGTAGATTTCTTTGTTTTATCCTTTTCCTACAAATCATTATAATCTTTAAATATGTGTCCGGGGAAAAATCTATCGACAGAGTCAGGCACAGGGTCACAGACTATCGTGTCATATGATAGGGAAAAGTATGATATTATATCGCAGTTAAAGCCCGGAGGAGCATTTCAAAGCCTCCCTGCCAACTACATAATTTGACATGTGAATGTAGCTACAATGATAACCCAGAATCATTTATTATTAATAGTGGTCTAAAGTTTTAAAAGTAAGGGAAAATGTAAATTCAGCTGATTTATGTAAACTTTTTTTCATGCAATTAACGTTTTATTAGTAATAAATGTCAAACAGATTTTCAAACAGTTTTTAGTCTATAGTGAAAATATCAGCAAATGCTTATAAAAAATCTCTCAATACATAAACTACATGCGGACATGTCAGCTAGTGCACATAATGTAAGGAAGTCCTCCATGGGGTTAATACTGTCACCGAGGCCAATGTAGACTGCACTAAGGAGCTATATAGACATCAAAAGGGTCACCCACTCTGTCCTGTTCAGAGATGTTACTGAGCAGATCTGGTCACATGATACACAAGCCATAAGGTTGGGTCTTATGCAGTCCAATTAGTGTTGTCTTCTATGTCAGATGGTCTCAGGATTGCTCTTACATCAAACTGATCCCGGCCAAATGTTCATAGACCCTGACAATAGGTTTTGCATGAGACAGGTTGATCTCAAATGTCTGTGTGTGATTGGCCAACTTTACAACCAGAAAAAGTGTGACCCTTTCAGTATAAGCATTCATATATCATGTATTAGTTTAAAAGAATCATAGAATTCCATCATCTAAGTGTGAGTAACTCCGAAGTACTGTACCAATGCGATGTGAGCCTTAGACTGAGAGTTTACTATACTGTGCAGTGATGGCATTAATCTATAGACAGTGCTATGATCATGACATAGTAATAGTCAACATCTGAATTAAAGGTGTTTACTAACATGTCATCTAAAGGAAAGGTCACCATCACTCATACATGAGTTGGGTACAACAGCACAAACAAAACAGAAAGACTCTTCCTAACTCAGATGAATCTTACAGCTTGAAATGAACGTTGTTCCGTCTTTGTGTGCCCAAATAATGAACCACCCCCATCCTCCTCACATTACAACATGGTTTGTCGTCCAGGTGCAGATTCACAAATCTTTCTGTATCAAGCCTCTTTGGGGGTTTATTCTAATGTTGCTTTCAAACACAGTCATAGAATAATGGGGAAATGCAAATTACAGAGCAACTAATTATTTGATTATTGTGGAAAATAATAGCTATGTAAATTACAATTAAAAACGGTGTCAGTTTTATTATCAATCTACGTCCCCTGGTAATAAGGTAATGATATAATAGCACACAAATGTATCAGTAAACCTGCAGGGGGGGGGAGCGGGAGGCATCTTATTCATTTTCTTGAATCATCTAAATTGTTCCGACAGAAGTGTGTAATGTAGACACCCTCCAGAATGCCAGAATACAATGCTTGAGCCAACAGAAGACATCAGATAGGAGATAAACATAAAGGATCATGGGCCGTATTCAGAGATCCGTTTTCATGGCGAGATGCGTGCGTATTTTTGCGAACGGATGAACTGCGCATGCGTAATACTTTTTGTTATGCAATCTACGTTGATTATCTGCTCGTAAGTCTAGCAGGCACTGACCTTTGAATCGTACATGGGTACGTACGCACGGATCTCCTACGTAGAAATACGCACATGAGAATTTAAATAAAAATGGGCGGGGGGAGGCATTTTAATGAAGGATTGTGGGCGTGACTAGCATGAAACGCACGCACGGAGGACACCTACGCACGCAACTGCACACGGAAAGATACAAGTGGTCTATGGAGGTGTAAGTCTACGAGAGCATGGATCAGCAAGGGGGGTGTCAGGGGTTTTGGTGGGTGTTCCTAGCTACGTGCGTGCCTTTATTTGCGGTCACGATTGCAGACGCATCTCTGAAAACGGCCCCATATTCACAGCTGAGAAGCAGACGCTTCTTAGGTGCGGATCCTTGGTAAATGACGTACTACACATGCGTCGTAGGTCATTTAGGCAATCTATGTACCAGTTAGGTCGTAGATTGCCTCCGTGCAGTCTGTAAAGACCGCATAAAGTATTTTAAGTAGAAAGAGGCCTGAATGCTGCCTCGGGGGGTAATTAGGTAGAAGTGGGAGGGGGGGGGGTTAGATTAGCTGGGGAGGGCAGGGGGGGGG
>WWET01000056.1:778410-799022 GCA_011038615.1 Limnodynastes dumerilii
CACTAACCTGAACGTAGGGACGCTGGGGGACGTCCCCTCCAGCGTCCCTACGGTGCTGCTACGGACGCCCGCCCGATTGGTTGTTCTGGATCAGGCCCTATGGCCCGTATTCAGAGTACCGGACGTATCTTTTTATTACGTAGATTGCGTAAATGCGGTCTGAAAGACATTGAGATATTGGGTCTCCAATGCTTACCCCCCCACTCCAAACTCCAGTAACCCCCCCCCATGCACGGAAACTCAGGCCTGGTTCAGACTTAAGTAGGAAATAAGTACACGAGGACTACGCACTTATGTGGCAAGTTTATTCCCATGACACCCTAGACATTCCCATGACATTCTTCTTGTTCTTATGGATTTTAGCTGACTTCCGCCACCATAGGCCTACCTTAACTTTCCATGCACATGTTTGTGTGGCGTTTGCCAAAGTAAGAATGGAATTGTCTAACCCCGCCCATACTGCCCAATTTAAATGCCTCCCCCCACCCACTGTGCGTAACCTCGTTCTTACACAGTGCTGGCACACTCCTTATTATGAATGTAAGTACGAAGTAGTTAGTATGTACCGAGATCAACTCCGTGTGTACTGATTGCTGTGTGCATGCGAAGATAGCAAAAAGATACAAACATACACACACAGCCTGCGTATTTTTAGGAACGTTGTTAAGTCTGAACACGGCCCACAGTCTTCAGTACAACATATGACTTCCGCACAGGAAAAAAGTACACAGTGTAGGCAGAGCTCAGAGGAAGTCATCAAAAACTCTCTGCTCACTACTTTGTGTCAAATTACTGTGGTTAAGCAGTCTCCTTACACCGTCTTAGTGATACACTTTAAAAAAAAAAAAAATAGTTTTTTACCACAGGATTGATATTACTTAATATCTATATATTTCTCTATGTTTAAAACCATCTGATAGAACATTAGAGGTTTTGTAAGTACAGAAATACAGAGATAAAGTGGCAGATTTGTGCTGTGGCTGAAGCTTAGTTTAATGTAAAGGAAATGTTTAGACCTTTTCATCCTTCCACTAATGCTCTCTTCATGTTCTGAAATCTTAATTGGCCACTTCTAGCTCAGCGGGGAATAGATCTGGTCTTGTAGTAAGAGCAACAGAATATATCTTTAATATGATTAGTCTTATACGTGACCCATTCCTCCTTATTAAAGAAGAAAACCTGAAAAGATACAAAAAAGACAAGGGACTTGATAAGGGCCAATCAATAGTCATGTTTCCGCCGTGAGCAAGCGTGGACAACATAATTCCAGTATTGCTTTAACTGATCTATTCTTCTCCTTCCAAAAATTCTACTTTCGTTTTTTTTTTTCCCAGGATCCTAACATGTACCTCAGGCTTGGACCATTATAAAGTGAATTTTCCACCATGAATTATAACCCTTCCCTTTAATCTCATACCCGCTTTGCAAACCACTCCTTCAGCTTGCTCATGAACACAGCACCCCCTTCCTGAACTCTTAGCCTGTATAAACCTCCCTTAATAGCTTAAAAAGAGATTGCTTTTATAGATTGTGTATATTATTGATTAATGATGTTCTGTTTTGCGACAGATCATTGTACGACAGCTGAATGTGGAGTGCCGGCAATTGCCAGCAGTCTCCATTTAAGAAAGCGGCGGTGATGCGAGTCCTGTAATTGCGACTGAGTCATTTGCCGACACGTGTTTTTACCTAACCCTTCCCTAACCCTCTGTTTCCTGCATCCTAACCCTAACCTTCTCCTTGTTCAGCCCTAACCCTCCATGTTTAACAGCCTAACTCGAGCCCTCCATGTTCTGTAGCCTAACCATCACACTCCATGCTCCGTAGACCCTCCATTTTTCACAGCCTAAACCTAGCCTTCCCCTTAATCCCTAACCCTAGCCTTATACCCACAGCAACCGCCGCTGCCTAACACTAACCTTATACCTGCCGTCTGTAGCTATTGGGAACTGGGAAATAAGTCGCCATTCCCAATAGCAATTTTCCATGTGCAGATGTTTTTTGCAGAAGTTGCAGATGTTTTCGCCATTACGCTGGGGGCTGTACCATTGTCAAAATAGGGGCACCAAGCCGACAACTGCATCCCAGATAAATGTTATTTTCTGATTTCTACCACTGAATAAACCTATCCTGCGCCGATCATTTTTATATCCTCCAGATCATTCAGGTATTAACTGTCTCCCCTTGTTTTCTTACACATATCATCCACTTATTTTTACATATCCTATTTACATTGGATACAGTCTGCAACAGAAAAAAAAGTATTTTCGAAATGCAGGGATTTCTGCTGCCTTTATTTCAAAAATACTATTGTTGTGACATTTTTAGGAATGAATGGGTCCCAGCTGATAACGGCCCTATTCCAAAAGGGCTGTTCTCTCCCAGCCAATTCCAAACTCTCTGGGAAGTCCCAGCCAGTTCCAAAATGGTACGTTGATAGCGTAATTAAGCTACTACGCATGCATAGTAGCTCAATTCTTAAAACAACGTATGTAAGATGAAAACTACGTAACTGTGAATCCGGACCTAGGAGTCACCACAGTCTATGATTTAGCCGATCTCCCATCCGCCACTGCAAACTTTCTCCAGTTATCCTCATGTCAGGATAGTTAAAAATTCATCAAGTTTTATTTTGTACACTGTGTCGTAATGAATAATAGATGGCTACTACCACATTACACTGTTTTATTGGGAAATTCAGTGTCTGAATAATACAAATTTTCATAAATAAACCAAACTATTTCACATTTCCCAACAAAATGTTACCATGGTTTTTATTTTATGTATATATTTTTTAGAATATTTTTTTTCCACCACCGAGATAATTTATAAGCCACCCTCAGGATGTAAATATGTTGAGAATTAAGGTTATCTGCGTCTAATGCCCATGTATTTTATTATGCAGTAGCAATAAAACAATGTTCAGGCAGCAGACCTGGAACAAATCTCTAGCTCCCCCTTTCCCCTTCTTATATTTATTCATAAAGTATTCACAAACAATGAAAAGTCATATATTTCCACTTCATGCATTCAGGTATTATCACAGATAATCTGACAGTGTAATTTATAGAATAAGTAGCCTTGGCTACTGAATGGGGTAAGAAAAATCACCTTGAAGGAACACAGTGGACTTGAAAAGAGATTTACACCTCGCTGTTAAAAATGATGTACTTTGTTTTTTAAATGTTTAGTTATCACCATTTATTATAGAAGAAAATCAATTAATATTTATAATAATGAACAAATATTTTTTTGAATAAAGCTTTATATGTATTTTGTTGAATCTATTCTAAATATTATTTTTCACAGTTGCTAGGCATGCTCCTTGAAAAGTGATTTGTCCCCAATAATTTGCCAGCAAAACCAGGCCCGCAACAATGTGGCTACAGTCTATTTATCATAGCAAAGATATTTTGTCTTCATTACTAATAGTTAAGATTAGAAAAAAGAATTGTATAATAAAAAGTGAGAATAAAAATTAATAGAAAGTATTTTAGTCTATTTTTGCAGATGAAGAGAGAATGGCACACCCTTAGAGGGTGGAGGGAGAGAATGGAGTGCAAGGGATAGAGGAGAGAGAATGCAGCAGAGAGGGGGATAGAATGGAGCACACAGAGAGGGGGATAGAATGGAACACACAGAGAGGAGAGAGGGAGAGAGAATGCAGCACTCAGAGAGGGGGATAGAATGGAGCACACAGAGAGGGGGATAGAATGGAGCACACAGAGAGGGGAGAGGAAGAGAGAATGGAGCACACAGAGAAGAGGGAGGGAGAATGGAGCACACAGAGAGGGGGGGTGGGAGAATGATGCACACAGTGCAGGAGAAGGAGAGAGTATTGAGCACACAGAGTAGGGGGAGGGAGAGAGAATATGGAACACAGATAGGGGCGGGAAAGAGAATGGAGTACACAGAGAGGGGGCAGAGAGAATGGAGCACGGGGGAAAGGGGGAGGGAGGGAAAATGGAGCACAGAGAGAGGGGATGAAGAGAGAATGGAGCACACAGAGAAGGGGGGAGGGAGAGAAAATGGAGCACAGAGAGAGAGAGGAGGAAGAGAGAATGGAGCACACAGATAAGAGAGAGGGAGAGAGAATGGAGCACACAGATAGGGGAGGGAGAGAAAACGGAGCACAGAGTGAAGGGGGAGGAAGAGAGAATGGAGTATACAGAGAGGGGGAGGGATAGGGAATGAATGGTACAGTGCTCTGGAATATGTTATATAAAGGACACAATTACACGTGTACACATTTCCAAAGAACTTCAGCTTTTCAGGACAATACATTATTTGAAGTAAACTATTTTTCTTTACTGTTTCCTGATAGCATGAACTGAATATTAGGTTCTTCAATAAGATTACTCTATAAAGCAAATACATCTATCCTTCAATCACATCTAAAAAAATATCTGCTGTAGACTTGCATTTGTCATTGTTGAGAGATCTTTATTGCAAGATAATATGTATAGGAAGTTTAATGTTTTATGTAGTTTTGTTGTTCTGCGAGTTAAAAACTCCTTTGGAACTAAGTTGCGCTGTGGACAAGTTGCAATCTCTGAGGCAGCAATGTGACCATACCAGGACAGAGGTACAACACAACTGAGTGACATTTTTCATTTACCATTCCTTTACGCTTATCGATCTCTGATTGGCCAGGAAACACTGCAGGGGCGTGGCAGGTCTGAAAGATGGATACTAGCTGTTTACTGCAGACACAGCAGTGTGGGAATCCTGTAGAAGAGATACAAGTGGTTTGAGTGACGCTAGTCATGTGCATATTTATATTAAATGCATTCTATTACATGCATTGCTGCTAAAAGGAAGATTTGTGTCATCCTATTACTTTATGTTGCTTACAAAATGATTAGTTGCCTAAACCAGACTTAATAACGACGGCTAATTTATGGATGCGATATACCTACGCAAGCCGAAAATACGCATTGTGGGTGGGGGGGGAGGCATTAAAATTGTACAGTATGGGCCGGATTAGACTCCTACGTACGATGAGGCGAAACGTACAACCAGAAATACGCAAGGAAAAGTTGAGGCAGGTTCTGAACACGTAAGTCAGCTAAGTTACGTGCGTGCGAGGGGAGTGCGTTATATTTAGTAGTGCGTAACTTGTGTACACTTGCATACGTAAAACGACTTTCAGTCTGCATCAGGCCTTATGTCAATAAACTGTCACCACTTTCAGTGATATAGTCATACCTAGAAGTAGGGCCCCAAAATTGGAGCTGTCCCACCTAAATCATTTGGTCGGTATGTTTTAGTACATGTCAAACTTTGTAAGAGGAATAGCTAACACTTATAGAAGCTCAGCATAGTGATGTAACTGGGGTTATAATGAAAAAATATACATTTACAATAAAAACAAACTAACTTTGGTTACGTTACAAAGATTTTTTTTTTACGTGATTTAGGTATTTATATTCTACATATATACTTTTTATACTTTGTATTAAACTCCATTAAAAAAAATGTATTTATGTGTAAGCAGATCTCTAAATACGGCCCACTTTAGACTTACACCAGCTCAGGACTAGTGTAAGTATAAAGCCCCATACATTTTAACCGGAATCAGCCTGCATACACACTACACACAATTTCCAGTTGAGCTTTTATTATTAAAATGGCTTGATCATTGACATTGCAATGATCAGGCATGATAGTTGCAGTATAGACACTTGCACGATAATGTTCAAAACATTCCTTTATCGGGTGATTTGAACGATTATCGTAAAAGAAAAAAAAAATGTAGTGTTTCTGGACAGTGGAGTTTTTTATCCCATAAATTGCCCTATTCGTTGTTACAACACAGCCCTACATATCTTACAGTCACTAATATCTAATTAAAGAATAAAACACGTTTTAGAACTGCATACACTGCTGAATACAATACAGCATGTTGTTTTGTTTTATGTGAGCTCTATGGAGCTGTGCTACTGTCTGCGTTTCAGCTGGAGTTCGCACTGCGCATGCACATAATGGGAGCTAGCACAGAAAGATGGACGCCCTGCTGCTGGAGCTCCACGATATTAAAATGAGAAAAGGCGCAGTGGCTGTGTAAGCTGCCTGCGTTTCTGTGATATTCTTACGCCATGATAGAGGATGGTGCAAGTCATAGGCTCAAATCATTTTCAATGAGGAAATGGCCCAAAGGTGTTAAATAAAATGTGATATTAACTTTGGAAAAATGTTCCCTGGCGTTTTATAAATGAATGAATGAACTGTAAAATAAATTTCAGCAGAAAAAAAATTGCCACATTAAAAGCAAAATGAATGTTATAACCATATATACAACTATAAACAACATTGCTGTGTATAATGTATAAATCATTTTAAGGGGTCTTTTCATATTGTTAAACTGAAAAAACAAAAACATTATAAAAAAAAACATTAAAAAGATAAGAAACTGGCATAATCAGCGACAGAACAACCATACGGCATACGGCTACATCTGTGGGGTTAGATTACTGCTCTTTTTGCTTACGACCTGTTCCTAAGTTTTTTCTATCCTGAGAATTACTAAAACTCCATCATGGCTTTTTCTTATTTTTAGCAGTTACAGCATGCAGATAGTTGGACAAATATTGGACCGGATTCCCAACCACATTTTTTTTTACTTAAGTGCCTATTTATAAGTGCAGAGCTAATGCGCACACGTAGTAAATATTTTATGCTATATATGTAGCATTTCGTTACATAGATTGTGTACATGCGGTCTTCAAAGACAAACAAAACGCTACGTAGATAGGGTAAAATATTTACTACGCGGCGCATTAGCTCTACACTTATAAATAGGCACTTATGTAAAAAAAACGTGATTGGGAATCCAATCCATTATTATTCGCAATTGATAACAATAATTAACAACATAGGCACATAC
Organism: Limnodynastes dumerilii; assembly: GCA_011038615.1. Taxonomy (NCBI): domain Eukaryota; kingdom Metazoa; phylum Chordata; class Amphibia; order Anura; family Limnodynastidae; genus Limnodynastes; species Limnodynastes dumerilii. Next base: position 785,297 of record WWET01000056.1, read on the forward strand.
ACATCTAACAACATATAACAAAGAAAATGCACATCTAACGAGAAAATACACATCTAACAACATATAACAAAGAAAATACACATCTAACAACATATAATAAAGAAAATACACATCTAACAACATATAATAAAGAAAATGCACATCTAACAACATATAATAAAGAAAATACACATCTAACAACATATAATAAAGAAAATACACATCTAACAACATATAATAAAGAAAATACACATCTAACAACATATAATAAAGAAAATACACATCTAACAACATATAATAAAGAAAATACACATCTAACAACATATAATAAAGAAAATACACATCTAACAACATATAATAAAGAAAATACACATCTAACAACATATAATAAAGAAAATACACATCTAACAACATATAATAAAGAAAATACACATCTAACAACATATAATAAAGAAAATACACATCTAACAACATATAATAAAGAAAATACACATCTAACAACATATAATAAAGAAAATACACATCTAACAACATATAATAAAGAAAATACACATCTAACAACATATAATAAAGAAAATACACATCTAACAACATATAATAAAGAAAATACACATCTAACAACATATAATAAAGAAAATACACATCTAACAACATATAATAAAGAAAATACACATCTAACAACATATAATAAAGAAAATACACATCTAACAACATATAATAAAGAAAATACACATCTAACAACATATAATAAAGAAAATACACATCTAACAACATATAATAAAGAAAATACACATCTAACAACATATAATAAAGAAAATACACATCTAACAACATATAATAAAGAAAATACACATCTAACAACATATAATAAAGAAAATACACATCTAACAACATATAATAAAGAAAATACACATCTAACAACATATAATAAAGAAAATACACATCTAACAACATATAATAAAGAAAATACACATCTAACAACATATAATAAAGAAAATACACATCTAACAACATATAATAAAGAAAATACACATCTAACAACATATAATAAAGAAAATACACATCTAACAACATATAATAAAGAAAATACACATCTAACAACATATAATAAAGAAAATACACATCTAACAACATATAATAAAGAAAATACACATCTAACAACATATAATAAAGAAAATACACATCTAACAACATATAATAAAGAAAATACACATCTAACAACATATAATAAAGAAAATACACATCTAACAACATATAATAAAGAAAATACACATCTAACAACATATAATAAAGAAAATACACATCTAACAACATATAATAAAGAAAATACACATCTAACAACATATAATAAAGAAAATACACATCTAACAACATATAATAAAGAAAATACACATCTAACAACATATAATAAAGAAAATACACATCTAACAACATATAATAAAGAAAATACACATCTAACAACATATAATAAAGAAAATACACATCTAACAACATATAATAAAGAAAATACACATCTAACAACATATAATAAAGAAAATACACATCTAACAACATATAATAAAGAAAATACACATCTAACAACATATAATAAAGAAAATACACATCTAACAACATATAATAAAGAAAATACACATCTAACAACATATAATAAAGAAAATACACATCTAACAACATATAATAAAGAAAATACACATCTAACAACATATAATAAAGAAAATACACATCTAACAACATATAATAAAGAAAATACACATCTAACAACATATAATAAAGAAAATACACATCTAACAACATATAATAAAGAAAATACACATCTAACAACATATAATAAAGAAAATACACATCTAACAACATATAATAAAGAAAATACACATCTAACAACATATAATAAAGAAAATACACATCTAACAACATATAATAAAGAAAATACACATCTAACAACATATAATAAAGAAAATACACATCTAACAACATATAATAAAGAAAATACACATCTAACAACATATAATAAAGAAAATACACATCTAACAACATATAATAAAGAAAATACACATCTAACAACATATAATAAAGAAAATACACATCTAACAACATATAATAAAGAAAATACACATCTAACAACATATAATAAAGAAAATACACATCTAACAACATATAATAAAGAAAATACACATCTAACAACATATAATAAAGAAAATACACATCTAACAACATATAATAAAGAAAATACACATCTAACAACATATAATAAAGAAAATACACATCTAACAACATATAATAAAGAAAATACACATCTAACAACATATAATAAAGAAAATACACATCTAACAACATATAATAAAGAAAATACACATCTAACAACATATAATAAAGAAAATACACATCTAACAACATATAATAAAGAAAATACACATCTAACAACATATAATAAAGAAAATACACATCTAACAACATATAATAAAGAAAATACACATCTAACAACATATAATAAAGAAAATACACATCTAACAACATATAATAAAGAAAATACACATCTAACAACATATAATAAAGAAAATACACATCTAACAACATATAATAAAGAAAATACACATCTAACCTCCCCCTTTATCTAATACTTTACTGACCCAGTCAAAAAATTCAATAAGATTTGTTTGACATGATCTTCCCCCAGTGAATCCATGCTTTTTATATTTAGATTCAGTGTAATTTTCTGTCATTTATGTCTTCTTCAATTACAATAAAGAATTTCAACATCATTTTTTTGGGGTTTTATATTAAGCAAAAAAATAAAACCCTTTAAAAATAAAGGATCCTACCAGATACCGACCTCACACCATCTACCGATTTCTGTACATGGTGGACAGAACACAGCTGTAAAACACTGCATATGCTGACAGCAGCGGTTATGCATCCAGTGCTCTTTCTAGGTCTAGCAAAACCAAAATTATCTCCATTTGTGCCCATATTTTGCCAAGCCTCCATTTGTGCCCCTTCTGTGTGTCCAGCCTCCATTTCTGTGTAAAGCCTCCATTGTGCCCTTATTGTGTCCAGCCTCCATTTCTGTATAAAGCCTCCATTGTGCCCTTATTGTGTCCAGCCTCCATTTTGCCCCTACTGTGTTCAGCCTCCATTGTGCCCCTTCTATTTAAAAATGTACTTACCATTGTATTCTTTCTGTTCACTGTCTTCTTCCTCTGTGGGGCACTGCCCACTAGCATCATTCACATGTACTGTACTCGGAATCCATGGTTCCTATGGGAGCCCTGTAGGACCAGTTCTATTTCCATGAATAACGCTGCCGCATATGTGAGGAAGTGTTATTCAGTGAAACTGGTTTGATAGGAGCCCTGTATTCCCAGTACAGGGTCTGTAAATGTTGCTTGCCGCATCAGGCGGCCGACGTCTGTGTGAGCCACGGTCTGTGCGCCCAGAGGGAGGGCAGTGTGATCCAAAGAGGAATGCTGGCATGCTGGGCACATCTTTACGTCATCTAGGGATGCGCCCTGTGCAATTGCATGGCTCACTCCCCACTAAAAACAACCCTGTATGCATTGATCTTGAGTTCTGTACATTTAGCATGTCAAGGGTTTTGGGGTGAGTGGAGTCTTTAAAACTCTTGAGGCATTTAGGACCGTATTCTCACTTAAGATTGAGTTAAGAGTGAGGTTCAGAACCGCATCTAACTCACGCACTTGTATCATTAATGAAGTGCTCACACAAAACACAACCACCATGTACACTGTATATTACACTGAAGCACTGCACATTTGTGGTGGGATCACTCGTAGCTGCATTGAGTTTGGTGTAGAAAAATACAACAAAACATAACATATTGTTCATATAAATAACCTCTTCCCTTTTTTTTTGGGCACGTGTGTGCAATCCATTTATAAATGCGCGATGCCACACCAGCATCAACCCCTTACAGCTCTCACCACACAAAAATAACAAGAATCATCATATAAATAGCCACTGGAACGTAAAACGCCAATCTGATTGGCCAATCCATTGTGCTGAAATGTAATAGCTGTTTACAGAACACATACTAAAAATGAGAAAGAACAGAATTGGCAAATCACCTGCCACGAAGCGCAAGGTCATAATGGAATCGTTATTGCTCATGAGTTGAAGGAAATGAGAAGTGGAGAAGTTTTGTATCCCTGAGGCGACTGAAGTCCTCTTGACCATGAAAGACTTGGGTAGTGGAACTCTGCATAAAACAGTTGTGACATTTCAGTTTCCATTCCTGCAACCGACTCCACAGAGAGAACAATGTTTAAGCTGTGATTTACCTGATCTGCGGAACCTCCAGCATTCTAAATAAACAATCATCTCTCCAATTGCTCGCTTGCTCAAGTACTTTACTAAGGACATCAATTGTTCAAAATAAGAAATATATGTTTTATAAATTCATGATTCATGGACCAGAAACCAGATATCGGATTTTCCTCTCATTGGGCCTACACTCGGGTGCGTTTTTACGATGGTCGTAAGCGTAAAAACGGACATTTGTGCTTACCGCACATGCTCGGGGCAGATTTTACGCTCATGTTATGCTAAGAAAGTCTAAGCGTATGGGCCTTGAACATACCAGCTTCGTAACAATGCTCGAGGGGGCGTGACTGCCATACGAAACCCGTAAATACGCACCAAGGGCGGGGTGAGGCATTTAAATTGTACAGTATGGGCGTGCTAAGCGTCGTAAGGAGCTTACGGACGCCCGCGGTTACGATCAGAAAAGTCAGGGTAGGGTTTGCTGGGCGTACGACCAAGAGGAGTGCCTATGGGAGTGCATCGTAGGCACGCTGGCGTAAATACGCTACGCACATGAGCGTTTCATGAGCGTAGGTCTGGATCAGGCCCATTGGGCTGGATCCAGACTTAAGAAGGAGCCTGAAATTAAGAGAGGAAAGTTACAACTTAAGTAAGTGCTTGAAATGAGTTACTCCTGGGCTAAACCATGTTGATTGCAGGGGAGTCATATTTCACCTGTTGCAAACAGTATTAGAGTTGAGAGGTGATGTTTCCTGGCCCAAGTCTAAATAATAGTGTGATAGTAAAGCTGGTGATGGTTTGGCCCAGGAGTAACTTTTCTCTCTTAATTTCAAGCTCCTTCTTAAGTCTGGATCCAGCCCATTGCCATGTAGTCAGATTGGATTTCGTACGATTTTTACGTTCTGCGTCCTTGCCACCAGATCGTGATGCTATCCACCCTTGCCAGGCTTACAGAAAATGACACTTCCAACAGCTTTTGAAAGGGGTGTGGGTTGCACTTGTTGGGTGTGATTTTGTATTATAACGTACACGTCAATGCACTGTGATCTGACTTCCAATATGCCACCATTATAGGTCGGCACAAGTTGGAAAACATGAGTTAGTATATGGCTATTGGTGGATCGATGCTGCAGGGGGTGTGGCTACATGAATGCCTGTAGTTCACGGAGCTGATCCCCACAATAACTACAGACCAGCAAGCATACAACTCGGTACTTTGCATAAGGTCCACAATTCCCAAAGATTAATTTTCCTTTATGGAACCATATACTGAAAAATATTGTTTAAAGTTTCTTGTTTTAAAAGAAAAAAATCTACATTTTTACATTGTTAAATATTTGTTATCAACATAAATTTAGAATGTATTTTAATTCAGTTAAAATATTTTTGCAATGTACATGAACTTAAAACTTCCATATATGCAAAAGCTCCATTGTACAGAATGTGGGCATATAGAATCTTGTAAAATACGCACAGTATTCCCATTGGGCCAGTGGTCTTTAAAAGCAGCCCTAAAAACCCTTGTTTTTTTTTAGAGAGATTTGAATGTTATCTGTATTGTGTGAGGGTCACCAGTATGCTCCGTGTTTTGGGTGGCGGATAACACGCTGTTCTATGCTATTCATTTTGATCACTAGGATGCTCTCTGCATTGTATAGAAGTCACTATAAAATTCTGCAATTTACAGGGGTTACAGGAATGTTGGTGATTGCTGATTTATTTTTAATATTGGGAGCAATGCCAGATTACCAAAGAGGCAGAGTAAGGACCGGGCTATGGACCCCGTGCATTTTAGGGACCCTGCGACAACGGATTAAAATAATATTAATTTGATCCTATAAGAAAATTACAATTGAGATTTTTTTAAATTGCTTCCAAAAGATAGAAAAAATAATCAACTCAAACAAATGAAAACTTAAATGAAAGACTCTGGGTCTGATTCAGACTTAAGAAAGAGCTTAAAATAAAAGAGGAAAGTTACTCCTGGGCTAAACCATGTTGATGGCAGGGGAGTTATATTTCATCTGTTGTAAACAGTATTAGAGTTGAGAGGTGATGTTTCCTATCCCTAAGTCTAAATAAATTACAATTGAGATTTTTTAAAATTGCTTCCAAAAGATAGAAAAAATAATCAACTCAAACAAATGAAAACTTAGATGAAAGACTCTGGGTCTGATTCAGACTTAAGAAGGAGCTTAAAATAAAAGAGGAAAGTTACTCCTAGGCTAAACCATGTTGATGGCAGGGGAGTTATATTTCATTTGTTACAAACAGTATTAGAGTTGAGAGGTGATGTTTCCTATCCCAAGTCTAAATAACAGTGTGATAGTAAAGCTAGTCAGTATCTGTGTGCAGTAAGCAATTCAAAGATATATCCCTGCATGCAAGAATAAAATTAACTTGATTCCCCCTCCAATCAGCAGGGTTTTCCCCAGGTGTAACTTTCCTTTTCTTATTTTAAGCTCCTTCTTAAATCTGAATCAGGCCCTCTATAGAGAAAATACTGTATTAATGTATTTTCTCCATTAACAACTTAAAGTACATAAACCATAGACATCACAGTCACATTAGAGTTTGTTTCTTAAAAGCTCCTCTTCTGTCAGCTGTCTGTTTGTAAAAAATGTTGGTGCAAGTGCAGCGTACAAACGTGTAATGTACAAAATGATGTCGGCCCAGATTGACAACACCGTACGTGTTCCACATATGGTCTTAATTTCCCAATAGTAGCTACTACGCATGTGTAGTAACTATTTTACGTAATCTACGTATCGTTTTGTTGCGGAGATTGCATATATGAGGTCTTTAAAGAAGACATATACGCAATCTACTTAACGAAACGATATGTAGATTACGTAAAATAGTTACTACGCATAGGTAGTAGCTACTATCGGGGAAATTAAGACCGTATATGGAACATGCACGGTGTTGTGAATCCGGGCTGTCATCTCCAGCTAGTGGTCGACGTGCACACTATTTAGTTCAATGTTATCTGTTAGGGCGCACATTAGGGGGACCCAGAGATTTCGACTGTGATGGGGCCTCCACAGGATTTAAACTAGGGTTGCCGACTTTTTAAAGCTTCCCTCTGGGAGATCCCAGAGGAAATCCCTAGATTTCTGCAAGGGGGTGGGGCTTAATGATGCGATTTATGCAAAATCACGTCATTAAGCCCTGCCCCCTGTCAATCACTACTGTAATCTTTAGTGTTCCAGTGGGTTGGGGCTTGATGACATCATCAAGTCCCGCCCATCCCTAGTAACTCTAGGGATTCCAATAGACATTGATAGGGGGTCAGGACTTGCAGGAGATTTGCCGGCTCTCCCAGGATACCAGGAGAACTGCCAAAATTTTGTCAGTTTCCCAGATATTCCAGAAGAGTCAACAATCCTAGTTTAAACCAGCACCGATTGGTTGGGAGATATGCCGGAGAACTGATTCGCCAAGACATTTGCCATCTTATTTGATTTAACACAGTAAATAACACTTGGGGCCAGATTACTAAGCTGCAGGAAAGGAAAATTGGAGATGCTGCCCACAGCAACCAATCAGATTCTAGCTCTCACTTTCTTATTACATATCAGAAAATGTCAGCTAGAAATTGATTGGTTGTTATGATCTCCACTTTTTCTTTCCCGCAGCTTAGTAAATCTGGCCCTTGGTGTGATTTAAGGTCAATCGGGGTTGTTAAATTGACACTTTACCACATATATATGCAGACATTAATGAGGTTTGTAAGTCAACTAGTCGTGAAATGCCTCAGTACGTTTTCCTAATTACATTCCAAACCCTCTACAAGACTATATAAAATGACATAAACATGTAGAGACAGGCTATGTTTATCCAAACCATTATGCTGACCAGGGGGATTTATCATTTAACCTTGGATGAGTTTGCAGCTCAGTCGCCCTAAAATTCAACTTCAAGGTTTAAAAAATCATTACTGGGTGTTCCCATAGGACTGAACTTTGCAATGGGGAGAGATTGTCGGCTAAGTAATGTGCTGATTGAATTGACTTTATGTGACACATAATGACTATAATAAAGATATATAGGTTGGCTAATGAATTAAAGATGTCAAGCAAAATTAATTAACAAAATAAATATTTAATCCTTTTGCACCATAATTTGCTCCAATAAAAAAAAACACCTTTGTATGTGGAATAGGAGAAAGACATTATGGTCATTTTATAGTAAACTGGTTTTTTTTTGTGTGATTTTTTATACATTCATTCTCCCTTGATTAACAAGTTTGTCCGATCGATTTATACTGATTACTTTGCACAATAAAATACATAATAGAAATGGCCAATTCTAGAAATGACATAGACGTCTATTACATAAAAAATAAATTATGAAACTAACTGTGTCTTAAAGTATAAGTTAATCATTTAATCAATTTATAATGTACTAAATTTGTACAACATGTTATCAATCATTTACTTACAAAGGCAAAATGTTCCTTATAGGCAGATGAGCGTGGACAGACTCGGACAACACATGGGGTACTATAAATTTTTACCCCAATGGGCAGGGCCACTGTCATCACATGCAGGGCACGGGGCCCGCCCCCTAAGTGACGTCATTGATGGCGTCACATAGGGCGGGGCCTGTCAGACACATTTAGCAAAATAAATAAATATACGCACCTAAAACCAGAAGAATTCTTAAGTGTGAATCAGGTCCTCAATGATTGGGTGATCGGGCCAATAATCGCTGTAGTCAGTGGGCAGGATACATTTTGTGAATTAACACTCTGGTGTGATTATTTGATTCTGTTTACATGCTTAATACTTTAATTTACATTTTAAGCTGAGCCAATCAGCTCTCTGAACAGTTTCCTTTTCTGCTATTGCCTCCCTCTTCTACTAGGACAATCAGTCCCAGCAGGAGAGTTGTATGGGAAATCACCCCGTTTATTGGGTTACCTCCTGCAGGGATCATTGATCGTCTCAGTGTATGGACAGCTGAAGTGTGATCTTTATCATTTGTTATTTTTGTAAAACATGCTTTATAGCTTAGTAATAAAGGGCTGGATCCAGACTTAAATAAGTGCTTGAAATTAGTTATTCCTGGGCTAAACCATGTTGATTGCAGGGGGAGTCAAGTTAATTGTATTCTTTGCATGCAGGGATATATCTTTGAATTGCTTACTGCACACAGATACTGAGCAGCTTTACTATCACACTGTTATTTAGACTTGGGATAGGAAACATCACCTCTCAACTCTAATACTGTTTGCAACAGATTGAATATGACTTCCCTGCAATCACCATGGTTTAGCCCAGGAGTAACAAATTTTAAGAACTTACTTAAGTCTGGATATAGCCCTCTATGTCTAACACATACCTCACAATATTCCTGGCCCAGGTGGGACTAATAATATCTTGGTCAGTTTTAGAGTTGTAAAAAATGTGGGCTATCAAACTAGTAATGAAAAGCCTATCTCGCAGTCAAAATTTGAAGCCACCCAGGGCATATTGGAAATAGCAGAAGGCACAGGGGATTTAAACTTTATGTTAATACAGTTACACTTCAGGGCATGAAGATGTCAGTTTTGTTTTTTGTCCCAGGTGCTAAAATATAACATTTCATGTCATCAAAATTTAATTAATTCTCAAATTTATACTTTTGGGAATGGAAAATGTAAGTCCAGGGCAACCAACGCTCCTTTAAGAGAATGTTATTAAAATGAGAATCCTTTTAATCACACAAGTAATGGGATTGATTCTTTTAAAGCCAAGGACTATGGGGAGGTTAAAAGGATAATGCCAGAGTCAAGTGTGAGACTTCCAATGATCTTTTAAGCAATGCATGGCCAGGCAAACCAGCAGATGGACATAACCTCCCCTAGATACAGATGGAAACATCAAAGAGGTTACCACTAATGTCAACATACCATGTTAGCCAGAGAGTAAAGCTCACTTACAAACTGCAAACTGCATGCAAATCAGAAGTGACACTGAACCGCAGCTCCCAATCAGCTGCCTTTTAACTGACAGGTGCAAGATGGAAAAATAAATCAAGTGTGCGATTGGCTACTATGGTTCAGTGCGAATTCGAGAATTCATCTTTTTTGACACATACATGGAAAGTCCTGATTTTAATAGCGCAGTTGCAGTTTATGTGACCAAATACCTGGATGGTTTCATAATTTAGACACCAAGGACCGATTTCTTAGATAACGGATCTGACAACAAATCACTAGTGTATCCACGGATCCGCGTGAGTGCTTGGCAAAACCACTACCTTAATATTTCAGACCCTCCAACATTACCCCTTCCATTAGGTACAAAATACTCTGCTCCTCAGTTTCCAACTGTCAGTTACTATGGTAACCTCCTTTGTTGAAGAGACAAATGGTTTTTTAGATATCAGTTAAGTCATTTCACCAGGTGAGTGTGACAGTTGGAAGCTCAGGTGCGGAGTTTATTGTACGTAATGGAATGAGTCATGTTGAAGGGTCTGATATTTCCGTTCTCTCACCATTATAAGTGAGGACCTCTTGGGAAGCTGAAACCCCGCCCTTACTGTACATTGTAATAATAAACTCCTCCTACTTGTGACTTCGAGCCTGATCCAGACCTACGCATGAGAGCGGAGCATATTATCGCTCCAGCGTAAAAACTTTCACTCCCACGATACTCCCCTTACCTTTACCTCCGTACACCGGCTGAACCCTACCTTAACTTTTCCCGGCGTCGGTACAAATTTTCGTAGCGATGCGCTGATCGTACCGGACTAAGCACGCTCATACTGTACAATTTAAATGGCTCCCCCCGCCTACATTACCTAACTCCAGCGTCCGTACTAACTTCGTAATATAAACACGCCCCGTCGTCGGAAAAAACGCAAAGAATACGGATACCTGAATCGCCGCTACGAAAAGGTCTGTGGAACGACCGGAAGTTGTCACTCTGCACACGTGCAGTGTTTTTTTTTCTGCCGAATTTACGCTTACGACCAGCGTACGATCGCTTGCGAGCGTAGGTCTGGATCAGGCCCTTCAACCCACCATGCTCTGGAAAGACATTGGAAATATTGCAAACCGGTCAGACTTGTGTTTCTTTTGCAAATTACAAAAACTGTAAACCAATATTAAAGAATATATAGTACTTACTGTACTTACCGTACTACATATTATTCATACCTCCAAATGTCCTGCTCTGCGAGGAACATTCCTGACTCATGCCTCTCAAGAGAGCTTAATCAATTGGACATTGTTTTAACCATATATGGTAATTTAGGGGCAGGTACAGGGGGTATCAGGGGCTCATATAACAATGTAAGTTGAGGATATCCCCATATATTTTTTAAATTCATGTTTCAAAAAACGTTACCCCTATTTTGCTTGATTTTATAGTGACATCTTGACTTGTTCTAGCTAGATAAACGTTATTGGTTCAGATCCAGAGTTTGAAAGTAACAGCTAAAACAAGTGCTAGTAAGTGGCCACTCCTTTTTCCCCTACCCACCTGTTACCATGGTATCCAGGGAGGGGCTCTGGCTGGTTCTGTCCTTGTTTCAGAATCCAATGTACCCATTTTTCCAGCCCCGTCAGCCTATTACATGGCTGTTTTCAAGGCATTATCAGGAGCTACAGAACAGAGGTCTCACTGAAGCCTCCTTCACTACATAGGGCCGTATCCAGACCTACGTGCTTGTTACGTTTCATCGCGTAGCGTATTTACTCTAGCGTATTTTCTATGCACTCCCCTAGGCACTCCCCTCGCTTGTACGTACTTTGGCCATTTTACGCTTCCCAAACCCTATCTTAACTTTTCAAAGAGTAAGTACTGACGTATGTAATGGATTGACGTACGTAACATCTAACCCGGCCCATACTGTACGATTTAAATGCCTCCCTCCACCCACAAAGCATAACTACGGGTGTCGTATTGATGACCCGTCGCTTCGTTTGTAGTGGCGCTATGGTACGTACGTTCAGAGTTACATGGCGTAACATCTGCTGCGCACATGCACAGTAATTACAAACAGGTAATTTACGTCAGCGGCTAGCGTAAAAACACTAGCGTACTTAGGTCTGGATCTACTTTATAGTGTTTTATTGTATAGTGTATTGTTTGTTTTTATCTGTATACATTTTATATTCATAAGAAAAAAGCAGATATCCCAAGAGACTTGAGAAAACCGAGCACTGATTAAGTGCAAGGTTGAATAAACGACCGACTGGGCCCTGTTTGCACAATAGACATGTATGGGGAATGTTCCAGATATATGCTAATATGGGTAGGTTTGTGATTGGCTGATTTGAATGGGGGGGGGTAGGGGTCAGGTGACTTAGTCTTTATAAGGGGCTGTTGGGAGTTAGTCTGTCTCCCATCTTTGGAAAGCTTTTCCCTCCCTTTGTGTGTAGGTTGTTTTTATTAACGTGTATTTTTCCTTCTGCAGTCGGGGCATAGGTTTGCGGTAGAGGTGTTGTGTCACCGTATTTTATTACTGTTGGCGCATTTAAAAGAAAAGATTTGGCGTAAATGTCTGTTACAGAGGCGCACCCTTCAAAGAATCTTAGGCTGTCGGTCATGTGACGGGGCGTCGTTTGCCTCCTCAGTGTTATACATGAGGTGTGCACATGAAGAGGTGGAGCCGGGGTTATTGGGGGGAGGTGGGGGCGCCCTTTATTTGATAACCGTTTGGTTATCATGTTTGGTTCCAGTTGTGACACTCACCTGCTACTTGCCACCGTGCTCAACCCTTAATGTTATAGTCTTTACAATACAAATTAGATTAAATTTAGTTAATATTTAATAAACTTATGTCCCAATTTTAAAATCCAATAAAGTTGTCCGTGTCGTTCTTTCATTGGTTAAGAGTGGGTGGATGTTTGTTGTGGAATGGGGTATCAGTCGTTAATCGTTTATTATTTTTGTTGCTGTGTTTAAAAAAACAAAAAAAAACTTCTTTTAATAAAATTGTTCATTTCAATGTGACTTAGCAGCACGGACCCTCCATATTCTCCTCTTTGGTTTGACGTCTCCCTGAATTCTAGTGAGAATTTCTCTAATGTATTTGGAATCTGATGCATAAAATAACTACATTATTTCTAACATTGGACCTTGTTTTATATTACATACCACAAAATAATATCAGAGACAAAGAAAATGAAATTATACTCCACATAGGGAACCCTCTGGGGGCCAGACATGATTGGATCTACATTTTTATTATAAATCTATGAAGGATTTTTTACGCAGGCACAGAAAAAAATGATATCCCATGCAGTTCTCTAGATAGCATCAGTATTGGTTTATTCTAGAAATGATCATGTATAATAGAAAACTGGAAGAGCATTTGAGCAAAAAAAAGGTTTTCTAATCTTCCCTAAGGGATTGATCCAGACCTGAATGTGTGCTCCATAGTGCAGCCTATCTCCTCATTATTTAGTACTGTGCACACACAGAAAATATGCAAACCCATTTACGGAGATCCAGAGCAGAGCACAACCTCCTAC
>WWET01000056.1:814679-824952 GCA_011038615.1 Limnodynastes dumerilii
TCCCGCTTCTATTTAAACTGCCTGTTATGTAGATTGCGTAAATGTGCATGCGTTTTAGGTCATTTCTCAAATCTCCGCACCTAAGAAACAGAAGCTTCTTAGGTGTGAATCAGGTCCACTGAAACGATCCCTTGCTGGATTGGTCTTAATCTCATTGTAGTCATATATCCAAACATAGCAATAATCTTCTGAAGGGTCCATCCTGGATGGCCATCTTGCAGGCAAACCACACAATCTTATAGTAGTCATATACCCCTATCATATACATATTCCACTAATTCCTCTGTACTCTGCAGTAGTAGGGACAGGTACAAGTATTTCCCTTGTAACCACTGCAGGCCTGAAAGTGGCGCCCCCTAGTCCTTGTGGAGTATTATGCAGTTATACTGTCTTCCAAGAAGAAGCAATCTCTCCTTGTGCTCTCTTCAGGGGCCAGATTTACTAAGCTGCAGGAAAGGAAAGTGGAGATGCTACCCATAGCAACCAATCAGAGATTCTAGTTCTCATTTAACTATTACTTTGTAGACAATGGAAGCTAGAATCTGATTAGTTGCTATGGGCAACATCTCCACTTTTCTATTCCCGCAGCTTAGTAAATCTTTCCCAAGGAATTTATGCATAAAGTAATGGAAACTCATAAAATGAATTAGTTATATTCTATGTACAAAATACACATTGTAAATAATATGTATTAGTTGCCACAAGTAAACATTTGCGCTATTGACTGATGTGCATTTTACAAAAAAAATGTTAGACGCCTCTTCTTCAACAAACCTCATTTTTAGGTATCTAATGGCACTTAAGAGGGCCATCGGGCTACCTTATCTTACTGTGCGTAGTTTCCTTCTTAAGAATGAAACTATGCACAGACAATGCCTTTCCCCACTTCCCCCCCTCCTCCCCGGCTAATCTAAATCCTTTCCCTATCCCACTTCTATCTAAACATTCCTCGTAATGACGCCTCTTTTTTACTAAACTACCTGGTACGTAGTTTGCTTTAATGACTTACTACGCATGCATAGTAGGTGACTCAAATCTCCACACCTAAGAAGCAGAAGTCCATTGAAACGATCTCCCGCTGGATTGTTCTTAATTTGCTCCCATGATGAAATTCTGCTACTATACTGTGAACGACATTGTGCATAGTTGATCTGAGGTATTAGGAGCTCCTACTAATCAAACAATCTCTGATTCTTTCTAATAATGCTGAAGCATCGTTAGGCAGTACACACTGGTAAGATGTTGGCTTAAACTGGCGTTTATCGTGTGATTTGTATGATAATTGGCAGAAAAAGTCCCAGTGTGTACCCTGTTTTACTGTATGTGGGCCTTGTATTACTGAAAACTATATACCCAGGCAAGGAGCCTAACCAAGAGTTAGGTGTTCACTGGAGCCCCTGATGGTGAGGATAGATTTGGCTGCAGGTTCTCAGCAGGTCACAACCACAAATTGTAGTCCCCAAGAAGATGAGTGGCAAAGATGGAGAGATAACATGCCAGGCAGAGCACCCAAGGTGAGAATTTAGCTCACATAGACATCCTGTTATTTAAAAAAAAAAGCCCACCCATTCTTAGTACAGTGGAGATCAGATGCTTTTCATTCTAAGATGCTTATTTCACGACATGGTGGAAAAGTTAGATTGCAGTCCATTAGTAAATCATTAAAGGTTTGTATATTTACCAATTAGCAGCTTCTGGCACAGACAATAAAGCTGACATCACCCATTCAATTCACAGGATAAGTCATACAATCTTACTGTAGGACACTGAATGGGTGACGTCAGCTCCATTTTCTGATCTCTGCAAATCATTAGCTTTTAATTGGTAAATAATCAAAGGTTTAATGATTTCTGAAGCCCTATTCAACTTTCCCCAGCAGATGGGCCTGCCGTGCCTGGTAGAGATTTCCCTGTTTATGGAAAAGCTTGAACTTAGCACAACTGCAAAATCTCGGGGCTTGAGGACAAGGCCGCCATCAGGGGGGACAGTCTGGAGTTGATGTGGCTTGCTAATGCTTACCAAGCTCTAGCAGCAGCAGATATCACTGATACTTGCTGCTCAGAGCTATTCATTAGCAAGCCATTGTGCAGGGAAGAAGCAGGCCCACAGCACCACGCCCCCTATGTGACACCACCGTTAATGTCACATAGAGGGCCGATGGTGCCACTTGAAGAAGTGATTTGCATTATATTGCTGCCTAAAGCCCAGATCCGGGAGATTTCTCTGCTCTCCCAGGATTTTGGGAATAATGCCCAAATTTCAGGAGTCTTCACGAAAGTTTTCCCTCTCTCTTTCTCTTGCTTCTTTTTTGTCTTCTCTTATGAGAGAGAGCCAATGCAGTCTGACATATTTTTATTAACAAAACTCACAAACAATCAGGGGGCCTGGGACAAAGCATCCTCGGTGGCTTTCCTCATCTGGCACATGCGCAAGTTGGTCGATGTTTATAGACAATTAATCGTCTGTAGTTGTTGGTTAGTTGTTGGTTACTTGTTTATAAATAGTGCTCAGCACTGAGTAGTAGTGTCAGGGGAGCCCCTATCCGTGAGTTCTGGCCATCACCCCCACTACTACTTCCTGGAAGCTTCATACACAGAGCCGCGTGTAATATAATGTAGCAAATGGCCGTAGCTGGTAAATGAAGTAGTTGGTGGCCATATCGGGGTTTCCTAAGTGTGAGACCCGGGTGTTACAACCAAGACTATTATTTCTGGTTTTGCCTCTAGGAGTAGTCTTTTTCTACTAGCTTCCCCTAGAGGCTGCTGTTGAATACTCTCTCTGGGACATATTTGTGTAATTGCCTGTTATCCTACACCTGTGCTCTGGTTATAAATATCACATCATTCCAGAGCAAAGTGTGCTTCCTGTGCTGCTTGATGTTTGCTCTTATATGTTGTGTCCAGTTATCCGGGCCAAGTGAACCAAGCTTATCACTCTCTGGACTTTATTTGGACTTTCTTGCTTACTCCCTGTGGATTAACTAAACCTGCATATTACACCTGTGGACTCATTTGGATTCTTTGCATTCCCAGTATCCTATCTGTAATCTGTGCTTACTCCTGTGTTACATCTCCTTTATTATCCGTTTCATCCTGCAGTTCCTGAGCTACCGTGTCGTTTGATCTTCCAATCATGACATTGGGTCAAATGCCCTAGGTCCTAGGGCCCAGGAGCAGTACAGCTGGAACTCACCCTCTCTTTACATTCTACTTCAGCAAACACATTAATCCAGTTCCTCAGCTATCCCAATGTATCTGGCATATCTTCCATAAGGATTTATGATTTTAAAAAAAGTGTATGTCATTAATGAATATGTTAATTTAAGTTTGGACGAAATCTGAAACACTAACAGAATACAAAACACCGCAAAACACAAATATTTAGCTCCTATATAACAGAAAAATGGTGACATTCGGTCTTGAAAACAAACCTTCATTAAATTGATGCCTGGATCATAAACTTTGATTGTTACAGAAAGGGCAGAGGGGCTCAGTGTGTTTGTCAGAAAGATATTACACCAGGCATGGATGAACTCTCAAGGGAAGTCTTATTGCTGCTCACGTGGGAGAAAGCGCTCAGTGTCATCGTGAAAGCAATATTATTGATATTCTGTGAATGCAGCAAAATGAACATTCTGTTCTGAAGCCGGCTCTCTGGGACAACAGTTATTAAAAAATAGAAAGTTTATGAAAGTGTACGGACCAATCAATCAAGTCTTGGAATCTTTATACTGCTGGGAGCTAAATAACTGCCTTTGTGTGGAAAATAAGACATTTGTGATATGAAATGACTGCACTAGCAGTTGTAACTGTTGCTGTCGCAGAGGGCCCATAATGGGCCAAATACAGAGCTGAACATACCCCCGATGAAGACCCGATTAGGTTAGGGTTAGGAGTTACGGTTAATTAGAGTTATGGTTAAAAAAATAGGGTTATGAATTAGGGTTCGCATTTCGGTTAGGGTCAAGAGTATTGCAATGCCTAGCAAACATGTCACCGTTACAATAATGGGACATTAGTTACGCAATCTACGTAAGGAAAAGATACGTAGATAACGTAAAGAATGTACTACGCATGCGCAGTAGGAAAAAACACTAAACACCGGACGTGTATGTCATACGTCCGGTAGTTTTATCACTGAAATAAATAGTCTGATGGAATTGTGTTTGTTCTTAAAAAAATTTATGTCCATAAGAAAATAAAAAAAACAAAGGTTCGGATTCACAGTTACGTCGTTTTCGTCTTACGTACGTTGTTTTAAGAATTTACGCTATCTGTGTACCATTTCTGTACGTAGATTGTGTAAGAGCGGTCTTTAGACAGCGCTTACGCAATCTACGTACAGAAACGGTACGTAGATAGCATAAATAAGCTACTATGCATGCTTAGAAGTTCAGAACCTGATTCACACTTAAGAATCTTCTTAAAATAAGAACTTAAAGTCACTCCTGGGCAAAACCATGTTGATTGCAGGGGGATTCATTTAATTGTATTCTTTGCATGCAGGGATGTATATTTGAATTGCTTACTGCACACAGATACTGACCAGCTTTACTATTACACTGTTATTTAGACTTGGGCTGGGAAATATCACCTCTCAACACTAGTACTGTTTGCAACAAATGAAATATGATTCCCCTGCAATCAACATGGTTTAGCCCAGGAGTGATATTAAGTTCTTATTTTAAGAAGATTCTTAAGTGTGAATCAGGTCTTCAAGTTTTAAAACAACGTACATAAGATGAAAACTACGTAACTGTAAATCCGGACAAAAAAAAAACTATTCTGGAGCCAGTACATGGCCAGCGGGGAAGACAGACGAACAAACACAGCTGAGGGAAATTAATGCTGGGAATGAGGATTAGATATGATTATGAGAGTTAAGGGGTTAATCCTTTCAGTGGAAATATTTTAATTACATAAAATAAATTTGGATGGGATTTAAGCAGGTAATGAATGTGAATTTAATTAATTTTGTGGGAGTTAATTAATGATGGGGATGAGTCAGTTAATGTTTATAAAGGGGTTAGATGCTGCTGAAGGTTTTAATGATTTTTAAGCAGAAGTATTTAATGATTAGGTCATTTGAATGCTCACTGCATTGTGTTGTCACTAGTTAGCTTTCTGCATTGTATTGTGGTCACACTGTAGCTGGCCATTGTACTTTAACACAATGCATGTGTCTGTCTCTCCAGCAGCCCATAAAGCCCTATATGACCAACATATGGAACAACCACAGGTAGCCAACATTGACTTTAGCCTGACATGTTCTATACTATAACCATAAATGAAGCTGCAAGAGGGAAAGGATATGTGGGGCATATACGGGATGCAATGTGATAGTGATCCAGCCTATTGCGACAATGATACAGACACCATTTGGATGGCAGCTGTATCATTGCCGAAATGCTTGGCAAATAGAAAGTCGCTATTGAGAACAGGTACATGTTTCAACCTTTTCTCAACAGCGACAGGCTGCTGTGACTGGGGCCAGCTAAGGTTAAGGTTAGAGCTTAAGGGGAAGGGTACGGGGTTAAGGCTGAAGGGTAAGGTTAGGGTTAGGGTTAGGCTGCGGGAAGCGGAGGATTAGAGTTAGGAGAGGGCTAAGGTTAGGGCTTAAGGGGAAGGGTACGGGGTTAAGGCTAAAGGGTAAGGTTAGGGTTAGGCTGCGGAAAACGGGAGGATTAGAGTTAGGAGAGGGCTAAGGTTAGGATTAGAATAAAAAGCTTAAATGTCTTTGTGTCTGCGGAAGTTGCCATTCACCTGTCTTACGATGATCTGTCGGAAAACAAACTATGGCACCAGAAAACCACACCCAGCATATACCATGAACATGTGCATGAAAACTAGCTGGGCTTAATTACCTTCAGCTGCTCACAACATAGCAGGGGGGTTCGTCACTTTTAAAATGATTCACTGAGAGAGGATATGGTGTGAGAGAGCAGTCCCGGCATCACTGGCAGAACTAAGTGAACCTCCATTGATAGAGCTGTAACCAGAATCTATTTGGTGAATCTATAACATTCGGTAAAGTTGTTCTGAAACAGGTGACTGCTTAAATTCCTTAATTCTAAGCTAATTGTTTCAGGACAATTAAATCTGAGCCACTTGTTATATATACCATATATATGGTTACAACTCTGTTAAGGGAGGTTCACTTAGCTCTGTCTGTGATAACAGCACTGCTCTTATACACTATATTCCTTCTCCTGTGAGGCACATGAGGCACATAGGCTAGACAGCTTTGCTTCATTTAATATGATGAATAGTATAACATTCAGTGGACCTGATCCAGATTTGGAACATTAAAAGGAATGCATCTACCATTTATTATGCAAATAATGAGAGGTTCAAGAGCATTCCAAATGCAGGGTAGTGTACAGCCACATATATATATAGGTACCAGGGTTTATGGTATGTGTGAGTTCTTCTGGAAATACAAGTGACACAAATATAGTAATAAATAAAATCTGAATTAAATATATTTAAATTAAAATAATAATCTTCAAATTCAAATTTTACATTTTCATACAATGAGGAAGTGTTCACTATGTTCCCTCTGAGACTCATATAATTTCCAGGACACTGGACAATCTTACTGCTAATTTATCAACCAATCTCATTCCTGAATTATCAACCAATCTCATTCCTGATTCACCAACCAATCTCATTCCTGAATCATCAACCAATCTCATTCCTGAATTATCAACTAATCTCATTCCTGATTCACCAACCAATCTCATTCATGAATTATCAACCAATCTCATTCCTGATTCACCAACCAATCTCATTCCTGAAACATCAACCAATCTCATTCCTGAATCATCAACCAATCTCATTTCTGTATTACCAATTAATCTCATTTCTGAATCACCAATCTTATTCCTGAATTATCAACCAATCTCATTCCTGATTCACCAACCAATCTCATTCCTGAATCACCAACCAATCTCATTCCTGAATTATCAACCAATCTCATTCCCGAATCACCAACCAATCTCATTCCTGAATTATCAACCAATCTCATTCCTGATTCACCAACCAATCTCATTCCTGAATCATCAACCAATCTCATTCCTGAATCATCAACCAATCTCATTTCTGTATTACCAATTAATCTCATTTCTGAATCTAACTTCAAGATTAACTAATCTTGAATTGCCTATATCATTTTTGGGTCTGACCAGAGCACTATCAAATATCTGATTGATCAAGAATATGTCATTACCTAATTTTTATATATTATGTTGTTGGCTGGTAAGGGTGGCAGGATTAAATGTAGGTGGGTAGAAGTATTCCTGGACAGCCGTACTGTCTGTACCACTGTGTCGTCTGCTCCACTGTGTCGTCTGCTAAACACGCTTGATTGGTGGCTGAGTGGCCTCCTGCCAACTTCACCCATCCACATACTTACACTTACAGTAGTTACCAAAATTCTAGGGAAATCGTTCCCCCTCCTGACCCTCTTTCTGTAGCCATTAACAATACATCTGTTTTTCATCTGTCACTGCAATGCTTTGAATTCAGTATGTTAGCAATATCGGCTTTTGTGTCCTTTGCTATATCCTGGTGAATGAAGAAATGGCCTGTATCTCTTTGATGTCTGCCCAAAAATCCATTCATTTTCTGTACTGGTCATATGAAGGATTCAGGCAACTTCACCTATTTTCCGTTGTCCAAGTTATCCGTTGTCCAAGTCCAAGACCAGGTCACCTTCACATCATATGCAGCCTTGTTGGCAAATGTACATTTCCATTCGTTTTGACTTACGGACAAGTGACATCTGGTCTCGTCCACCCCATGTGTCCTCACTCAGAAATATTTTTCCAGAACCACTTTCAATTTCCCAACACACCCCTGACTGCTGTGATTTCCTCAGTGCTTCAGTTACATCTGAAACAGGGAAGAAAATGAAGTCAGAGTCACAGCATTTAAAAAAATCCTTTTTATACGACATCTGTCTCTTTCCTTATAAACTATGATCACACAAGAGAATGAGGCTTTTGAAGATGAAAAGATTCCAGATTCTGAGGCTGTCTGGGGAATCTATTACTCTTACTGTTTAATAATGAATAATGAATCTAAGTCTATGAAGACACATTTTAAAAACAAATATTTTAAATGAAATCCCCATAGTGAAAATAAATTTAGGCAAAGAAAGAGAGATTATTTTTTAAACACTGCTGAAAGGCATGACAGTCATAAGATATTTACTTGTGCCTCATAAATAGACACAAAGAGCCGTGTTCACACTTAAGAGTAAAATTACAAACTTACCTAAATATACGCACGTGAAAAATCTGCAATACCGATTCAGAAAAAATAAAGAACACGGTTAAAACAGCTCTTACTCACATTAACATATGTTAACAAAAGTAACCATTTAACATATAACTTGAAATAAGAATAATCATGACATACTTAACAATCGTTGTTAATCCCCGCTAAGAAACTCTGTTTTCCGAAATTGGGAAATCCGAAAGTTCATTTTTGGATGTCCCTATTTCGAATAAAGCAGAGTTTCTATTTTTTTTAATGAATGGGTGACTATGCCGTTCGGCATGCTTCACCCATTCACTTTCGCACTTACTGAAATCCCTCCGCCGCTGCTATCGCAGGACCAGGAACAGGTGAGTAATCTATGTGGGGTACGGAAGGTTAGGGTTAGGCTGTAGGGGAGGGAGGGTTAGGGTCAGGCTGCAGGGGAGGGAGGGTTAGGGTCAGGCTGGGGGAGATGGAGGGTTAGGGTCAGGCTGTAGGAGAGGGAGGGTTAGGGTCAGGCTGCGGGAGATGGTGGGTTAGGGTCAGGCTGCAATTAAGGGAGGGTTAGGGTCAGTCTGCTAGGAAGGGAGGGTTAGGATAGTGAGAGGGGAGGGTTAGGGTTAGAATTAGGGAATGGAGTGGGGGGACTATTTTTTTACAACTTTTCACACCACAGAGCTTTCGGTGCTCCGTGGATTGATTGCTATGCCTCATCGAGGCATAGCAATCAAAATCCCAGCCAGTTCGCAACTGGCTGGAGAGAAAACGGCTGATTCAAAAATCGTCCGTTCGTACCGGAGCCTCACACCCCTTAACAATACACATAAACGCATACTGCATAGATTAAGTTACATGTACAAGTTAGAAAGGCAATGACCCACTACATATAGAGACTTTCATAAAACAATTAAAAAATAAGCATTTAAAAAATAAAAACAACACAAACAACCAACACAGTTAAATAAGATAAATGTTATGGCGTTTGTTCACAAAATTTTAAGTAAATAAAAAGAAAAAGAAAACCTTCACAAACTCTAACCAAATAATGGCATCTTTACAAGGTTAAAGTCTTGCACAAAATGGAAACTCGGCATAGGAATAAGTAAACGAGCCTTTATTTGTTTCATTTAAAAACACACATCCATTGATTAGAAACATGCAGCAGGTGTGGTCTGAAATAAGTAAGAGAAGAAGCAGGGCCTCACAGCAAACAGTGCGATTCCACAACGTACGAGTGGTCGAGGACTAACTTTTCCCGTGCATGGGTTAGTTTACACAAGACACCTACCTGTGAATCAGTTCTAGCCCATACTGTACATTAGTAGCCTGTGTGTATTCTAGGAATACTGATTTAGGGCCAGATCCAGAGCTACGACCGCGAGCATATATACTCTAGCCGGAGTCGTAAAAACGCTGTTTTGCGTGTTCTGAACATGTGCGCAGCAGATGTTACGACCTGAAACTCTAAATGTACTTACGAACATACGATCAACAGCGTAACTATGGACGAAGGGGCAGATTTATGACACCCGTAATTACGCTTCGGAGGCTGGGTGAGGCATTTAAATCGTACAGTATGGGAGCGCTTCGGCACGTAAGTACGTTGCAGTCATTACGGCCGACAGCAGTTCTGCTTGGAAAAGTTAGGGAGGGGTTTGGAAAGCGTAAAACGGCAAAAATACATACGACCGAGGGGCATTTTTAATGAAAAATAAATTCTTGGAGCTGTGAAGGGCACAATGTTTATTTCCAGCTGCATAAAATGTTTTCTAGACTTTGAGATAGATAGATAGCTAGATAGATAGATAGATATGAGATAGATAGATAGATAGATAGATAGATAGATAGATAGATAGATAGATAGATAGATAGATAGATATGAGATAGATAGATATGAGATAGATAGATAGATAGCTAGATAGATAGATAGATATGAGATAGATAGATAGATAGATATGAGATAGATAGATAGCTAGATAGATAGATAGATATGAGATGGATAGATAGATAGA
>WWET01000056.1:841948-858449 GCA_011038615.1 Limnodynastes dumerilii
AACCCTAAGTCCCTCACCCATTCATCAAAAAAAAATTCTGCATTGTCTCTCATTCGAAATAGGGACAGCCAAAAAGCAACTTTCAGCTGTCCCTCTTTCACAATGAGACCCATCGCAGCTGGGTCTCGCAACGGTATCAAACCCACTGTCCTATTGTCCTAAGCTTGTTTGTTACTACACAGTCTTGTTTATACTAATTGTTAAAATTGTAAAGCGCTATGTAATCTGCTGACGCTATATAAAAACCCGTTAATAAATATATAACATAAATAGTACTGTATTATGCAGGAGTTATGGCTCCATTCCTCTATGCCTCTGAAGTCGTACCAGTAAGTAATGCTAAGTTTGGCCGGGGGAAAGGAGGGTGATGGGTTTAAGCTTAAAGCCCTAGCACCAGTTCCTATGTGAAGCCATATTTCCAGGCTCCATGGTGTTTGGTACAGTGTTTATTCTGGGTTGTGTAACATTTTGAAGATTGGGGGAGTAAGATGACCAATGAGACACAATAACCATAGATCTTTCATATATTCATTGATCCTTCTGTTCTGCAGACATTTTCAAGCGGTGAAACGATATCCCAGCATCTGCTTTAAATAACTGTCAATTTATTCAGAATCTTAACACGTTTATTGTTTTTTTTTCTTTTAAGTTTTTTTTCTAAGTTTTAACTGTACTGTTTTACCTGTTAAGTTTTAAATGTTTTAACTCCTAATTGAAAGTATTAGCAAGTAGTCATTTTGTGAGATGAACCAATATTCATCAGAACGCTGCCCATAACCTTGCTATGAACCAATCATGAAGGGAAAGGGCATAGATATTTTTATGCACATGAGATTAGATCCAAAGACTGAAAATAAGTGGAAATCAGGTGGACATTTACATCTGGGTAAAACTATTTTAAATTGCAGGGGAGGATAATGTCATCTGTTGCAAACTGCGGCTCGTATTCAGAGAACTGTTTTTTTCTTATGTACACAATTATACGAACGGCCGAAGCAAGGAAACACCCACCAACACCCACAACACTCCCCTTTCCCGGACGTGCTGGCGGTGACTCTTTACGTGTTTACTTACGAGCGTATACGTGATCCATCCATGCGCTTCCTAATAACCGCGCCTCCATTCGTTCATTTAAATGCCCCTCCACCCATTTTTATGTAAATTTTCCCATGCGTCGGATTCCCGTGCGTATGTCCCCAAGTGCGATTCACATGTACGTCCGTTAGTATGCGTATAGTCTATATAAAGTACGTAAGTAAAGTTACTACACATGTGCAGACGATCCGCTGATCATTATCTGTGTGCAACAAGCAAAAGTAAAGTATTCTCCATGCATGCAAATAATACAATTATTTTGATTCCCCCTCAAATTCAACATGGTTTTCTTTGGTGTAACTTTCCACTTATTTCCCTCTTATTTTCAAACTCTGGATGTTGTCCTAGATGATGACAATGATGATGATGAATAGTAGGCAAATCTAAACTAAAGGAATGAATGAATCGAGACCAAAGCTTCACAATGACAATTACAATGTACTTTATTGGATGTATATTTGAGACTATCCTTTAATTTTAGGATTATAGGCTGAACATTTTCCTCCGCCAGCAATGGAATGACCCTCGATTGGCTTTTAGTGAATTCCCAGATGACTCCCTGGATTTGGACCCCTCTATGTTAGACTCCATTTGGAAGCCTGATCTTTTCTTTGCCAACGAAAAAGGGGCGAATTTCCATGAAATTACTACGGACAACAAGCTGCTGCGAATCTTTAAAAACGGCAATGTTCTTTATAGTATTCGGTGAGTTAAAAGTCTACTCAGATGTTACGATGACAAAAGCAAGAAGAGTTTATAACCATTGATCCCATGCAATTCCGTGACTCTTTGAAAATTGTTGTGGCTCGTATTTTGTGCAGGTATAAATTGGCCAATACAATAGACTTGTATTGCTCCTGGGCGCAGCATGACAGTCATTTCAGTATGTGTGGACATTAAGCTTGTCAAAGCAATAGCAAGAGATAAACGCAATCATTTTTATGTTACAGATTGACTCTGACTTTGGCTTGTCCCATGGATCTGAAAAATTTCCCTATGGATGTTCAAACGTGTATCATGCAACTAGAGAGCTGTAAGTTGAAGGCGGTTAATGTTTGGGTTCAACCTAAGGAAATTAATCAGTAATGGCGCTAATATTAGAAACACGGGTCCGGATTCACAGTTATGTAGCTTTCGTCTTACGTACATTGTTTTAAGAATTGAGCTACTCCTCATGCGTGGTGGCTTATTGAAGCTATCTACGTACCATTTCTGCACGTAGATTGCCTAAGCGCGGTTTTTAGACCACGCTTATGCATCTACGTACAGAAATGGTATGTAGATAGCGTAAATATGCTACTATGAATCCGGACCATGAATCCGGACCATGGGGTAGATCCAGACCTACGCGCCTAATATGTTTCATAGCGTAGCGTATTTACACTAGCGTAGCTTCCAGGCACTCCCTAGCATGTACGTGTATGCCGTTTTACGTCTCCTTAAACCCTACCTTAACTTTACACAGCATAACTACTGGCGTACGTATAGCCCTCATGTACTTACCGGGCTAAGCACGCCCATCCTGTACGATTTAAATGCCTTACCCTGCTTCCGAAGCCTAATTATGGGTGTGGTATGGCTGGAACGCCCCTTCATGCATTGTTATGCTGTTGATACGTGACTGGCCTGTACGCTCTGAGTTACATGGCATAACATCTGCCGTGTGCATGCGCAGTAAGTACTAATGAGCGATTTTACGCTAGCGGCTAGTGTAAAATCACTCGTGGACGTAGGTCTGGATCTGGGCCTATGACCGTTAAGATGACCGTATACCCTGTCATTCTGTGAGTTTGTACAACTGTTTATGAAATGTATCTGGGATCAGTTTTGTAGGTAGGCCAGCGGGGGTTGGTTGTTTATTGGACAGATGAAAAAGACTAAATCGAAAGAGTCACAGTGTAGTCTCTTTCTTAGTAGCAGCACACAAAATGATAGGGACCTGTATTACTTTTTCAGCTTTATTAATACCCTTCAGTTCATATTTTATGTCTACTATGTTTGGGTGTGCATCCAACAATCAGTGTCCTCTTTGCATGACCATTTCAACACAGATTGACTTTTTTTTTTTTTGCTTCAAATGACTATGTGTTATATATAAATCTAGAAACATAGAATTTTATGGCCAAAAAGAGTCACTTGTGGCCCCCGTCCCCATATTTTATCTGTTTAAAAATACTAGATATACAGTAATTCTGTGGGACAAAGAACTTCTTTAGTTATTGCACTGTGCTGCAATAGCGATGTCTTGATTATACAAGAAAATCTTATAATATATCAAATATAACATGTAAACGATTCTGATTATTCCCCTATTAAACATAAAAGGAAGTTTTAATGGCCAATCTAAGGCTGCTTAGAATAGCTCCTTATTCTTATCTACAGGACATCTCTAGTGTTCCATTCGTTGCACATTTAATAAATTCGATGAATAATGTGATCTGTCGTATGTGGAGGGTCAGATTATATGTTTTAGGAAATCTGACTTATACTCTTCACCGCTTCTGTTTTTTGACCAACGACAACACAATTATTAAGCAATTATTTTTCTGATGTTTGCATTATGGACATTTAGTATAATGCTATATAACTGGTTAATCAAGGGCCGTATTCACAGATCCGTTTTTGCGCGGAGTTCCGTGCGTATTTTTAAATTCAGAGTAACTGCGCATGCGTAGTAACTTTATTTACGCTATTTACGTTGATTTTACGCACGGAAGTCCATTAGGCACGTACGTGTGAATCGCACTTCGTGACATACGTACGGAAGGACGTGGTTGAAAGCCGTATGGACAAAGTTACGTTGAAGTGAGTGGGGGGAGGCATTTAAATGACCATTTGAGGGTGTGGTTAGCTACATACTCATGTACGTAAGTATTATATACGCACGTAAATGCAAACGTAAATATAAGGATGCTCTATGGTGGCGGAAGGGATTGACGGGATTAGATTATGTGTATGAATCTGACTCACTTTTTCAACAAAGGCACAATTCCAAGCTCAGATGCCACCCTAGACTTACTGATAAATGGGCAAGAGATATGTTCAAAAGTTAGGATAATTTTACCAAAATAATTTAAGCATTCTAGCCGCCTCACTTAAAAATTCACAAGACTAAAAAAGTCATAAGTTATAGTTCATGGAATAAATATGCAAGTACTTTGCTTAAAATCTAAAGAAAATTTGGGGTAGTGTCATCTACATTCCAATCCTCAGTATAAGCCTGAGCTAAGCTCTAAGGGCCTGATCCAGACCTACGCCCGCCGTCGCGCGTACGCCGGTCGGGAGCGTAAAAACGGGAGAAAAAACGCACTGCGCATGTGCAGTATGACAACTTGCTCCGAAGCTTTGTTCTGGATCTGGCCCATTTAGTATAAAGCTATATAACTGGTTAATCAAGGGCCGTATTCGCAGATCCATTTTTGCGCGGAGTTCCGTGCGTATTTTTAAGTTCAGAGTAACTGCGCATGCGTAGTAACTTTATTTACGCTATTTACGCACGGAAGTCCATTATTCACGTACGTGTGAATCCCACTTGGTGACATACGTACGGAAGGACGTGGTTGAAAGCCGTATGGACAAAGTTACGTTGAAGTGAGTGGGGGGAGGCATTTGAGGGTGTGGTTAGCTACATACTCACGCACGTAATTGCAAACGATATACAAAGATAAGGGTGCTCTATGGTGGCGGAAGGGATTGACGGGATTAGATTGTGTGTATGAATCTGGCTCACTTTTTCAACAAAGGCACAATTCCAAGCTCAGATGTCACCCTAGACTTACTGATAAATAGGCAAGAGATATGTTCAAAAGTTAGGATCATTTTACCAAAATAATTTTAGTATTAGCTTTAGCCGCCTCACTTGAAAATTCACAAGACTTAAAGAAAGTCATAAGTTAAAGTTCTTGGAATAAATATGCAAGTACTTTGCTTAAAATCTAAAGAAAATTTTGGGTAGTGTCATCTACATTCCAATCATCTAAATTCATGTTGCTGTTGGGGCAAAAGTGTCCTGTCAGTATAAGCCTGAGCTAAGCTCTAAGAAACCAATGGGTGAATTATTGACTCAAAGGATTGTCCTTTGAGTTGTAAGATTTCTTTATCTTTTGGCAAGTATTATCTGAAGGATATTGGGCCAGATCCAGACTTCAGTACGACAGCGAATTTACGCATGCCGCATGTGTAAATTTGTCTGTTTGACCATAATGCGCATGTGCACGGCAGATGTTACGCATCGTAACTCTGTAATACGCTCTGCGCTCATTCGTAGGTCTGGATCAGGCCCATTGACTCAAAGGATTGTCCTGTTTATTATTATTATTGTATTTATTTATCTTTTGGCAAGTATTATCTGAAGTATATTGGGCCAGATCCAGACTTCAGTACGACAGCGAATTTACGCATGCCGCATGTGTAAATTTGCTTCAGTACGACAGCGAATTTACGCATGCCGCATGTGTAAATTTGTCTGTTTGACCATAATGAGCATGTGCACGGCAGATGTTTCAGATCGTAAATCTGAAAATACGCATTGTAGGTGGAGGGAGGCATTTAAATTGTACAGTATGTGCTTGGTTAGGCAGTTACGTATGAAAAGGCGATTCGTACGATCGCAGATACGCAAGGAAAAGTTAAGGTAGGGTTTGGAACGCATAAATCAGCTATATTACGTGCGTTCAAGGGGAGTGCCTGTGGGATGCATTATACTTACTAGTGCATAACTACGCTACACGATCGTACTTAAATGATCTACCCCATTGTCAATATTGAACAGAAGTCTACGACCGATGCCGCATTGTACATCAATACAGAAATCTTTGTTGCCTTTCCTAATATTGATAGCCTACTCTGAATAAAAGAGTTTATATCCATCTCATTTTGGAATACATGATACAAATGGTCTTTTCTGATAGACCTGACACCTGGTTTTCTCCATACAGTTGGTTACACAATGAATGATCTGATATTTGAATGGGAGGAGGTGGGTGCTGTGCAGGTGGCTGAAGGTCTTACCCTGCCACAATTTATCTTGAAGGAGGAGAAGGACCTGAGGTACTGCACCAAGCACTACAACACTGGTAAGTATTCCGTCACCATCCCCTTGACTGTAATGGGAAGCACTCTTCAGTTGACCTCTATTTAATTGTTTGTGATGGTTGAACAAAATAACAAAATACTAACTTCCCAAACTGGATCATAACCAAAGAAGATATATAGAAATATGCTGTGACATTTAGGACCCTGTAATAAACCAAAGAGTGTTTTTGCAGCCAAAGGTTCAACACCATATTAACCTCATTCCCCCTTATATCATAGGAAAATTTACCTGTATTGAAGCAAGATTCCACTTGGAGCGACAAATGGGTTACTACCTGATTCAGATGTACATTCCTAGTTTACTTATTGTCATCCTTTCCTGGGTATCTTTCTGGATCAACATGGATGCAGCACCTGCCAGAGTTGGCCTTGGCATCACCACTGTGCTGACCATGACCACCCAGAGCTCCGGATCCCGAGCATCTCTACCAAAGGTTTGTTGCACCAAAACCACTTCATAATTATTATTTCAATTTGTACACCATTTGCGGCACCTTTTTGAGCACAATCTGATTACCCATACCATGTGCAAAATTTAAAACAACCTCGGATGGGATCCTCATCTAATAGTGGATTGCAAACAAACAGAGGGGTTCCTATGTCCGGCTGACTGTAATATATAAATGTTCTTGTGAATGGATTTTGTGTCCAGTCTTCTTTTCAGTTTTTTATTATTATCGGGAAAATATGGATCCAGCTCTGAATGTCTTCACACTCAGACATAATACCTTTGATATACTTATTTCTCACTTACTTTTGCTTCCCACAATGCAGCAAATTTCAATGTCATTTCACTCTTTATCATTCTAACTCGTCTTTCTCATGTCATTTTCTTATTTCAGTCGTCACCATTCATTGTACCCTTTCACATGTTGTGAGCACTCATGATTTATACCGTCTCTCAGTAAGGAAACAAAGGTACAGGAGGATCTATTGTCTTCTCCAAGGCAAGTCTAGTGATATAGGACTTTGTGGGTTAAGTAGGGATAAGGTTTTTTTTTTCAAGAGGTCATCTATCAAAGATGCCTAGTTGTACAACAAGGATAAGAAAAATGGTAAGAGTGAACAAAATACAGAAAATATTTTGTGGCCTTAAATATGATTAGAGAACTTGGTAAACTCAAAAAGTAATGGAAAGGTCTGGATCCACTTTTGAGTGCCATGGGGTCCATGGTGAAGGGGATTTGTTGAGCCCTCTTTACGTTTAGGCCCCATAGTAGTCTTTTTTTCATTCCATCAGAGTATATATGCCATAAGAACATATAAAGGGGATTGGGTACCCCAGGCAAAGTGAAGGACTTGATGTTGAGCACAACCAGGACTTCTCCACATAATAACCCATATTGGTCTTTTGTTTTGAGCTCCTGGTCCAACCCAGAACAAAAGGCAAGGCTGGGATAGTTTTTGAATGTTGCAGGCTTCTGAAGCAGGCAACACCCCGACCTGGACTGATGCTTAGGAGCAGCACCCATCATCTCCTTGAGAGAGTTTATTTAACACTAAGCATGCCTGCTCCCCTTATTGGCTAAGGAGACAGAGGTCCTGCTTTATAAGCAGGGTATCCCTGTTTCCTCATACACAGGTGTCACTTCAATTCCTCGGCAGAGTCAGCTAGGCCCGTCCACCCTTAAAATGACACCGTCCACTTCACCTCTGTCCCAAGGCTCCGGTATGCTGAATTGAGGTCCCTATCTGACAGACGACACAGAACATGAAAGACAAGACAAAGGGTGGGTGGTCTCCAACAAGCAGAACAAATAGGAACTACAGCTCTCTGATCCAGCTTCAAAGACCTTCTAGGGCCTTCCTCTTCCAACCTACTACCAATAGCTTCATCCATTTTCAAGAGAACAAAGAGGACTTAAAATGACTGTCTGACCTTTTATACTATATCCTAATTGCCCCCATCCCCCTCACCACCCTCATTATCATCCTATGAGCCTATTGCTAATACAACCTCCCTTACCCTGTGTCTACTCTTATTCCTAAAGCATTTAAGATTCCGAATGGCCTAAATAGCCCTCGGTTCCTCTTATAATGACGATAAAACAATATGTAATATAAAGTACAAAGGATAACAGTCCAACACCCATATTAAGACAGGATGTCTATTCCTCACCTGTTAAAGTATTCCCCTCCACATATACATAATGCCATGTGTATCTGTCATTGTCCAGGTGTCCTATGTGAAGGCTATTGACATCTGGATGGCGGTCTGCTTGCTGTTCGTGTTTTCTGCCCTGCTGGAATATGCTGCCGTCAACTTTGTATCAAGACAGCACAAGGAACTTTTACGTTTCCGGAGGAGAAGGAGACACCACAAGGTAACCTCGTCTATGCCCTCTTTAGCAGTAGGAGACCCTTTTGTATGGAATGGCATTTACATATACTAGATATTTACTGCAGAGAAAACAACAAAGAGATTTACATTGAGACTCTAAACATACCTTTAAACTGTCCCAATATAGACTGGGCAATCCCTATCTCACTGTTCCATTGTCTCTACAGTCATATGTCGGGGCCATGGAGAGTAGGAACGTTGCCATGGTGAGTGTGTGCTACTGTCACCGACTCTCCACAGTAATTCATGTGTCGTTTTGTCAATGCATTGTAGCTCAATATAATCTTTATATACATTTTACTGCAATGGCAAACAATACCATACTAGCCAAGTTGGGAGACTACTGAGTCTCGATGAGTTGTCCCTGGAGAGTGAGGTACCCTGCCTTGTCCTGTCCACCTCTAGGACCCATTTTGGAGGATTTGAAATGACTCATATTATGCCACAGAGTAGTTTCCTAATTTCACAATACGCCACATACCAGTAACCACAAGTTAGGGTGTATTCTATATTAGCACTCCCAGTTCCCAATATATATCACAATATCACACACCAGTGTTCCCAGTTCTCAGTATATCACAAACCAGTGCTCCCAGTTTCCAATATATCTCACAATGGTGCCCCTGTTTTCAGAATATCACACACCAGTGCTCCCAGTTCTCAGTATTTCAACTTGTATGTTAGGGGGGACAAGAATTTAGTCCTCCCCTTGGCACCCCATCTCACCTTGGTGTGCAATTGATGAGGGGGCATGATCAACCTATACATATATATATATACACATACATATACATATACACACATACTAGATGTACTCCAGTGCACGCTATGCCTTTACATCTCCTCCTCCCTCTTCATCAGCTCCGTCTCCTGATTCATCATCTCTTTATTCTCATCGGGCCGTATGCAGAGCTCCGATATGTGTTACTGCGCATGCGCAGTAACTTTGTAACGCCATCTACGTTTCTTTTTGCAATGTAGATTGCGTATACGTGGCCTTTAAGACGCATGCGCAGTAACACATATCGGTAAACTCCGGGCGCATATGTAATGTGCCCGGAGCTCTGCATATGGCCCATCATCACC
Organism: Limnodynastes dumerilii; assembly: GCA_011038615.1. Lineage (NCBI taxonomy): Eukaryota > Metazoa > Chordata > Amphibia > Anura > Limnodynastidae > Limnodynastes > Limnodynastes dumerilii. The sequence continues at coordinate 851,565 of WWET01000056.1, forward strand.
TACCCCTCCCCATTCTCTTTATCATTTCTTTATCCCCTTCATAATTCCCCCCTCCTCTTCATCAGCTCCTCCTCACCATTCACCTTATCATTTCCCCCTCCTCATCATCTCCATCCTCCTCTTCATCTCCAGCTCACCAGTAATCCCATCATGTCTCTCCAGTCCCCCCAGTATCCCCATCATATGTCTCCAGCTCTCCCAGTACTCCCATTATGTCTCCAGTACTCCCATCATGCGTCTCCAGACCCCCAGGATGATACCCCATCATGTATTACCAGCCTCCACAGGATCCCCATAATGTGCATCTAGCCCCCCCAAAGTATCCCCATCATGTGTCTCCAGCCCCCCCAGTACTACCATCATGTGTCCAGTTCTTAGTATATCACACACCAGTGCCCCCAGTTCACAATATGACATAAAGCAGTGCCCCAAGCCACTCCCCAATATACACTTCATTTGTCTTTAATCCAGTGATGGTCCATGGCCCTTGGAGAAGCTTCTGTGGCTGCACATTGACTAAACTAACTGCCTATTCATGTTTCACATCATTTTACCATAAGATAAGAGACATTTACTGATAGCTATTATGCTGTTGTCTAAACTCTTATAATGCATTAGAATCTAATCTTTCTTTCCCTGTTCTGAATATCATCAATGTGTGAGCCCCGCAGCCTTCTCTGGTATAAGAAGCTAATGTTAAACTAAATAGATTTCTCCCAGAGAACAGAATAATTGATGTTATTCATTACTGTAGCACTGCAGAGAGCTGATCCCACTAATCACACATTGAAAATACTATAGCAGCTCCTATTATACTTCTGCTTAAAAAAAATGACTCTGCAGAGGTAATTTTGTATGAAAGGGCAGCGTGATCTATCTCCCACCATAACTCTGTCAGTGGGTCAGCAGTGATTATAATCTCTATAGCAGTGAGGTGACAGTTGAGAGATATACCCCACTGACTGGTGCACACATTCAATGCCACATACTGTATACTAGTGGCCAGTGGGTGCACAGTTGAAGAGTTACTTTTGGGCTAAAGTGTAAACCACAAACTACTAATGGCTTGGTATGGTATAGCATAGTAGGTTGTGCATTCCTACTGCATTAAGTGTACCCTTGCACCTCATTTTGCAGAATAGAGTACACATAAGATATCACGTTTGAAAGAGATTTAAAGAAATTTACAAGTCATTTCTTACCATATCATCAAAAATCATTTCCCCAGCTCGGTGCTTCTTATATGCACCTCTACACACACTGGATCGGGGACTGGATTCACAGAGGCGTGTTTACTATGTGCGTGTTTTTACGCACGCACGTAGCACAGCAACACCCATGACCCTCTCCTCGGCCGGACGGGTTTTCGGTGACTTCCGCCACCATAGGGCACCCTTAACTCCACGTGTGTACTTACACACCTAAGATACTGCTTATCTTACTAACCGCAACCTCAAAAGCCCATTTCAATTCCCCCCCGCCCACTTTCACGGAACTTCCAACCATGCCCCTCCATCTGTCCCCAAGTGCGATTTACAAGTCCGTGCCTGAAGTACTTACGTGCATAAATACTACGTAAATTGCATGCGCAGTTAATCCGTTGCTAAAAATACGCACGCAATCCGATGCAAAAACGTATCTGTGAATACGGCACCGAATCCAGATGTCCATATGACGGGGTACTTACGCATATGGGTGTTACACATTGGAACGCAGTTTAATCAATGTTGCATTCCGTGCTGTAGCAGTTTCCGGTGGTAGGTTGTGATGGTGGTGTACGCACCATTTGACGTAGGGCGGGTGCGTAATACTTAAGGTAGAATTCTGAGCTTGTAAGTTCTGTGCATGCCATGGGAGTGTACTACCTTTGCACGCACAGATTGCATGCATGTAAAGTACGGAAGGACTTATGTGTTGCTGTGCGGAAGGACTTATGAATCCGGCCCCTTGCGATATTTCTACTCTTCAGAGGGACGGTCTACACCATAATCTTTGCTGGTCAGCCCTTCAAGACACCATTGCAGGATCAATGTATTGGCAATGCACCTTGGGTGGGCTTTGTAAGTTGCCTGAAATTATTCCACAGGTCTGCAGCTTTATGGGATCACCACATTAGTTTATGCAGCTGATTGACACACGATATGAGTCAAGCTGTTACGGTAATCATATAGATCATATGACATGGATCGATTTGTGGGAAAGCAGACAGAATGGTCCAAAAACACTCTGGGTCGAAAATTGGATAATTTGTGCTGTATTTATTAGGATTGGAGCATTGGGCCTGATTCAGACTTAAGAAGGTGCTTAAAATAAGAGAGGAAAGTCACTCCTGGGCTAAACCATGTCGATTGCAGGGGAGTCATATTTCACCTGTTGCAAACAGTATTAGAGTTGAGAGGTGATGTTTCCTATCCCAAGTCTAAATAACAGTGTGATCGTAACACTGGTCAGTATCTGTGTGCAGTAAGAAATTCAAAGATATCTCCCTGCATGCAAAGAATACAATTTACTTCACTCCCCCTGCAATCAGTATGATTTAGTCCAGGAGTAACTTTCCTCTCTTATTTTAAGTACCTTCTTAAGTCTGAATCAGGCCCATTATGTCTATCACTGGGAGCATCGTATAGTGTGAGGCAGGAATAATGTTTGAGCTGCTGGGAATGTCACATAGTATAAACATGCTAAATCATCAGGTTTATGGACTGGATCCAGACTTCCGATGGTGGATTCCTGGTGAATCCAGCCTTAAGTGCAGCTAAGGGGAAGGCACTCCTCTTGCTCGTACGCAGAGACAATCCATGGACACTGCATTAAAACTTCTGCACCATGGGGCAGCACGGAAGTCTAGATAGTATAAGGGGCCTTATACACAGTTACTGTACTGTTACAGTACCTCCTCCCTCCCGTGTAAGGTATCTGCTTTCCCATTCTACCCTGTTGTTGGAAATCCAGAGGATCCAGATCCGTGCCTGGGAATATGGCGCCTGCTTAGACGCTTCAGCCACAATCAACACGTTTTCCAATCCTGGTAATCAGAAAACGCCACCTATTCCTAAGTCTGCATCTAGTCCTAGGTCTCCACCGGGATGTGGTTGCCCATCTGGCCGACCCTATTGCAACAAAGCTACTTTCTCCAGCTGAATGGTGGCTGTATCATTGTGGAAATGCTCAGCAAATAGAAAATTGCTATTGGGAATGGGTACCTATTTTGACCCATTCCCAATAAGGACAGGCTGCGGTGGGCTAAGCTTAGGGTTAGGCTTAGACTGTGAGACACGGAGAGTTAGGGCTCAAGAAGGGGAAGGTTAGGGTTGAAGGGGAAGGTTAGGGTTGAAGGGGAAGGTTAGGGTTGAAGGGGAAGGTTAGGGTTGAAGGGGAAGGTTAGGGTTGAAGGGGAAGGTTAGGGTTGAAGGGGAAGGTTAGGGTTGAAGGGGAAGGTTAGGGTCAGGGCCAGATTAACAATGGGGCTAATGGGACTACAGCCCCAGGCCTCCATCTGAAAATAGGCCCCCCACACACTGCAGTGCACAAGGATGAATGTCAGGGAATGACATCCTCCTCCAAAGCATACTATATAGTGTGGGCCCTTCATAATTTTCAGCCCCAGGCCCACATGGCCCTCAATCCGGCCCTGGGGTTAGGGGAGGGTTAAGGTTAGGGTTAGGATAAAAAACTTATCTGTAGGCGCAGAAATCATTGTGATACTGATTGTCGCAGCACCACCACTTTTTAAAATGGAGACTGCTGCCAATTGCAGCAGTCACCATCCAACTGCCATACGCTGATCTGTCAAAAAACCAGACCATCGTCCCCACCATCCTGAGCTAAGCCGAAGAGTAATTATGGAAATCTGAACTATTCTACACCCTGGTGGAAGCATTTATTGACTATTATGTCACCGTTATGACAAATCAGTCCTGCCATATGCTATACGGTAATCAGATGATCGTTCTTTTTCCTTATTTTACAACCTTAAGTGCGTTGAATAAATTCATATACAGTAAATTCATCAGAACTGTCTAAAATACACAGCGACATAAATTGTCATTAAAATTTTATTCATGAATCCACCATGCATTTTAATTGCATATGCTAGAGAAAGTGAGGGAGGATCGTTATTCATTGTAATTGGGTTCCAGCACTAAAATAATAATTATACATATGAACCAAAACAATGAAATATACTTAAGAATATATCTTAAGTACAGCCCTAATGTATATAGTAGGCACACGTATACAGCTAAGATATCGCATAATGTATAGCAAATAGTGTCTGCTTCAGATTTTATAGAAGGGATGTTTCCACATTAAGGTATGGATTCACAGTTACGTAGTTTGCGTCTTACGTATCTTGTTGTAAGAATTGAGCTTTAGACTGCACTTACGCAATCTACGTACAGAAATTATACTTAGATGGTGTAAATAAGCATAGCATAGTAGCTCAATTCTTAATCAACGTACGTAAGATGAAAACTACGTAACTGTGAATCCGTACCTACGCCACAAAAATTTGCATGACCAGCATACATTTGGCATGAGCTATCTGAGTTATCAAAGGGGGTTTCTGACCAACTTTAACCTTTAACCTTTAACCTTAGCGATAAATGTGTCAAATGGGAAAACGTGATTTCTGGTGTACTGACCTGAGTAGATAGTACATGGAGTATGAACTGTCAATTCATTATTGTTTAGATTTGTGACTATGTGAAAAAGATGAAGGAAGCTTTTGCTGTATGAATAAGGGATGGGAATAAGGGGTGGGGGAGGAGGGGGGCAGAGGCAAACCAGGGGATATGTGTAACAAAATACTGATAAATAGAATTATCAGTACAATCATGCTATAATATTTCATAGGCAAAATGTCTGTCTTTGTACGAAAAAGATAAAGAAATATGGAATTCTTTGAGACATCTGGTGCGTTCAGTGACAAGTGTGACCTTGTGGAACAGCCAAAGTGAATTCCCCATTTTGCTTGTGGTACCAGGGATAAGGATCCCCTGTTTTGCACCTGCAAGATACACAGCACCCCTCAACAAGGCTCCATTAGCTGTAAAAGGAACCTCAGTGATAAGGGAAGTTCCATTTGTGCATCCACATAAGTGATCTGTGTAATAATCAAAGGTGAACTCAGGGATTCATTTATTTATTTGCAAGGCATGAAGTTAGCATTAGGCTACTGCAACCTGAAGCAAGGATTGGTAACATTGGACCAGATCCAATCACTAGGATTGAAAAACACGATTTTTTTGTCATCAGCGCATGAGTGAGCGCCGCAATCCCCGGATGGATCTACTCTGGGACCATCTCTGATGATGGGGCTGGAGATGGAAAGCCCTTCCACTATGCGTGAGGGGGCAAGTATGTAGATAGCACATTGGGTTTTAAGGTAGAGTCCTCGGATCGTGACTATGTATAAGTGAGCATAATTGCCTCCCCTTGTCCATATAAGAAGACTGGATCCAGCGGGGATCCGGTATCAGATCCTTGTTGTCACTGCACTCTAAACCCCTATCACAACAGCATTGTAAGTCTGGATCAGGCCCACGGTTGCTAACTCTAATAATTACTGGGAGGGTCTCAAACTCCTGAAAGAACACGTCATTCTGCTGTAATACCCTTACCTGCCACAAGGGGCAGCATATCTCAGCCAGCGTCAAAAGTTTCATTACCCTCCTGCTAAGCAGTTTGAGAAGTGGGTGAGGAATAAGGACTTAAAAAGAAACACCAGTCACTTTAACAGATTCCCCATTCAGTCTCCTGGACAAGAGGTATAAAAGTAGGAAAAAAAGTCATTGGAAAATAGTTTACTGATAGAGCATAAGTAAAGCAGGTAAATCTTAAATGCAAACTCCAGGAATTTCTAGAAACTCTCAAAATTTAGGCAGTGTCCCTGGAATCCCAGGAGAGTGGGAAACCCTCCTGCAGGTCACCCACAGTGACGCCTGATGCTGCAATTTGTATAGTCAATCATTCTTCATAGAACTGTAAAATCAGTAGAGATGGAACTTGATGAGTTGACCATTAGTCCACTCCTTGTTTTACAATGCTGTGGTCCACAGTATAGTGCAGTAAGGATGGTGCTTGATGACGCTTTGCATATCATTAAACCGCTGGTGGCTGTCATCTGCTTCCCTACTAATTGATCTCTCAGAGCGAAAAGACTAAGCACAGCTCCCAAACAGGGCCGGCCCTCGCTATAGGCAGTATGGGCAAGTCGCCTATAGCGGAATCTTGTCAGGGAGGGGGCACCCCAGGGCAGAAAAGGAAACCCAGCACATGTGTAGCAGCTCCCACCCCCTTGCAAAGCAGAGCTCTGCCAATCTTCAGTCAGCTGCCTGCCCAGGCACCATTGTACCTCAACTGTGACCCTCTGATAGCAGAGTTGATTTTCTGCTAGAGGGCACCAACCATATCTTGCTTAGGGCCTGGATTCACACCCCCCGGACGTATTGCACATACCTCCGTAAATTACCGATAATAGCTACTACGCATGCGTAGTAAGAATTTTACGTAATCTATGTATTGTTTCGTTACGTAGATTGCGTATATGCGGTCTTAAAGAAATATGCGGTCGTTACGAAACGATACGTACACATGCGTAGTAGCTATTAGCGGTAATTTACGGATGTATGTGCAATACATCCGAGGATATGAGACCGGGCCTAGGGCACCACATTGGCTAGGGCTTGCCCTGTTCCCAAATTGTCATATTTGTCAATAAATGAATACCATATACTGTAAAATGAATGCACATGTTCTTGAACTTTCCTTTGTTTCATGATAAGGAAGATTTTGTGATAAAGGGCCTGATCCAGATCAACGATGTAGCGCTGAGCGTGCTAACGCTCAGCGTTACATCGCTGACTCCCCCCTGGCACTCCCCCT
>WWET01000056.1:858949-870298 GCA_011038615.1 Limnodynastes dumerilii
CAATAACAGCCAATCCAATAAAGTTATAGGTAGAACTCTGATCTTCTTATATCTTCTCTTGTAATAATAACTAATAATAGCCTGAATTCACAACTAAGAAGTTCAGCAGATTTGTGTACGGAAGTATGCTGTAATAAGGTACTGTGCATGTGCATGTACCGTTATATCCGCAACGGAGCGCAGCCAACCCATGCTGCGCTCCGTGGCGATTAGAGCCCCCCCAAACGGGGTGTATCCACCCCCTATACGTAGGAGATACAGATGGGGGGGGGGCAGAGGCATATAAATTATACAGTAGACACTTGGCTAAGCCCATATGTACAATTCAGTATTCCACATGGAGGAGTTACTGTGCGGAATACTTAAGGTAGGGTCTAGGTCAGGGGTGGCCAAGCTCGGGCCTCGTGAGCTACCAACGGTTCATGTTTTCCAGGTCTCCTCAGATAGTCAGAGGTGAGATAATCACTACCAACTGTAGATTTTTTTGAATGTGTCAGTCAGTAATGAACACACCTGTGCTCCAACAAGGAGACCTGGAAGACATGGACCGTTGGTAGCTCACGAGGCCAGAGCTTGGCCACCCATGCGTTACAGGCTCCCAGATTCTATAGCAGTTATATTGCAAAATAAAATAAAAAAAATTGAAATACTAAATACTTTAATAGGTGCTGTTACGGCAACATTTGAATCACTGGGCCAGATCCAGAGATACGCTGGCCTGCTGGCAGTAAGTACGGCCAGCATAGCTCTAGTGCACCGGCGTAACAGTGGGTTATTACGCAGGCCACAGGGGGACTGCACCAGAGCTATGCTGGCCATACTTACTACCTTAACTTCAGGGTCGTGTGCCTAACCCATCCCTCCCTGCCTAATTTCCCTCCCTCCCTGCTGCACTGTAACTACAACATAGTTACAGTGCAGCATGCTCCTTCATCTGTAACTACGTTGTAGTTACGGATGCCCAATTAAGGGATCCCTGAATCATAGATTACGCCGGGCAACATCTGTCTGGCGCATGCGCAGAACGGCAGAAATGATACCCATCCCACACTGTACAGAGCATGCATACCCACACCCACATTAGTGGGCGAAGAGAAAGCACAACCCATTTCCTCGGAAATAGGCTTATACGGAACAAAGGGCCGGATCCTGACCTAGTCAGGTCAGTACAGCCGGCATCGTAGTGGGGAGTGCACGCCCCGTGCACTCTCCTCTACACTTACGGGAAAGCCCCCTTTTCGTATGTTATGTACACCGGCCCTTACGGCATCGTAACAACCTTCAACACAGGGGAATTACGTACAACATGTCGGCAGTAGCCCAGGATCTGGGCCAAAGTTCACAAAGTACCATCTGGAGGGCGCATGCAAGCGTTAGTATTAACGTACTCAAGTGGGGATCCGGCCCCCCATGTTTTCCAGATGGTGCGAATGCAGCACTAGCATAACACAGGATCCAGTACATTATTATTAGTTATAATAATAACTAGTCTAAAACTCATCCCCATCATGTCTCCAGTCCCCCATGTATCCCATCATGTCTCCAGCTTCCCCACTATCCCCATCATGTTTCCAGCCACCCCAGTATCCCCGTCATGTTTCCAGCTTCCCCACTATCCCCATCATGTTTCCAGCTCCCCCCCAGTATTCCCCATCATGTCTCCAGCTCTCCCCCAGTATCCAAGATGGCGACTGGGGTCCTTCTTTAGGACCCTCTGCTGCCATCTTGAATGTGGCAGGAACTTCCTGAATGCGGAAGTAAGTTGCAGAATGTGGAGATGGTGGCAGCGAGTCCCTCATCCGCTGCCGCCATCTACACATTCTGGAACTTACTTCCTCATTCAGCCTGTTCTTGGTGTTGGTCTCTTGTTTGTTTGTTTATTCTCACCCCTGATGAAAGCTGCGTTTGACAACTGAAACGTTGGGATATGCTCTAAATAAATAGCCCTCTGTGGCTTAATTCACTTTACTATCCAAAGACTTTTTGAGTGCCTCTATTTTCTGAACTATATATATAGCCATTATTTTATATTGATTTAGTGTAACAGCAGTGAAGGTATTCATTACCTCCATTTACAGTACACATTACAATGTACTACCCTGTGCTTGCACACCATATATATTCAGGTAGATGCATTAAGCTGGGCTGGTTAATGGCCATATACTACATGTTGTACCAGCATGGGCATCCAATGGTAAGGTTGCGTGTGCCTGCAGTATATCTGCAGTATCCCACAGCAACCAATCAAACACCAGCTATTATCAGAATGGCCACAATTGTAGAATTTGGTATTGGGGTGCAGAGCTGCCCTTAGCAATGGAGTGACCCGGGGCAAAGCGTCTTAGGGTCAACCTCTTCCTCCATTAGGCGCATGCACAGGATGGCCGCTGCTCTGCGCATGTGCAAACCGACCACAGTTGTTGCGGCAATTGCATTACAGAGTTGCAGCTGCCTGCTGCATTATTTGAATACCGTGCCGCTGTCCTGCATATGATGCTCACAGAGAGCAGTAGCGTGTAGGTCAGCTATGAGTATGGGTACCGATTCTGGTCAACGTATTTTAACTAACTTTTAAATACTGATTTAAAAAAATGTAAATTATAAATAAAAGTGTCAGTTATATCCAGGTGTTTACCACTGGTATTCACCCTAGGCATATAGGGATTCCGCACATCATGCAAATGAATCTTCTAGACACCCCAAATGACCACTGAGAGATGTTGGTAGCAAATTGTAGCCAAAAATTCTTAAAATAACATAAATGATTGGTAGAAATATAGAAACGATCAACACCTTTACACACACAAACCTTGCATTGTGCCACACACTGTATGATAATAAAGCGAATTAGATGATTATCATGTTGTGTATGGCATGGAAAAATTTGTCAAAATACCATCAATATGGTAAAAACCACGCTGGGCCAATTGTTTAGAGTACATGAACCATATGACCACTGCTGATGGACGCAGGGCGGTGGGACTATAACCCTAATCATTAGTCAGTGTGTGGTCATCATGCAACGTCCCTGGCAATCGGAGAGTTAGGAGATGGCATAGTGTGTGGTCAGTTTTACCTGCTGTCAGAATACAAGATCATTGTATAATACAAAGAGATTTTATTTTTTTCTACCACCCACAATTTCACTTGTGTCATACCTTCTAATACCTCTTTCACATACCCACCCTGCAATAACCCAGGTGATTGCTGTGTCGGGGACAAAAAAAACTTGTAAGTAAAACTCTTACACAGGAAGTTAGAAAAAAAATCTGGCGGACCAGAAAGGCAACACACAACTACAACCAGAGCAAGCAGCCTTTTCCTAGTACTTGTATGTCTCCTTTCTGGTCTGCCTGCGTTCCCCCTAATCAGCAGTGTGAAATCCTACTTGTGTGTCTCCTTTCTGGTCCATGGGAACGCAGGCGACATACAAGTACTACGAAAATGCCGCTTGCTACGCGCGTCTCCCGTCTGGGAGATTTGCTTACTATTGCCATAGCAATAGTAAACAATTCTCTCCAATCAGGTGTCTTTGTGAGAGAAATCACACGGGACCTTTCACATTGACACTTTTCCCAGGAAAAACCCTTCTTTTTTTCCCAGGTCCAATTGCCAGGTCCAGGTCCAGGAAAATTGTAAGTTTCACATTAACACCAAATACCCGGGTTTGAGCCGAGACCTGGGTTTCAGGCCAAAAACCCGTGTTTTTAGTGGTAATGTGAAAGGGGAATAAGTGACTTATCCTTGGGTATAACCCCAACAGAGCTTGGCAGAAAGGCATCATTTTGAAGGAATATGGTTGTTTAGCAGGGCAGATCAGGGGAAAGGGCTTTTTTTTTTTTATCCCACTTTGTCATCTAGGAGAGTTGAGAGGTATAGGCTTGTGTGGATGTTCAAATGGCAGAAGAACAATACCACTAGTATAGTGAAGATGAGAGCCTGTTGGAGAGGGTGCAATGTTCCTGTCTTATTTTGAGTAGAGTCCTGTGCTCAATCTTTTGCAGGAGGATGACACTGGTGAAGGTCGTTTCAGCTTCGCTGCTTATGGAATGGGCCCCGCGTGTCTCCAGGCCAAAGATGGGATTTCTGTGAAAGGGAACAACAACAACAACCCAACCAGCTCTGCTCCTCCTTCATCATCATCAAAATCTCCAGACGAGATGCGCAAGCTGTTTATCAGCCGGGCCAAGAAGATCGACAAGGTGTCAAGGATTGGATTCCCTTTGGTTTTTCTTATATTCAACACATTCTATTGGATCATCTACAAGATTGTGCGTAGCGAGGATGTTCACAAGCAGTGAGCAGGAAGTAGGTTGGGGGTTGGGTATGGACAAAATATGAATTCATTTAACAAAAAGAGAGGATAACAAATAACTAAATATGGGTTATAGAATAATCATCATTTGCAATGAAACATGTTAGAGTGGTACAAGTACTCGGTGTAGCATTAGTGTACCCCACGCATTTCACTGTTCTATGATGGGGACACAAATGCCACCTAATTGTGTAAAATCTGCATAAAGTTAGGAGCAAAAATTGAAATATTGCGTGCAGATTACTAGAAACAACATATAAAGTTGTTATAGGTCAGACAAAATAAATGCATGAGGATTGGTCTCAAACAGAAAGACATGGAAATCTAAGAGGAATAGGATTTCTTAAGAGAAAAATTACAAAACAAAAACTGTATAAAGTCTGTGCAATAGCAATGCAGAAATGCATGATTTTAAGAATGTGGCAATATATATACAAATACAAGGATTGGGGGCTTTTAAATCCATCCAAGTGGGAACAATGGTGTAAATAGGCCTTAAGAGTACTGCAAGGTGTTCCTGGTTTTTTGGGGAAATTTTTTTTGCTGTTGAGGGGATGAATCCAGTGAACCGTTTGTATAATATAGAAAAGTGCCAGGGTAATAGATGTAAAATATGCAACATATAGTCATGCCTAATTATATTCTAAAATGCACACGAATAATATTGTTGTTCTAAAAATGCTGTTTGCTCTTAGCTTATGAACTAGGCTCTGTGAGCCAAGGTTTATAGAGATGCATAGAGATATGGTAAAAGTCAGAATCATTTTGAAACTCTTTGCTGCCTAGAAACACATTCATTCAAGAACTTCTACGTATTTTTTTTATCCCCATCAGCTGAGGCGCAGTATCAGAGTGGCTAATTTAGTGTAATATTTATACATTTCGAAAAGATAAATTAGTATAATTATTCCTAAGAAGTATAATTAATCATGAGAAATAATTTACCCCAATACATTTTTTTTTTGGAAAGGAGCAATCTGAGATACTTTACATGAAAACATAGGGCCGTATTCAGAGAACCGTTTTCATAACGTTACGCAATTATACGCACGGACGGTGCAGGCCATACCCCCTCACACCCATGACACTCCCCTCTCTCGGCCATGCTGTCGTTGACCGCTGGTAACTTTCCGTTTGCAGTTGCGTGCGTATGTATCCTCCATACATGTGATTCATGTTAGTCGTGCCGACATACCTTCATTTAAATGCCTTCCCCCATCCATTTTTAATAAAATTTTTACGTGTGAATTTTTGCGTGCATATCCGTACATATTCACAAGTCCGTCTAAGAGGCACGTACGCGCATATAGTCTACGTAAAGTACGTACAAAAAGTTACTACGCATGCCTAGTTGAAACGTACCTAAAAATACGCACGGAAATCGCTGTGAAAACGGTTCTCTAAATACAGCCCATAATGATGTACTAAAATTAACATAAGGTAAGCATACGGCACTGTTTTGTATCTTATATTGGTCTGTGTATATCAGTTATAGGGCTTAATATAATTGTTTGACTGAGGGATACATTTTTGTTTCTTTTCTAGTCTTCCAGGTTTTCAGTTCACTTTTTGTTCTATGCCGAAAAGGTACGAAGATTGCGATTTACTTGAATTTTGAAAGAAAAAACAGGGCTGATGTGATTGCAATGGTGATATGTTGTTATTTAAAGCACCTTACTTTTTGAGTACATAAAGCAATTTACAAAGTATTCAAGGACCACAATGGTATATAGCTAATGTGTGTTCATAGGTCTTCTGGCAGTAGCAATTAATACAAATGAATGTAGCCAGAACTAGACAAAATGGCTTCCTCTTCAGAAGGAAGTAAAATGTCTGCTGCTCTTCAGGATTGGATTCCATTGTGTGAGAGTACATTTTTGCTAAAACATTGTAAAACGTTGAAAGACTAAACAAGACAAACACATGTAAAATTACATGTTACGTTTACACAATGGGATAGTATATTGTGGACTAACATAATATTCAAGAGCATTCAGCCTTGATATTCACTATGATATGGGGATAGAATTAGAACACAGTCCATTAAAATATTTGTCACTATGTCCTAGTAAACTGACAGGCTGAATTTTCATAAATATTGCTGAAGCCCTCAAAATGGCTGTGTGAATACATGTAAATCCACTGTAATATTTGTGTATAAATTGTAGGTTCGCTTAGTCTACACATTACAATAGTATTCTTCATACTTTTTGTATGTTTGTTTGAATATTGTGGTATTCTTGGATAGTGTTTCCTCCACTGAACTCTTAATAACTGGAGAGAAGCAACATAAAGACTAAATCTAGATTAACTTAACTTCTCAAAAGGAAAAAAATGTTGAGGTTGCCCAAAGCAACCAATCAGATTCTAGCTGACATTCTCTAGTATGTAACTAGAAAATGAGAGCTAGTATGTGATTGGTTGCTATGGGCAGCCTCTCAAACTTTTGCTTATGATGCGCCTGAAACAGAGGCATACCTTAAATTATTTTATGCTAAGGTGTTATTCTGTAATTTGGAGAGGATTACAAGAAAATGTATAGCTTTATAGCAATCATGCCAACACTTAACCTCCCTTCTGCAAGATTAGGTTGATGCGCCCTCTGTTCAATGCTGTGGAGCCACGATAACACAATTCACATGCAATAGCAGCAGTCAAGCTCCGTCCCCTTAGTATTCAAGGATCACAGCAATAGCGTAGCCTGTTCTCCTGCTCTCCAAGAAGTAGTATACCAGACACTGGGCTAGTAGGCTTTGTGACATTCTAACAGGCACTTCTATGGTTATATATAACTTTATGCTAACACATTTGTGGAAACAGACTATTGAAGCAGCTTCTATGGTTGATGTACATGTTAACGAACCTTTATCCATACAATTATGTGGGGGGGTTTTTTCTGTCAGTGATTATGGGCTGAATACTGACTTGAAGCAGAGATATGCTACTTGACCCCTACCTGCCTTTCACCGTCATCTTTATTTATAAATGGGGACGGCATGGAAGTCTGGTTAGGGAGCTTAATAATGCGCCCTCATTGCTCTAATTACATATCTCCCCTCTCCCACTTAGTGTACGCGACTTCCACATACTGCCCTGTCCCGCCATCAGACAGACTTCCAGCCTGTGTACAGAGATCCATACTAGAAATACAGGGGGCGCACTCCTGAAATGCGTGCATTTTCCACACGCAAAGAGTGGAAAGCGCTCTCATTGCGGAACTCTGTATCCGGTCCTTTGTCTATTAATAATCCCAGTATAAAGTCAGCAGCTAACATACATTCTGATCCTGTATGTGAATATCTATAGACAACCCCCCTACAAAATCAAAAAGTTAGTTGTAATTGAATGTAGTAGACACACAGGGGATTGTGGAACACTGAGGTCCCCTAAGCCCAGTTTAGCACATTATGTGGTTGAATGCGTCAGCTGATCTGCATCCCGTCCCTAGAAATTATTTTTGAAATGTTGGCAGCTATCTGCTATATATACACGAGGTGATTATGTAAATCCTTTTTCCGCAACATTTCTTGGAGTGATACATTTTTTGTTATTGCAGAAAGATGTCTTGTTTTTCAGCACTGATAAAAGAAAACAAAAATTGATTATCATAGCGGGAAGATGGATGAATTTTAAAAGGGATCACAGACAATTTCAATTAAATTCTTGTAAAAGAGATTCTTTTTTTTTTTTTGTCCAGGGCCTGTGAGGCTCAATTGTAGCTCAGAAATCTATGAAAAATACGTAAAATATACAGGAGACTATTAAGAGTAGCCAAACCCTGCTTTGGTATTGCAGCTTTATGCAAAGATCTCCTTCTTCAGAGTGCGGGTGTATAGGCCATGTCAGCCTTGCAGGCAGATTCACAATACAGAATTGTATGCCGCACATTGCACTGTTCAAACTGCGGCCTTTATTACTTGCAAGTAATCTGTGGCTTCTAAGAATGAGCAGCGGCTGCAATGGGAGCTCAGGGTCTGTGTCTCTGCAGTTTCCAATTGTTGCATCGGAAAATCTCCCTGCATACATTTGATGATGTCAGTCTGAGGCCATCGCACACAGGGTAATTGGGAGATATGACGTATGTCTCCCAGTCAGCCTGCGAGTGACAGCTTTGAGGAGCAGCCTGCCTGAAAGAGGAACAATGAAGATGGAAAAAGAAAAGGAAGATAGAGAAGTAAGAAGAAGAAAAAGAAAAGAGGTCAGTGAAGTTTTGTGTGTGTGTTGCTCATTTCATGGGGTGGGGGGCCTGGGGGCAACAACATTTATCTTTCCTCCGGGCAACTCTGATGAAGTTACACCACTGCAAAGGCAACCAGGTGTTGTGAAACTACAAGTCACATCATGCAATGCCAGCTATCAGCTTTGCCTATAAAGTTGAGGCATGCTGGGAGTTTTAGTTTCCCAACACTTTGGATTAACAAAGCCTATGCAATCCATGGAGAAATATGGCGATGGAGTCTAGGGGCCAGATTTACTAAGCTGCAGGTTTGGAAAAGTGGAGATGTTGCCCATAGCAACCAATCAGTTTCTAGCTGACATTCTAGTATGTAATAGGAAAGGGTGAGATAGAATCTGATTGGTTGCTATGGGCAACATCTCCACTTTTCCAAACCGGCAGCTTAGTAAATCTGGCCCCAGATGTGGAAACAAGGGAAGAGGTGGCTATTAACCATTTAGTAGTGAACATTTTTAAACAGACTGCCATTTTCTGGCTTTCTAGTTAAAAATATGTGTGCTAAGTAGGCCCTACAGTGAATGAATGAATATTTAAATGAATGAATGATAAATGAATGAAGTCCTGTTTTTTATGGTCCACAAACTCTGCTGAATTATAACATTTATCTTTCCTCAACCAGACAACTACGAGAAAAATAATCCTAGGGCCAAATACACCCTTTCCGGTTGCTGGCTTCTTGGACAAAAGACCGAAGCAGCCAATGCACCAGAGCAGGGGTTTTGCAAACACATAAATACAGGATGTTGTCAAACTTAGATAAAACCAAAAGAAATAATTAGGATTTTGAAATGATTTCGATATATATGTAAATCCGAGGGTATTCAGAATAATTTTTTTGTTTTTGCTAATATAGGTAATGGTTATTGTAAACCCCAGGAATCGTTGCAGTGTATGAGTCAGTGATAGCCAACATAAAATGATACTTCATGCGAAGGAAATCTGAAATGGTCATTCTGCCACCTAGTGTATTTTCTATGCACTGCAGCTCTATTCAGAAGTAAGAGCTTGTCAGGAGACTTTTCAAATACTACATATGAAATAAGAGACAAACTGCAAAAACAGAGAGCTATACAGAACAGCTGTCATTTCTAAAGATGCCAAGTTTACAGTGTCGAAAAACAGAGCTATATTCTGTTAGTGACCTTTTTAAACAAAAAACAAAACAAACTTTTTAAGACATACCATTAATAGCCAAGTCCTAATATAATGAAATAAAATAATTATTTTAAATGTATCTTCCTAAAAGGATGAGGTTTACCAGTTAGAAAGTCATCTTTCTGATGGGGATGTCTACATGGGGATGTCATCGCAAAACATCCACATGTAGAATGCTTGGTGATAGCGGCCGGACACTTTACAAAAAATGATACCAACAGTTAAGTTAACCATCCCCTTAGTCTAACCTTCCCCTTCTAGTAGCCTAGCCTTAACCCTCCAGCTTGTCCAGCAGCTTAACCCTAGTCTTCCACTTGTAGCAGCCTAACCTTAACACTCTCTATGTTGCAGCCTAACCCTAACCTTCCCCTATTAACTGCCTACCCTATATCCCGCAGCCTAACCTTAACCCTCCATGTTCTGCTGCCTAACCTTAAGCTACCCGTTATTGGGACTGGATATTTGTTGAAATAGAGCCATTCAACAGTTACCCATTCCTAATAGGAAATGTTCTGCACTAAGGCTATTTCAGACACTGTGGGTGATCTCCATGAAGTGTTTTCCTATCTCCCTGATGCCGATTCATTTTCAGAAGTCATAGATCGAAACATGGGGGAGGGACTAGAGGGTGTGGTTTTTGCAAATCACTGACTAAATCACCGCCCCTGTCTAATCAAAGATGCCATCCATAATTTTACTAAGGATGATGCGAGATTTGATGTAATTAAGCCCTGTTTATCCTTAACTTTCGTTTGTGGCTTGAGGCACCTCTCATAGGGAGGTCTATGAAGAGGGCCATTTTCATGGAGGCCAAGATGTAATCAAAGAATGGCATGACTTCAATAATTGAGACAGCAATGAAAAATACAATTTGGTCTATTGTTAATCAGCTGCAGTATCGCCTTTTGCAAAAGTTGGCAGCCATGGGTTATAGAAATGAAGTATACAGCTAAGACTAGACAAGACTACACTAGCCTACTCTTACCATCCTACGTTAAATGCCAACTGATACTGAGGCTTTTCATGCTTTCTTGCATTTCCCATTAGACATGGCAGCCATGGCTAGTGACAGGGACACCTGTATTGAGCCAAACCTTCTGAGTGGACTTGGTGCCCACCCACAGTTCTTATTCACAGAGGTCCCCTCACTGATAACTAGATCATAATATTCAGCAATTTGGAAAAACATCACTATAACTTTTATTTTCCTATACTCTTATTTACATTTGAAAGATTAGTACTGAGGTTTATAGCACTTTAAGCTGAACCTAATGCCTAAACACAAGGTAAGCCATAGGAGCCAACTTTTTATAAAAAAAAATAACCATGTCCCCAACAATCCCCTCTATCCCCAATTGCCATACATAGCTATGGCTAGTAGCTGCAACAGCACAAACATTGGAGCTCTCAAGCACTTAAACAGTTAGCTCCTATGGTGGAAGCTGCCATTTTGTTTGCTGTATCAATACTTATGTATTCAGATGACAAAATGGCCGCTGTGTACAGGCAAAAGTTGCACTTTAAAGAATACTGCAAAAGTGTGTAAATATGCTATATATGCAATTTTTATTTGATAGCAATGTAGTTCATTTCCTCTTTAATTTTAATTTAGAATCGATATCCAAAATGAAGACCAATTTTA
>WWET01000056.1:870584-898950 GCA_011038615.1 Limnodynastes dumerilii
AATACATGAACACATGTGCGATAGTAAGGTTTTCTTTACTTTTTCTCTGTATATTAATATAATTGATGCTTCTATAAAAAAAAATACAAATAATAAAAGTGTCTTCCATTTAGAATTTTGCACTGTAAGAACAATGGGGTAGATCCAGAACTACGTTTGCCGTATGTTTATTCGCGTAGCGTATTTGCGTGTACGTACCTGCTATACACTCCCCTTGGCACACCCCTTGAATGTACGTATTTTGTCAAGATACGCTTTCCAAACCCTACCTTAACTTTTGCAGTCATCCGCACACGTACGTATGGGCAACACGTATTTACGCAGCTAAGCACGCCCATACTGTACACTTTAAATACAAACCCCCGCCTACTTAACGTATTTCAGACGTATTTTGGACTCACGTAAAATTGGCACGCCCACACGTAAGTATTTACGTGACACATACGTGAATGGCCCATATGTTCACAATTATGCTACGTTACTGAGCGTATTTTTTATGGTGTGCATGCGCAGAACTTACCAAAAGGCAATTTTACGTCACCGCCACACGTAAATTCGCTCACAAGCGTTGTTCTGGATCTGGCCCAATGAGAGTGTTCATGGGGCAGATCCCAGAACAAACGATTAGAAGCGATCCACCATGCCCATAGCAACCAATCAGATTCTAGCTGACATTCTATAATATGTAATAGGAAAGAGAGAGGTAGAATCTGATTGGTTGCTATGGGCAACATCTCCACTTTTCCTTTTTAGCATTTTAGTAAATCTAGCCGCTTTAGTTATTAACTGAGATCGCCCATTGGGATACTCAATTGAGCCTCTTTGATGGAAGGATCATTGCTTTTAAGTCTGGGTGGGTTGAAATGTGCTCTGATTGATTAGCTGATTGGTTCTCACGCAACTCGTAGCATGCACAGCATGGAAAAATTGCCACCGTCCGACTGAAAGGAAAGGAGAGGAGCAAAAACTCGGAAGTCTGGTTCTGCCCTTACATAATTAAATAACAGCCACTCTGGTATCAGTGTTTCTTAGTAAATTTTGTGATATTCTTCTTGACTATTTACTATGCAACGTTTTTGCAAAACTGCCCATCGCTCAACTGGTTGGTGTCTTTGTTCATTGTCACACACATTTCATCCTCTATATACAACCTTTTGTCTGACATTCAAAACATACTTTAGCAACCACCATTTTGCCAAAGCAAGGCTCATATAAGCTGTGTTTAGCCACTACAAGGAACTGGGTGTGCAATGTGTTTAGAATTGAGGTTGGCCTGTATTTATCATAATTAATGTGCTGTATAATGCATGCCCCCTTTCATTCATTGCCCCATATCCAGTATCCGCAAAGCGGTAAGTACCTTTTACAACTTCAGTCTGCTAATATTATTGTATTGTGTATATTAGCCCAATAAGATTAAACAGAACTAGTGAGAAAATGTTTATTCAATCATGGGATACAACCAAGAATTGCTGAGCCACTAATGGAATGGTTTAATGAAATTACACTTACCATGCAGAGGGTGAGAGCTAAAATCTATTCCATCTGTATTAAGTTGTTTTCAATGGTAATTCAGATGTGACATCCAGTATATTTATGAATATTTAAGCAAGGTTTACCGAAGACCTATTTTCCATACTTAATAATTTTCTGCTATTTTCGCCTTTTAATATATCCTGACCAGGAAACCATAGCATTCTACAACATAGATGCTATACTGACTAAGTTTGGACATTATCGTTCTCTGGCCAAAGCATTGTGGCTGCAAAATATATGAATAAAAATCTGCTAAACAATTTGATAGCAGATATTCAGTGTAATGTCTTGACTTCATTTTCCAAGGTAGTTACCTGGGCTGAATTTGAGATGGAAATAGTTTTACATAGTTTTACAATTAATACCACCCCTACCTATAGCAAATATGCCCACCCCATCACCTGTACCTGAGAGACTACTGCTACCTTCACTGTACTGCTATTGACAACAAAATTTGTCACGAGGGAGAAGAGAGGAGGCCAGATTGTTTGAGAAGAGGGGAGACCAAATACACAATATCGTTACTGATAATTACTGCACTCACTGTAGTCTGAGATCTCTCCTCTTGTTTCAGAAATCTGAACACTTTTATGGTAAACCACTCCGTGATACTTCAGCACAGGTTGTGGCAACTGCAAATTAAGTGAGAAAAGCAGAAGACCTGCTCATATTAGTTTCATCTTTTCAGATTTTCAGTAAAACAAACCAAAACTGGAAGTGGAAGCAACTCTTCTAAAAGTGGGTAACTTAACTGGCAAATAGTGCCTGCATTATACCATCAAAGTATTGAAGCCCTGTTACCACATTGGTTATTCTTAATTTTGGGTAATGGTAACAGACTTGCTACTGCATTTAAAAACATCACTTTACAATCAATCTGAATCAAAGCATGAGATGCAAAACGCTAGTCTATTTATGTTTCCAAAGTACAAGCTAAAAATGACATATGCAAATAATGTGGTATTAGTTTAGTTCCTCAACTGTTGCAAGTTCGTTTAAGGACTTCACAAAATGTTTTGTAAACTTGACAACAGAGGGTATGAAAGAGTAATATTATCAATATATATGTAATTAAATGACTAATGTTTTAGCATTTTTGATTTATGATGATAGAGGTATTTGTCCAAAGGAACTTGGGAGATATTAAATCTGCACTTCATTGGATAGAACTAAATACTGTATACCCCAGGCTGAGTACCTTATGTTCTCCCATTCTATAGTCTTCTAGGCATTTGCAAAAAGGCAAATGACAACAGGATGCACGAGCGCATCCATTGTAAAGTACCAGTAACCAGAGAAATGACAGGGACCTCTGCAAAGGTTCAAGGTGTGTTTGATATCTCTATATCAGTGGCGCCAAGTGCTTCCATATTCTGCAGCTCAAAGATGAATAATGCAAACCGCTTTCTTTATGCAATGATTTTATAAGCCGGCAGAATAATGATAGAAAATGAATCCGTAATAAATACTTATAATCTTTTGCATGGAAGAGAGCAAAAGTTACGCAAATATTTTTTTCAGCTTGTAAAACACGAAAACTAAAATAAATAAAATTAAAAAATTAAAATATTTTGAGTTTGAACATGGAATGTAACATTTGTTGTAATTGTACATATAAATACAAATATATTTATAATCCCATGTATCATTCATCAATGCAATTCAGATTCAAAATAAAGTTTTCTGAAATTTTTCTGTTTTGCTTCAAATATTCGTTTCAAGGGTTGGCAGCGCACGGCATTAAGGTAATGCATTCCACACCATTATATTTCCGGGACAAATGTTATTTCATTTAGCAACTACATAATGGTTGTACTGCTTAAGGGCAAGGGGGTAGATCCAGAACTCCGCTTCTAATCCGTTTCCTAGCGGAGCGTATTTACGCGAGCGTACCTTCTAAGCACTCCCCTTGAATGTACGTACTTTGTCTGATTTCCACTTTTCAAACTCTACCTTAACTTTTGGCAGCGTAACCGCTCATGTCTGCTCACGTACGTAGCCTGCACGTACTTACGCCGCTAAGCACGCCCATACTGTACGATTTAAATGCAAACCCTCGCCTACATTACGTCATTTCAACGTACTTACAGCTAACGTAATATCGGAACGCCCACTTGAACGTTTTTACGCTACTGTTACGTGAAAGGCCCTTACGCTCAGTTACTCTGCGTTACATAGCGCAACATCTGCCGCGCGCATGCTTAGTACATATAAAAACGCGTTTTTACATCTCCGCCAGGCGTAAATACGCAGGAAAATGTTGTTCTGGATCTGCCCAAAGTGTCACAGCCGAAACATGAACACTTACCTGGGAACACATAGGGCCCGTTTAAATTAGCCGCGATGACGGAAATAAGCTTGCGGTGTACTTTTTCCCATCATTTACGGTACCAAAAATTTGCGGCTAATTAAATCGGGCCCATAGGGTATAAATCCAAACTGGCCCATGTTTTTACCAGCTAAATTAAGCATATGTGAAACACTGATTCCAAGTAAAGGCAACAAAGTCTCCATGTACTAAGTCTATATCTGTATGGTATTTGTGGCTGCGGAAGGGTAGGTAGACAAAAAAAAAGAAACACTAATAATAATGGGGAACAAACTACTCATTATAGGATTAAATAAAGCCCATCAAACCATGAGAAATATGACAATCCTGGGTCTGGATTCAGACTACCGGATGTATAACATATACGTCCGGAGTTTAGCGTTTTATACTACTGCGCATGCGTAGTAAATTTTTTACGTATCTTTTACCTACGTAGATTGCGTATATGCGATCTTAAAGACTGCATATACGAAATCTACGTAAGGAAAAGATACGTAGATTACGTAAAAAATTGACTACACGTGCACAGTAATAAAAAACTCCTGAATCTGGTCCCTGGTCAGGATTCAGAAATAAAAAAAAAAATTACCTGATTTGCGAACGCTAGGTACGTAAGTCAGCTCTGAATAAGCATTGCACCTGCACAGTAACTATACTTCAGCAATGAAACGCAGCTGTCCATGTACAATTCAGCCTCCGCACAGGAAACATACGAGATACGTATGGTGGGTGGGCATTTGAATTTAAATTGCACAGTAAGGGCTTAGCTAACTACAATTCAGTATTTCAGCACAGAAGGGTGAGTGCCGGATCACCAAATAAGCAGAGTAGCCTATGGACCATGCCACAACGGATCAAAATAATATTGATTTGTTCTTGACAGAAAATGACAATCCAGCTTTCTTACATTGTTTCCAAAGATAGAAAAATAATCAACTCAAAGACATGAAAGACTCTTTACAGAAAATACTGTTTAGTAAATTGTGGGTTGGTAAAATAAAAACTGTATCAGGAGATCATTTGCGAGGGGGGTCCCCCAGGGGTAGTGCCCTGTTCTGTGTGCAAGATGTTCGATAACCCTTAACTCTACATCCGGTCCTTTGTGAATTCTAGCGCGAGCTAACGCATTTAGTGTGCGTTGTGGAATGTCTGACGCTAAGTCAAGAGAGAGAAAGATGACTTCACTTCCAACACCTCCTAGCTAAAAAAACAAACAATAAATATATGGTTAAGGAGCAAAAATCAAGGGGGTCATATCACTAAATGCCTTTCCTTCCGTAATCTAAGTGTCCTAAATCTGCTCTATATACAGTAGCTGAACAGACAAGAGACAACCCTAGTGGCACAAGGACAAGTTGACGTGAAGTCATGACTATGAAGGTTTGAAGAACCTGAAGAAACATTATCTCTGGAAAAACATGAACAATGTGGATGATCGAAGACTGTGGGATTCTAGCTCAAACAATAAAACAGTTATGTGATATTATGCTACGAAGACCTATCGGCTCGAAACTTCCTAAAACGTTTTTCCTGCATGCAAACTATTAGAGCGGTGGACACGATGGGTCAAGGTGCTGAAGAGTGGCCCAGAGATTTATGGCCAGTGGTGGAACCTGGAAGTATGCTATCCACAGTTTGATTAATATACAACCGCCTGCTCCAGTCATATCCTTTTGCAGATGTGATACACTTGAGAAACCAAAAATGTAAGGTTAGGAGTTCCAAAGCAATCAGGTACATCAGACAAGAAGGGTAAAAATGAGGTTGGATAAAGGTTAATTAAGCCATAAAGAGAGCATTAGAACCAAACACAACATTGCTCAGGTTATCAAAAGGGTATTGAAGGTAAAACAATAGCTAGCATGGATTTTGGCTGGCCTTAAGATGGCTATATACTAGAGCGAATATGGAGTATAAAAGGGTGTAAACACAATATGAGGACGCAATACATCTTACTAGCTGCCAGCAGATACAACACATGCCACTGTGTAAAATAAACAAAATTGGAATACAATAAAAGGTGCAATAATGGATACATAAATATTTAAGGATAACCTTGATAAATACCTTGTGTCAAAACGCGCCAGTTTTTGCATTTTAACCGGCAGTGGTTGAGCTCCAGACATACTTGGCACGGACTGTGTATTATCCCAGGACTGACATCTATTTACCATTCTTGCCATGATCCCGTACGGGTCTCCCCTTCGGAGGTATATTTGTTTATCCATTTATTGTATCCATATTGTTTATTGTTCCCATATATACCACATGAGCTTTTAATCTACTTTTTTTTTTTATTAATTCACTTTTTTTTTATTAATAAATTATAGTGTTTGATTTTACACATTGCATTTTTAATTTCATGCTTTAAACATCGATATTTGGAGTTTCACACAGTGGTGCAACTATTAAAATATATAAGAGTAAAAATATATTCTTTAGCTCTATATTTATCCATGGATCCATGCTGTTTTGAATTAAGAAAAGGACTTTCCTACATTGAACTGAGTATAGGAAAAGTCTACCAAACACTGTTGCGAGTCCCCGCTGCGATTTTTCACATTGCGAAATAGGGACAGCCGAAAGTTGCTTTTCGGCTGTCCCTATATCGAATGTGATAATCGCCGAATTTTTTTTATGAATGGGTGAGTATGCAATTAGGGTTAGGCTGCAGGTGGGGGAGACAGGGTTAGGCTAAGAGGGGGGAGACTTAAGGGGGGGGAACTTAGGGTTAGGGAGTGAGGTTGCTTACCGTTCGGAGTGGCGTATTCAGTGCTCTGGGGATCGATTGCTATGCCTTATCGAGGCATAAGCAATTGATATTCCAGCCAGTTCAGAACTGGCTGGGAACGATCGGCCCTCTCGCAATATGTTTTTTTTTTTTGCTACGGCGACCCACACCCATCAATCACCATATTGGACACCATGAACTTTTTTTAGGACACACAATTTTTCCCAATAGTGTTGTTATTCTAACGCATAAAATTTTTTTTTTTACCTTGTTTATGTTAATTTCACTCCATCACTTATCTGATCTTATCCTATATTATTTTTTGTTTGTTTTTTTGGAACATCAGCGTTCACAATACTTACCTTTTATTGCATTCCAATTTAGTTTAGAGTGATTCTTGGTCCAATCCAATCATCTAGTGTGTGGGCAGGATGGATTTCTAAAACACTGAATAACTTGCTCCAGAAATGTTAGGGTGCGATACAATTATCGTTTGGCTCTTCAAACCATTTTCAGCAGCAGAACCCAGATTTAGATTAGCGCTTGGCTATTTTCATTCATTAAACCCTTACCTCCACCTCTGCCTTCTGGCAGGAGTTTCCCCATCTGTCTGACTCCATAATTATCGGTAAGCACAGCACTAATAAAGTATTCTGCAAGAGATGCAGGGCTTCCATTACTATATCACTGCCATGCTCTTACTTGGATTTGTTTCAACAGCCCGTGAATTAGCTAGCTGCACAGGCCTCCCGTCAAATAGTGCAGAGACTGAAAGGAGCCCCAATCTCTGCAGCCCATCCCTCTTCAGCCAGGGTAATTGGTCCCAGCAGAAGAGGAGAGTAGCACTGCTATCGGGACATTTCCCTAGTAAACATCCCTGTCCGATGCTCTGAAAGATCAAGCAGCACAGCGGCTCAGGAAATAGCACTTGTGCCTCACAGGCCTTATCTGTGTGGAGTTTGTATGTTCTCCCTGTGTCTGTGTGGATTTCCTCCGAATGCTCCAGTTTCCTCCCACACTAAAAACACACTGATAGGTTAATTGGCTGTTGAATAAATTAACCCTAGTCTGTGTTAGGAAAAATGGTGCAGGAACTGATGTGAATGTGAAATATTCTCTGTAAAGCGCTACATAATTTGATGGCCCTATATAAAAATCTGTAAATAAAATAAAAAAAAGTCAGCTTCTGTAGGTAACCCAGATAAAACCCTAAAGATTTTTTTTGATATAGTCGAAGGCTTCAAAACTTTTAGGGGTCATAAACATCATTTTTACACTACAATTATGGAATAATCAGATGCTCAATTATATTTATAGCCTAATATTTCCCATAGGTCTGGATGAGCCCAACAATGCGTTTAAAAATGCCTGATACCAGCTTTCAACCAGCTCCGAGGCAGTGTGAAAGCTCATTAGCGCAACCATAAAAATGCACATTTGCAAGAATTGAATGTGTAGGGAGTGGGAAGAATAGGAATTGTTGAGCCCTCTTGCACACTGCAGATGACCTCTGCAGATTGATAGAAGCGTCTGCTCTTCAACAATCACCACCTTACCAAGCAGAGCTACACTCCTGAAATCTAAACACCTCAGCGAATCAAGCACCAGAGATTCATTTTGTCTGATGACTCCGAATGTACGTATTTCTACCTTTCGACCATTGCTGAAATCCTACATTTGTAATGAGTTTGAAAACAACTCTGGAGAAAAATATCAGATATCAAAAGTTACGATTAGGGGCACTGTAATTTCTTCAAGACCATTCATCATCTCTGCAGAAATGTGCCCAGGCTTCACGAGAAACCAAGCAGTGTTCATGTATATTTACTACAACTGCAGTCAACATCGCACAAAAGCTAGTGAATACAGCATTTTCCCATTACCTGCCCAAATGCCATGTACTTAAAATACAATACAACACTTTCTGTAACACAGAGTTTACAATAAAATGGCATAAGAGCTACAAAGACAAGCAGAAAAAAGTTAAGTAGATATATTTTAGAAGTACCGTATTTCTCCACGTATAAGACGCTCCCTTGTATAAGACGCACCCCATTTTTAGAGCCTAAATTTTAAAAAAAACTATTTTTAATTGTATTTTTTTATGTATTATTTTTAGCATTAATTAACTAAAAAAAATGGGGGCATTTTATACAAGGGATCACGGAATTTAAGACTGAACTTACCTTTTCTGTCCATCCGGCGGTCCCTCAGGCAGTTTCAGGCTCTCTGCACCGCAGCTCTGACTCCGGCTGGCTCCCTGGCGGTGCGCGCTGTACACTGACGCTGTGTGACCTAAGGTCACGTAACGTCAGTGTAAAGCGCACACCGCCAGGGAGTCAGCCGGAGTCACAGCTGCTGGTGAGAGAGCCTGAAACTGCCGGAGGGGCCGCTGGAGGGACTGAAAAGGTAAGTTCAGCCTTACATCCCCTGTATAAGACGCACCTGGTTTTCAGACCTATTTTTGGTCTAAATAAAAGGTGCGTCTTATACATGGGGAAATACGGTAATTGGCTGTGTTGTCTGACTGGTTTTATTTTGCACATGGATTTGAGTAGCGGCTGTAATAATAAAATGTACTGTTATTATAGGTTAACTTTGGACCGGAGCCAGAGTCAAGAACAACAACCCACTTAAATTCTCAAAAGGGCCAGATCTAGACTTAAGATGCTGCATGCGTAAATTTGGCTGTTGGAACGCACTACGCATGCGCACGGCAGATGTTACCCAGCGTAAGTCTGATCGTACGTAACTTGTTTGGAACTACGTATGAAGGGGCGTGTCATCCCTACGCAAGCAGAAAATACGCATTGTAGATGGAGAGAGGCATGAAAATTGTACAGTATGGGCTGGGATAGGCAGTTACGTACAACAAGGTTAAGGTAGGATTCGGAACTCGTAAATCAGCTAAATTGCGTGCGTTCGAGGGGAGTGCCTTATACTTACTAGTGCGTGACTACTCTACGCAATCGTCAAAGGCACCAAGTCGGTAAGTGGAGGGCGCATGGGTAATTTCCCCACGCAACACCCTATGATGGGATTTACATAGAAAAGGGGGGTGTTCTTCCCCTCCGCCCGCCAAGGGGGGAGATTGACATTTGAAGTTCGGGCAGGGTTTGCTAGTTATGCGTGGATGACCGCTGACCCACACGTCTGTGTTACGGATGCCTTATGAAAGCGTATCTGCCATAAACAACAGAGGAGAGTGACTGCCGGGGTTCACTCCCTTCTTCCATGGAGAAAGGGGCTTATTAAAAACGCTTTTCTATAAAGGAGGCAATCATACGCACGGCCAGTGCAGGCCACACCCCCTCACACCCATGACACTCCCCTCTCTCTGCCGTGCTGTCGGTGACTTCCGCCTCCATAGACTACTTGTAACTTTCCGTGAGTAGTTGCGTGCGTATGTGTCCTCCGTGCGTGCGATTCTTGACAGTCACGCCCACATGCCTTCATTTAAATGCCTTCCCCCATCCATTTTTATTCAAATTTTCATGCCCTTTTTTTTTGTGTCGCATATCCGCACGTATGTACCCAAGTGTGATTCATTAGGCGCTTACAGGCGTATATTCTACGTTACTACGTATGCGCAGTTGAGCCATACCTAAAAAAAAAACGCGCACACAACTCGCCGTGAAAATGGATCTCTGGATACACCCCTTAAAGACTCCAGCTCGTATGAGAAGCATGCAGAGGGTCTGGATCAGGTCCTTTGCTCCCATGTATACAGGGGTGAGTCTCATCACAGACAAGACTGCCACAACCATCACTGCAAAGAAGGTAACAATCCCATATGCGAGTGTGCATCCTAAACAGTTTTCTCTTAATGCCTATGTAACGTGAGGGTGCTAATAAATAGTTTCATGAATCAATACAACCGCTGCGTGTTAAATGCCAGCGTTTAGTCACAGATCCAACACCAGTCACCGGGGCAATGCAGAGGCCAGAGGCTGTTTGACAATCAGAGGTATACCCTGGTCGATCACGATACAACCAGCCGAGCAGCAGATTGTTTCTGCAGCACAAACAATTCCATTATCAGTGTAAAGAGCTTTGTCAGTGTTGTGACCAATCCTTTCATGCTCTAAAGGAATATATGGAATCCCGCACAGGCATTTGTAAGCTGGCTTGCGTTCGTATTGCACACGCACAGTACACGGAATTCCACATGGGAACTCAGATGACCGATGTCGTCCTGTGTATTTGCTGCGCATGGTGGGTGGGCAGAGGAATGCTAATCGGGCAGTAATAGCTGTCCCAAGCCTTTCCATACAAGGCCTTTCCACAACAGAACGCTTAAGGTAGGCTTTTTATGGAAGGGGTGCACAGTCCTCTTGAGCGCACAGAACACTGACTAGCAAATTTTGCACATGAACCTACGTCACAAAGACTTAGAAATGGAATCTGCACTTAGATTTGGATTCGGTCCAACCACAATAAGAAACCCTAATTAAGTATTTGCCTTCTCCGGATACAATGGTTTATATTAAAACCTTGCTTCATTAACAGAGCTATATATTGCCAATTTTACTTGTAAAGTGTTAAATTAATAAAGTGCGGTGTTCTTATAAAGTGCTTCCATTATAAAGCACTAAGCTCCTTTTGTAAACCTCCTCAGGCTGATTTATGGCCGTATTCAGAGATCCATTTCCTTAGAAGAAAGCAAATATACGCACGGTTGGTGCAGGCCACACCCCCTCACACCCCCCTCTCTCAGTCGTGCTGTCAGTGACTTACAAGTCCATAGACCACTTGTATCTTTCCGCCAGCAGTTGAGTGCATGTCCTCCATACATTCATATTAGTCACGCCCACATACCTTCATTTAAATGCCTTTCCCCACCCATTTTTATTTAAATTTTCACACGCGTATTTTTGCATCGCATAACCGAATGTATGTACCCAAGTGCGATTCACAAGTCCGTCTGTGAGGCACTTACACACGTATACTACGTAAAAAAAAAAAAGTTACCATGCCTGCGCAGTTGAAACATACCTAAAAATACTCACACAACTTGCCGTGAAACCGGTTCTCTGAATACGGGCATTAGAGATGCACTCACACTTTTCTTCTAGGCACAAGCGTACACCTGAGCACTGCCATGGCAAACAGCAAGGAAAGGGAGAAACAGAATGGAGGTGCAACTCATCTATTGTATAGATTAAACAGAAATCTATGCAGTATGTGAATTCTGTGTGCAAACGGAAAGTATTTTGCCGCATCCCAAATATTTTCATTAATTAGCACCCCTTACTTAAAATGGTTTAGCTGCACTGTACACTGGCGCCTGTTTTTCTCTCTCTCAAACTCTGAATCAGCCCCACTGCCAATAGACCCAGGAAAACTCCCAATGAGACTCAATCATTTACCCCATTAATAAAAAAAAAATCTCATGTCTCTGTGTTCCATTGATCTGTCGCTTAATTCAATAGTCCAGCCTGGGAAAAATCAGTGCAGTTATACATTTGGACCTCTACACATACAGCACAAAAAACTAAGGAGCTCATGAAATCAAAGATGAACAGGTACTCTAAATAATAAAGGGACTACTTCTTATCATTTTTATAACATTGGATATAGCAACTAAAGTGAACTCTATAATTAGGCTCTCATAGGGAATTCATCGTTCTCGATTTTAAACACACCGGACCAGAACCAGACTTCCGCAAAAGTCACAAACAGCAGAAAACAAACGCATCTTGCACACTTTGCACCATTCTATTATGGCACTGGATCCTCGAGATCTAGCTTGTTGTAACGGAACACTTTTGGACTGAGTGCGGTACGTTTAAGAGAATGCGAATTCGAGGCGTGCTGTCATACAGTAAGGGTGGTGTTTAGCCCCTATGTCAGGCCTGGCCATGGCTCTCCAGGGGTTGCGAAACAACAACTTCCAGCATGTTTTGTCAGGTATCCGCTAAGGGCATGCAGCCAAAGCATGCTGGGACTCGTAGTTTCACAACGACTGGAGAGCCACAGTTTGGCCAGGTCTGCCCTATCTTACCAAATGGTACCAATCTAAGATATCTGCTGCCATCAGGTCATTGCCCTCACTTCATGTACCAGTTCCCCGTTTGTCTTTTTTTTCTTTTTAAAGATAGTTTGAGTATATGAAAGGTGGAACGTACAGCAAACGCTCCAAATTTGTCTTTGTATGTTGGCAAATCCTTTTTTTTGCCACACTACACAATAATCAGGTCAATCCTCTTGATTAGAGAACCTTTAGCCAGTTGAAGCAGCAAGTCTGCTTCTTGTATAGATCAGGTAGAGGCAACCTGTGGCACTTCAGGTGTTATGAAGGGCCCATCGTGGTTTGCCAGGTACTAGCTATGTTCTGTGAGGTCAGAGGATTCTGGGAGCTGAGGTATCACAACACCTGGTGTGCTGGGAGCAGTCTATTCCTTTACATTTCAGGATACTTCTACACAAACTAAAATTCAATATATTGATGTATTTATTAATTCCTTGCTTACAACAACCTGTAACACTCCCATTTATGAATCTTAAAGTAAAAGAATAACTGTAGTGGAGCAGCAGGTGAATGGGGTCTTTTCAGTGTGATAAGAGGTTTGTTACGTTGGGTACACACTGTCTTACCTTTTATAAGCGAATGATAGTGCCAATAAAAAACACTGCATCTTAAGCCCCAATGAGTATTCTAATTCCATACACACGATTTACCATCAAGAGGAATGATCCCCTCCATAACCCTCTATACAAGATTTTAGACAATAATTTGGTTTTTGGAAAGTTCTAATTCTACTTATCAAGCAGTAATGCCCCTTTAAGTGATATTACAGCATATAAACTGATAAGAGGTCAGTCTTTGAGCGTGTGAGCTGTAATGATAAACAGCACAAATATGTAATGTGTAACCAGTCATGTGAACCAAGGCTTCATTCACAATCAGTGATCAACACAGAAGTTACTGGATTCATTCACATTGAATTCATGCACCCCCGCACAACAGAAATCCACAAAACAAAATTAGGCGGCTACAAAGTTATGGTTCAGATCTCAATTTTTTTATGCGTTTTATTTTACTTGCCGAGACTGGAATGAGAGATAAATAGAAGGCACAACAATTTTGCTCTCTTTTTTTTTTTTAAATTGTTTCTTTTTTACAAATACAAACTAAAAACCACAAGGAAAAAAATCCCTATCAAAAAAAATAAGATTTTTTTCCACAAACTCGTATGTTTTAAAGTCAAGTAGCTAGACATTTAAAACCTATCCCAAAATCCAAAATTTGAGTGGTAAAAGTTTTCATGTTCCTTGATGGTGCTGTATAAAAAGTGTTAGTATAGAAATTCCAATGAACACCTTTTATTATTTTGACGTAAAACCAAATGGATGGAGACTGTAAGCAGCTCCGCTAAGCCACTTTCTCCTTAATCGCTACTCACAGCTTCAATGGATACATACGACCCAAATACTGTGCCAATGACTAGCCTTTCCTACACAGAGGGGCTTTGTGTAAAGTGTCAGATCAATAGTCCATCATTCAAAAAAAAAAAAAACCAATAGTCAACACCCAGCATTTCCAAACATGCCAGAAGACTCAAATTCAGGAAATGTTCCATTGCATCTGATCCTGAAGTAGGGTTTGTATGGTTTTGTTAATATTTAATCTCCTCCTCCTAAAATACATTGTCCAACAAATGCTGGATTCTGGGAAGATTGAGAAGAGAGAAAAAAAAAATAATCTGTAAAATTGCAACACAAAACAAGAGGGTTGGGAGACGTGAAGTGTAGCAGTCCGTCACTTTGGGACAACAGGTCAAGACGTCCGAGGCCCACGTTTCAGAAGGCTGCAGGGCAGAAGAGGGCTATTCCCCGTTTGATGTTAGAAGCCACTCCAACAAAAAATAAAAAAAAAAGTAAAATAAAAAAAAAGCCAAGGAGGAAGACAAATCACTGGCGTGGACCTTGAACACCCCTTCCTGCCCCAAAACCAGGCTTCTGTGACATTGCACCGCGGGGTGGTCCTCTCAGACCTCCTCCGAGACCACCACGTGGACCCCCAGGGCCACGGGGCCTCTCGCCTCGACGGTCACCCTCTCTGGCAGCACGAGTTTTCTTTTCTTCCACATTTAAACGCACATCACCGCGAAACATGATTGGCTGGAAGGGCAAATGACATTTTTTAGCATATACAACATTCCCTTCATTCAGTGTTTCAAGCAAAAGAACACAAAATAAACTTACCCGGCTACTCAGGATCTTCTGAACTGGCTCTGCATCATCAAACACCACAAACCCGAAGTTGGGAAGCTTCCCGCCACTGTTTATACGAAGCTCAACAACTGTGCCATAAGCTGGAAGAAGAAGAATACAGAAAGGATAAAATACATCTAACTCTGCTACACAATCATAATGCAGTTTCAAGGCACACAAAAAATTGAGCATTGCAATGAATCACAAAAGGTCCGTGTAAAATAAAGGAAAACTTACTCTGGAAGAACTCCTTGAGCTCAATCTTGTCAACGTCATGAGGCAGATTTCCCACAAAGAGCTGATGGCTGTCTGGATACCTGTTCATGCGCCGTGTTTCCAGCTCCCCTGGTTCACCCTCTCGAACTAGGGGGGAAAAGTAAAAAAAATGTAAATAAAAGAGTCGGCTCCATGTATGGACACAGAGGGCCCGATTCAATTGTCAAAAAATCGTTCGCCGGTGTATTTTTAACGCTTTTTAAAAAAAAATTTACCGGTGTTATTTTTTTTTCTAATTCAATTCTTTTCTAACGTTAAAAATACGCCGGTTTTTGAACGATAAAAATCCGCACCTATGAGAGGTGCGGATTTTTAACGCTGCCCTATGTTGTGCCCCAACAGGGCATGCTGATGCTTGTAGAACTACAAGCATCAGCATGCCCATGGATGGCAGGGCATTAGGCACCATGCCCTGCCATCCAGGGACCGCTGAGCAGCTGCTAGAGGGAAAAAAAATCTCTCTGTTAACGCTGCAAATCTAGCGCCGGTCACCTCCTGCTAGCAGCGCTACTGAGGCTATTACCCAGTGCCTGAAGTATCGTGAGAACGTGATTTCAGGCACTGGGTAATAGTCTCTCACTAGCGCCGGTCACCTCCTGCTAGCAGCGCTACTGAGGCTATTACCCAGTGCCTGAAGTATCGTGAGAACGTGATTTCAGGCACTGGGTAATAGTCTCTCACTAGCGCCGGTCACCTCCTGCTAGCAGGAGGTGATTTGCGGCGTTGAGAGATTTTTTTTTTCTATGGTTATTTTTTACTGCTGGCTGCTGTTTTAGCGCAGCGGTAAAAAAATTGAATGGGCGAATTTTTATCGCTCAATTGCCGGCGAAGGCGTCGTATTTTTACCGACGCAAAGTTTTTGAAAACTTCGCCGGCAATTGAATCGGGTCCAGAGAAGGCTCAGATTTAGACTGCTACATGCATCAAGCTACCAGGTGATTGGACAACCCATACATTTTATATTACATGCATCGCATGCATTTTATGTCCTCACCAGGTCTGGGCCCACCTCGTGGTGGAGCAGCTGTTGTCCTTTGTTCTCTGACCCGCTGGTCTCTCTGTGGTGGTCTCTGTGCCGATGTTTGGTTTTCAGATTTAGTGTCTGGCCGAGGCTAAACAAAAAAACATTTAATAGATTTGAAAGAATGCTAAATTTCTTATAACAAGATAGCTCGCAGTAGTGTTGTATCTTAAATGCACCACCAATAGTTCAGGTCCAAAACCCAAAATATCCAGTTTGCTTACCGGAGCGGAGTCACATACCTATACTAAACACTGGGGCCAGATTGTACAACATTAAGGACCCACTTCCCCCCCACATCTTCCTAATGCTATCATTTTAACGGGCATGATTTAGTCTCTTAATTCCCCATCAAGACAGTCAGGATAACCATGTCATAGGAAAGACTACAGTAAACAACCAGGAAGGGGATATATGAATAAGGATCTGGACTGGCAGAAAAATGATAAAGACAGGGATTTTCTTACTTGTGAAGGCTGAACTTTGACAACATGTGGTGGGATTCCAGACACTGGGACAGCGCCACTGGGAGGAAGGTTTTTGCTTGTTACAGAAGCCCAAGAGAACGCCTAAAAGAAAAAAAAAAACAAGACAGTGTTCAAATTGGACTCAATAGACCTGTAAAACTGGCACCACATAACATGACAATTTCCCCGATAGTCATGTATAACTTTCCTGGCTTCTCTGCCATGACCTCACCAATAACCTGCCCCCTCTCATATTTTAGGTTGTAACATCCTGAGTGAACATATACAAATGCCACCGGTGAAGGCAGACACCTTGTGTAAGGCATCATCTATATTATGAAAACACATGACAGCAGTCACAACAGATGTGATCGCCATTTCCATTACAAACCACAAATACACTTAAATAGCTTAGCTTGTGGTGCCAGTAAAACGTTACGTTTATCAGAGCGACAGGATAACTGCTCTAGCGTGTAGACAGCTGAAGGAGAGTTGTTCAGCCACAAATGAAGCATTTACCCTGGAGTCCTCTTGCACCGCTGGTGCTGGGTCTGCAGGAAGAGGGGATGGGCTCTTTTCTACAACCTCTTCCTCTTCTGGGGCCAGCTCCTCAGACACAGGTTCACATTTCTCTTCTACAATCTCAGGCTCGGGTTCCTGCTCTGGTTCTGGTTCAGGTTCAGGCTCGGGTTCTACAATCTGCTCCTCGATAGCCTCGTCCAAATCGTTACTGAAATTTAACGTCAGACTGTGAGACCATTAAAACAAGCGATTCAGCAGCTGAAACAGTTGACAGACAAGAGTGCTTGTAACAATGGACTGGACACAGAGTGGTGATTCTTCTGCACTTTAACCCCCCTCATGATTTAAGGCTTCCCTGTGTAAGGAATACCAAAAGAGAACTACGCCAAGGCAGGAACAGGCATCACCTAATACGGGTATTGCTAGAAGTCACGTTCTTACTCTGCTATTTACATATCTCCCCACCACGTAGCAGAACGCGTTTCCACATCCTACCCTCCTGTCAAACACTCATGGTATAAAACTCTGGATCTGTACTGGGAATACAGTGCATGTGCAGTCAAAGAGACTGGAGTTTTATAAACTTAGCAATCAAAAAACACCCCTTCCACAAAAGTCTGGATCCAGTCCAAGGTCAACAAGTCGAATGTATGAACATGGTCGCCTAATACAAACTAAAAACAGGAATAGTGCATCTTTTTACCTTCCAGACTGATCATAGTAGACACCGTCATCTGTAGCCACCACTTCAGGCGTTTGTGGCCTCTCCTCAGACTCATCCACTTCCTCATCAGATTCTAAAACAAGTACATTACAGCCCTGTAGTCTCCATATTACATGTATGAATATATATTTTTTTATTTTACCTTTATGTGCACCCATATGAACACTATATAACTAGAAGACAGTACTTTTTGGCACCAGTTGATGCCAGTCTTTGTATTTGTTCTAAAAGGGTAGCAGAAGATTCTGAACAAAGCATAATTTGTCCAGAGCCTTTTGTACAATATCAGATGGAGTATATTTATTATCACCATTCAGAGAAGAAAGATACTCACCTTCTGGAGGTTCTGTGTCAGAGTCACCAAAAACCTCATCTTGGTAACGGAATATGTCATTGTGGACATAAAACTTGTTTGCCACAGATCCCTACAAAAAAAATAAAATACATAAATTGCAAAATCCAGGATGGTAATTGCTGCCATGTTACCATTTTCATTGAGAAAAGCAAGAGATGTCAGCTTGGCTGCACAAGGAAATGTCTATGCCCCATGTTATACAGGCTATTAAATAAGGACTACTGCATGAAGGTTCCTGCGTGACCCCAACATCCTCACCTCTGGTGCCAACACAAAGGTCTGCATAAAGCGGCGCATAGGCTGTCTGTTGTTCGAAAGCTCTCCCATAACTTGTACCACAACCCCATCGTTCAGAGTGGCATGGGCATCAACGTGGCGGATTTTGGTGCGGCAATCCTTGAAGTTCAAGGACATTACTTTTTTATGGATGTCCTGTAGAAAATGAAAATCGGTATCATTTTTCCCATATAGTAAACGGAATAATAATCCCAGAACACGTGTGGTAAAATAACTTACCGTTTGCCCATATACAGCATCAGCAGGCTTCCCATTGCTGTCCAAACCACCATGAACATAAGATGAACTTTTACCATAGAACCTAAACAAAATAAGGTTTCAAAATAAATAAAAAAAACCTTGCAAAGAGCATCTGTAACATACACCCAACACACCATGTGCAAGCTTCAGGAAGCTTTTCCCAAAACTTATTTTATGTAAGGCTGATCAAATAAGTTTTCCTATAGATGCCAGATGGCCTACTGAGAGAAACTGCAAGCTACTCTGAAATCCAATTTGTAGAGTATAACGCAAGACTGTCAGAGGGAATTAAAAATCTATACACACACACCTAAAACCACATCAAAAACAGATTAAGTCTGAGGCGGACAAGTTAAGGCACAATCTATAAAGTCTGTGGTCATGTGCATTTATCTAGTCCTTTAAAAACAACAAGAGCTACACTTTACTATTAACAAAGGAATGTAGCCTCTCCAAGCCACCCTGGCAAGGAAGATTGTTTAGATAGCCATCTCATACCTATGCAGGAAGTCAGGTGCCTGGTTAAGCAGTGTGTAATACTGTCTCACGAACTCCCGCCCGACAAGCAGGGGACTTGGCTTCTCCATCACCATTTCTTTGGTCAACTGAAATCTAAAAAGACAAAAAATAAATAAAATAAAAAAATAGTCTTAAAACAGAGATTAAAACAACCTTTATTTAAATGGAGCATATGCAGGGAATTAAGGACAGGTTATTTTCTCAGACATTTAAAGTCTGGAGTGTGGTGTAAACTTGAACTAAGCAACTAATCTACACCCCCACACATAAAAAAAAAAATCCATAGACAAGTGCTGTCTACAGCCCAAAGAATTTCCATTGCTCCAATCACCAATAGTATATGAAAACAATGTACACAGAGAAAATGGCAGACACAAAGCACAAATAGTGTCGCAGTTTCTTATATGCATAGAAATCATTTTAAGTAAACGTCAGTGTTGGTTTTTAATTCAGCCTAACTGGCTGCAGACATAACTGCACTGTGGCTTTTCCATCCAAAGAAAATGGTTTCCCTGATCTGTAGATAACCAGTCCTTGATCACTGCTGTTACACCGATAAATCCCAAGCGCGACCATAATAGTCTTATGGAGCAATTTCAGCAGTGATTTACTAAAATTAGTCCAACCAACACATGTTACTTGAAAGCGACTTTCACCTTGGGCTATTGACAGCAATATCTACAGCAGATGAAGCCAGCCATACCACCCGAAATCATAAACAACATTGCCAAAGTATACCTTGAAGCACTATAGTTCTGTGTTTTGGAAGACAGGACACAAATTACAATCTGTTCTAAGAATGCACCTGCTGCTACTGTACCACTAGCCATATGTCCCTTCTCTGGAGAGTGGTCACATCTCAATACAATGATCACGGTAAATAAAGCAGTTTTCTAATATTCTAATTTTGCAAAGTCACTAAAGATAATTAAAATGTTGCTTGCAGATAAAGACGTTACACGCTTACAGTTGCCATAAACAGTAGTTGCTATGCAACAGTTCACGCTACTACTAATAACCAGTGCTGGAATGTCTGTGTATGCTAGAAAATGAACCATGTTAGCAGGGCTGATAGAAGAAACAGCAATTGTTTGTCAACATAAGTTTTTCAGCCAGAGATACATAGAAGCATATGAGAAAGGCAAGAACACATAACAATATGTACACCTACATTTTGCAGTACACAGGCAGTCACAAATACCTGCCTATAGACAGTACTGCTTCTAATCTGTTGTAAATACACTCAGCTTTGACTATGCAGTAAGAAAATGTCCTTTTGTTTCTCAACACCATGAAAGGCAAAGGTCTGTAAGGTCTAACCTAAAGAATAAGTAACCAAACTCTCAAAAGGAGGACCTGCAGAAGATTCCTTGATGTCAGGGTAACATTTTAGCTTTCAAGAATTATGCAACATCTCCATTAATACCTTTTAAGAGTTTTCTAGGACTAGAAGGTGTCTAGAACCTCAAAACATATCATTAAGTCAACTATGATGATTTCATATTTGAAGATGAACAATAAGATTGCAAAAACAGTAGGACAATTTACTGCTCTTTATTTTATGTAGAGAACATACATAAAACAAATAATGCAAAGATTGTGTTACTTGGGTCCCTATAGTCATTTCCATTACTTAAACTGACTGCTACTCTATGTGAATCAAGCTATGTCTGAAAGTCTATCTACAGACACCCCAGCTATTTATGGCAACATGAAATAACTGGCACTCACATTTCTTGAAGCTGCTTCCTAACCCAGAGGGGGGCCACAATTAAGAGCACAAGCACCAGAAGAGCAATTTTAACAGCCAATTTGAGGACACTGACTGGATTCAGCCTTCCAGTGTATTTGGATCAGGAATTCTGTGTGAGCAAGAGGCGACCAATCCCCTTCCTTGCACAGACTTTTGCAAATTGAACCCAATCTTAAAGCTGGGTACACACTACACTGTTTCTAACGATCCAATCTAACAATATTTCTAACTAACTCCCATGATTTTTCTGCCGATGCATCATTCAGCTGGCAAATTAAGCGGTCTATAAAATCTGTTTAAACGAATACACGACTGATTCACACGATATCATTGATCGTGCATGCCTAAACACTTCAACGACATCGCATGAATCAGTCATGTAATGGTTTGAAAAAAGTGTAGTGTGTACCCAGCTTAACATTTCCAATGCATCCTCCCTTAAAACGAGGACACAAAATAAGGCTAAAATAGAGGGCACCTAGCATACCTTTACAGTAGGATTTAAATAAATCCTTCCCCCTCGGCCATCAGAAGTGCAAGCAGGATTCTGGATCTTGACTATACAGAAGTTGTAGCATGTGTGCATTTGCAAATTGACTTTAGGGACGTCCATTGTCAGCAAGAATTAATGGATGAACCAAAAACCACAGCTATATACTCCCACCAAACCACCAGTGTCTTCTATATGCAAACACAGGAGATCCTGACACACCTCAACAGATGCTGGCTTGCTTAGCTCTTCTGGAACACCACATGGCCAAACTCACATTGCTTAAAATTACTTTTCAATGCATGGCTGTAATAAGCAAAAGTGTAGTTCTGTCCACTTACAGTGTGGTTTCAATGTGAATGAAACATGCTTAACCACAAGATATTTATAACCAACAAAGGATCAATTTAAAGTTATTATTTAGGCATAATTAAAAACATAAGCAGCATGCCAAGGAAGCAGAGCCCTAAAAATGGAGGACCAGATCAACCACAATGTGTATTATGTGCCATAGAAACAATTGGTAATCTGAGTCATCTGAACTCCTGTGTGTTTATGTATAATTTGTTACAGCTGGTAAAACGTGTTTAGGACATCTCCAGGCATTTTATTATTGTATAAGAGTGTACCCATTGAACAAACAACGTGCTTGAATTGATTAGCCACACAGAAGCCAATCCCTGGATGGATAATAGATTGTATATCGCTTATACAAATCCTAGCACACTTCTTATACCTCCCATTGTAACAATACACGATTAATTATAAGAGGTATTAATAGCAGTAAAGCTAATGGGAGTAAATGCAGTGACCCCCTCCCCCATGTCTGGCCCCTGCTCTCCCCTTTGTGGGCTGATCAGATCCCATCGAGGACCACAATAAGATAATGGCGGCAGGACACGGGGCAGCCGAGCACGTTGCAGCTGGAGGGGGCAGATCGCGACTCTAAAGCCCCATCCCACAATAGACAACGAGAACCTAGGCCCCAAGATAGGATCCGCAGCGCCGACCCCCGTATAAGAACACCTACCTGTTTATAAGCCGCCGGGTCACGTACAGTCGGTATTGTTTCCGGCCGGGCAGCACCCCCCATTCACCCATAGCATCCTAATAATAACCTCCCACCGCTCTGCGTGTCTTCGTCGCCTTGTGCTGCTCCCCGTCCGTGAAGGCCGCAGACGGGAGCATGGAGTGCCCGCTCAAGGTGATGGCGGCACACGGAATAGCGTCACAGGTAAACGAGCGTCACTATCCTCAACCGCATAAGGCTTATGCAAACGTTATACGCAGTAACCCGCAGCGACATGCACTTACCTGCTGAGAGTTCGGCTTGGGGCGGGCTTTTCGCACCGGAGCAGCCTTGGTTTACCTCACACAGTGTCGGCACAAGCAACGGCGTGCTCAGCTGCCGGCTACATATAGTAAGAGCGCAGCCTAACCCGCTAGCTGCGTTCAGCCAATGGTTGGGCGCGACCGAAAATCCTCGGAAGTTGATTCGCCGAAAGGCGCCAAATGGGCGAAACAACAGCACGATGGACGTCTCGACTAACCAATAGGAATGACTGTAGGTTTCTGTGGGCAAACGACATCGGTAGCAAACTGGGAAAGGGAGCCAATGGAAGTTTCGTACACATACAGGGGGCGGGAATAACATTGGGTGCTAAGGCTTTGTTCAGAGCCGGGCTGTGATTGGCGAGGCGTTTTCCTTTTCCAAGCTAGTGTGGTTGTGGGGAAATGGAGCCCCTGCGAAATTGGACGGGAAACCCTGGGTGACCATAAAGAGAGGCGGAAAGAAGACGCCCTGACGAATCAGAGAGCAGAAAGAGGATGATGGACAGGGGAAGCCATGGGCTCTTAAAGAAAAACTGCACCATAGAATAAGCTCATACATGGTCATAAAGCAGTCGTGCCCCTGCAGTATTACCCCCTACTGGAGAGAGAGGGGAAGATAAAATGAGAATATTATGCACCTATTCATTGATAAACTCAATGTGCTGGATCCAGACATAAAAAGGAGCACGTAATTAAGAGCGGAAAGTTACACCTGGACAAAACTATGTTCATTTCAGTGGTAGTCAAGGTAATTGTATTCTTTGCATGCAGGGATATATCTTTGAATTGCTTACTGCACACAGATACTGAGCAGCTTTACTATCACACTGTTATTTGGCCTTGGGATAGGAAACATCACCTCTCAACTCTAATACTACAGATGAAATATGACTCCCTCGCAATCAACATGGTTTAGCCCAGGAGTAACTTTACTCTTGTAATTTCAAACACTTTCTTAAGTCTGGATCCAGCCCTTAATTTCAAGCTCCTTCTTAAGTCTAGATACAGCCCAATTTCATTAAAAATATAATGAGTTTCTTTCCAATGTCAAAAGGTGAAAAAAGTTATATAACAACAAAATGAGAACAGGCATTACAATTCACATTATTTCCAAAGAACACTAAAACAAGCCATACAGCTAGAGAATGATAAGTTATTTTATTGATTCATTTGGTTATCTGGCTCTCATTAGTTATTTTATTGATTAGATATATAGGTCCTGATTCAATTAACCACTATGCCTGGTCGCTGTGTATTTTCCGCAAATTTACAGATGTGCGTATTCAAATTTTGGATCTAGAAGCAGTCTGTGATCAGCAGCTGACAGAAGCTGTCAACATAAGCTATTTTGAAGGCCTTAAGGGCCTAGGTGTAGCTCTCAATTACTGTGTTACCTCACGTGAGCAGGGATCTCCATCGTACTATTCCTTCCTCTTCCACTCCCCCCTCACTTTGTACCCCTCTGCTACCCTTTTACCCCATCCCCACCTGGTGGCTCCCTCTCAACCTCTCACTGTGCTCTATCCCCTCCTCCCTAACCTGCCAATTTTGACACCTCGCATTTTGCTGTGCTGTCTGTGCTTGCTTGACTTTATTGTAGTTTTGTGATATTTTTATATTTACATTGTATTTTATTATGTACTATGCTGTTCATCCCTACCCTGTATGTATGTACTGTATCTTGTTGTTATATGTTGTAGAAACTTTGTGGCACCTTTTAAATAAACAATAATAATAATTTAAAAACACACAATATAATAACCCAATTTAGGGACTCTCACTGTTTAATGGTAGGACCACCACATCTCAGTTTTCAGCCTTTGTGTACTATCCTCACTTACTAAATCTTAAGATAGAGTGCTGAGATCATAACTCCGTATGAGCAAGGCGTGTGGCCTTCCCTTGCCAATATGGTAGTTAGTATGCTGCGGGGATCTGGCATTGGATCTCCAAGAGCAGCAGGATCTGGTCTATGATGTAATTGACTCATTTTTTTTTTAAAAGACTTTATGGAACATATTTTTGTAACTGAAAGCTGGCAAGACTTCTTGGGGAACTTAATTGAGGCGCACTTAGGCACAAAGACAACAGGGGAAGGTAGCCTCTAGTAGGGATGTCTAAAATTTCCGTTTACTCCAGCTACTTCAATTGATGCAAATTAATACACTTGCCAATTCAGCGTCCACACTTGGATTTGAATATAACTTTATTAGTCAAATCCTCCAGTGTCATGCAGGGTGGCATGAACTTAAAGGCTGACATTAATAGCCATCTGTTTGTTTACTACTTATGAATCACCAGACATGACTGGAGGATCTCCTTGCCTTAGTTCAGTAATATTGTATCTGGAAAACTACTACCTCCTGCTGGGGAAGCAGAACATGTTATTAGAAACCAATTTTAGATTAGTAACTATGGACCTGATCCCGAATTAATCAAATCTGCTGATTTACGTATGCAAAACAGATCAGCTCTGGATTGGCTACTGTGCACACACAGTACCTTTACTTCCGAAACGGAATGCTGTGTTACGTGCCAGGAGGACTGGGCCTCCCACCATGCATACAAGATACACATGGGTGTGATTAAACAGTGTCGGCGCGATGCACTCCGCGGGGGGAAGTGGCTCATCCAAGCGCCATGCTCATCCCCTTGCTTCTCAGAACTGACATTTAGCCAGATCTGTGACAACTGTGAGAGCCAGCGCCAGTCCTCAATACAGCGGTGCCAGCCTATGCTGTAGATGCTAGATCCAAGTGGACTAAAGGACCTCTAATGATGTCTAGCCCATGTGACCAGTCACCTGATCAGAGGGAGGAGTCAGTGTTTCCTCCATTTTCCTGTCTCGGGCACAGCAGTATGATTATAATATTTATAAAGTAGACGCAAATTTATTTTTTGTAGGCGGGCGCCAGACATGCTAACACTAGCCCTGGATTAAGCATTTAAATCGTACAGTTAGGGCTGGATTTAGCACAGAATTGCATGTGGAATACTTAAGGTAGTGTCCTGGTCACGGATCCGCCATCCGCACGAAGGAGTGCCCTGTTCTCATGTGTGCGGTACTTCCATACGATAGCTTCTGTTGTGGAGGCTACTTATGGAATTAGCTTTTTAATCTGAATCTGGCCCTTTGTGCCTCCAAAACACCTTTGGCATGCAGTATACACTATCATTTTCCCTCGCACCTCTATGATACTACTATAATATACATAAGCACACTTAATGGCTGATCTAAAGTTTAAGGGGAACAGCAAATTTAAGTGCAAATTTGCCCTTGGACAAACCATGCAATGCACGGGGTGCAAATTAATGTTAATATTTTGTATGCCGGGAAATACTTTTGCTTTTGTTTAGTGTATACAATCAATGAACAGCTTTAAGTTTATTTTTGAGATGAGGATCCAGAATTATGAAAATCGGCTAACTTACATACACTACGTACATAGGTCAGCTGTGAATTGTGCCTAATGCTGCGTTCAGTGCGAAATTTGGCCTCCGCACGTGGGCTGGCCCAATCACCATGCATATCGGATAGGAATGGTGGCAGCATAGGTATTTAAATTGCAGAGGAAGAGCTTACATACATTTTAGTGTTCCGCATGCACAGAGATGCGTCTGGAATACTTATGGCAGGGGAATGCACTCTGCAATGAAAACTAACGTACAGGT
Organism: Limnodynastes dumerilii; assembly: GCA_011038615.1. Classification (NCBI taxonomy): domain Eukaryota; kingdom Metazoa; phylum Chordata; class Amphibia; order Anura; family Limnodynastidae; genus Limnodynastes; species Limnodynastes dumerilii. Next base: position 897,066 of record WWET01000056.1, read on the forward strand.
TTAGCACTTAATTCTGGATCAGGCCCAGACTTAAACAAGACGGTGTTTGCTCAAATCAATTTAATAGTCACTGGTTGATAGTAGTGTCGCTGGGGCACTTGTGCTTTGTTTTTGTGCAGATGACCTCTGCCTTTCATGCACCTATGTATAATAACCTATATATTTGAACTGAGCAACAATCATTTTGTGTAAATAAATACAGTATATCTGGTACCATACAACTTGGATTTACTGCCCCCACTCCCCATTCTACTGGGTAACTAAAGTAATAGTGCATAAAATAGTTGCCAAACTCAAGAAGTAGTAGTAGTATAGTACAGATGGTGTAGAAGTCTGGATAGTACAGAGGTTCCTTAGCTTAAAAGTGGAATAGCCTCCCATCAGAGGTAATAGGACCGGATCCAGATTTAAGATATGTAAGCGTTCTTCACACTCTGCATGTGAAAGACATTTCAATATAGCACATGTGCATACAAACGGATTCCAGCGTGGATCTGTAAGCTCAGGATCCAGGCTTCCATGGTAGAAGCCTTTCTCAATGGCGGGGCGGGACAAGCCACTGGGCATAGTATGTACAGATGGTGGGAGAGGTTAGGTATGTAAATCGGGCCGGTGCTAGGGTGCCTGCCAGCAAATAATACTCACCAAGTTTGTTGCACTGCTCCTCCAGCCCGGCACCGGCCTGCCCAGCATACCCTCATGAAGAGCAATCCGTCGGCCCCGTCGTACAGTAAGGACTTTGTTAAGCCCTTATGTAATGCTGGTTTTGACTACAAGGACTAGATTTACTAAACTGCAGAACAGGAACATTGGAGGTGTTACCCATAGCAATCACTGAGATTTTAGCTTTCACTTTCCTAGAACACGCTAGAAAACGTCATCTAGATTCTGATTGGTTGTTATGGGCAACATCTGCACTTCTCCTTTTCTGCAGTTTAGTAAATCTAGCCCCAAGTCTGTTTCTTACACCTTCCCTTCTAAAGGCTTTATTGCAGCAACATATCCCTGGACTCGCTCATCCAGGTAAACTACAAGATTATATTTATAAACATTCTTATTCTGCTATTTATAGGTGGGATCCGACCAAGCTGCCAGGCTGTAAATTAGTCTGAAATCATACAGGGGAAGTGTAGGAGTGAGGAGATGACAGAAAAAAATTCCCTTTCCCTGACTTAAAAATAGTATTTATGCACTTGCCAAGAAGATATTATTATTAATCCAACTGCCACTGTATACAGTCTGTTTCAATAAATTGCTTGCAGAGAAGAAATGAAGTGGGCTTCTCATAACAAATATCTTAATGTACACTTGTCAGCCTTGATCCACTTCTATGATATATCTCATTAGTCATGCAGATCAAAGTGATCTCAAATTGTATTTACTGACTAAACTGAACAGGTGGTATATTATATACAGGCACGTTCTGCAATAACTATGGGCCAGATCCTGAACCAAAAAAGGGTGGAGAGATGAAGTCAACGTACATTAAGGATATGCTCATCTAATTGAACCTGATCCATAGAAAGTGACGGCAGATAAGAGCCACATGGCCCATCTAGTCTGCCCATTTGTTTATTCAAAACTATACTGACCCTAGACCCTATTTACCCTCAATTTGGTTTACAATTTAGGATGCCCTTATATTTATCCCAAGCATGTTTAAATTGCTCTACTGTATTGGCCTCAACCACCTCAGATGGGAGAATAGTCCATTTATCTATCACCCTTTCAGTGAAGTATCTGCCCATTATTCAAAACTATACTGACCCTAGACCCTATTTACCCTCAATTTGGTTTACAATTTAGGATGCCCTTATATTTATCCCAAGCATGTTTAAATTGTTCTACTGTATTGGCCTCAACCACCTCAGATGGGAGCGGAGCA
>WWET01000056.1:908579-926590 GCA_011038615.1 Limnodynastes dumerilii
GGGGGGCCCATGTGCAAATCCTGCACACGGGCCCCCTCACTTCTTAAAACGCCCCTGTGTACAGGGAGGAAGGGGAATTGGGAAGCTGCTGATATAAAGAACGAAGTAAATTAGAATCTAGACACATACACTGATTCTACCACTCTAAGGGCCTGATTCAGACTTAAGAAGGAGCTTTAAATTAAGAGAGGAAGGTTACACCTGGGATAAACCATGTTGATTTCAGGGGGAGTCAAGTTAATTGTATTCTTTGCATGCAGGGATATATCTTTGAATTGCTTACTGCACACAGATACTGACCAGCTTTACTATCACACTGTTATTTAGACTTGGGCTGGGAAACATCACCTCTCAACTCTAATACTGTTTACAACAGATAAAATGTAACTCCCCTGAAATCGACATGGTTTAGCCCAGGAGTAATCACCTGATAATCTCTCTAGTGGATGGGCTCCTTTACTCAATAGACATCTGCCTATAGACATTGGTTATACTTTACATAAAATTGCCTCTATGTTCGTATTACAGACCACATTATATACACTAAAACTAATTCTGTTTCTGTTTATACAGCACAAATCCTGAACAGCTTTTATTTGAAACAATTTAAAGTTGAGCTAAGGAGCGTCTCCTCTCAACACATCATTTTTTAAGTTTACTACCCCGTGCTGTATAACACCTTTTACTGAGGTGCATATTTTAAAATTTTTTTAGCTGTTGCCAATATATCGTATTAAGGTCTTGTACAAATATAATAAATGTTTATTGCTCTATACTTACCAGATGTAGCTTTATTTATGTAAGGCTTAACCAATGAAAGGCAATAATAATGTTAATGTTTATAGCGTAGTTTGCAAGTCTATGTTTTGGGAGTACTGACGACTGTATTAAACTAATGTTACCTGTTTCCAGGGAAAATCTGGAACATCAGGCAAATCAGGGTTGATTTTTTTTTCCATTTACAGGCCAAAAATAAAAATAAGACTAAAGCTGGGCACACACTACATGTTTTTCTGATGATCCAATAAATAATGATTTATATTTACAAGTCCAGCATAGTGATTCATCTGTACACTCTTCACACCATTTACCAGCAGATCTGTGAATATGAACACCCACAAATGTGTCTCTAATGCAGGGAGTAGAGGAAAAATCACTTGAAAGAAGGGCAGAACATTCTACACACGACACATTAGGAACAATATTGTGACATCGTTAGATTTGTAGAATTGGTTGTTTTAAATAATCCCATCAAAGGCATGAGTTGCAGCGTACACAATAACAAGATATAGCTTCAAACACTCGTTTGATGAAAATCTTGTAGTGTGTATCCAGCTTAAGACTGAAGTCCCACTTTGCCCTCAGATTCCATATATTAGTACCATCAAGCACTGCAACCAGACATCACATACACCAAGATCACATGATGTTCCATGTTGTATTTTCCGTATTATGGTGCTGTTTGCAGCTTCCATGATTGGTGTCAGTGTTGGCTAACCTATGACACTCCAGATGTTGTGAAACTACGAGTCCCAGCATGCCTTAACTACAAAAGCATAGTGGATACCTGAGCATTCTGGGAATTGTAGTTTCACAACACCTGGAGTACCACAGGTTAGCCAACACTGATCTATGTTTTGGTGCTGTTGGCTGTTATTGAACTAGCTGTGATACTAGCAAGGCTGCCATCGGGGGATGAGAGGGGCCTGACAATATTCACCTCTCCAGCAGCAGGTATTGGTAGGAGGCAGACGAGTCACTGTTACCTACCTTTCCTTACCTACCACCAGTAGAGCTGATAGAGCTATGCTATGCTACACATTAGCAGACCAATGCCAAGGGAAGGACTTACCTGGACATTGATCCACTGTGAATCATAACTGCAGGTCCTTTGCTCTCCATCTGTTTGACATCGCACATAGAGTTCCACGGCCTGTGTCCCGGTCAACACAATTCCCGGTAGCGGCCCTGGGTAACCAGTGCTTTGTACAGGGTTGGTAGCAGTGGGGTTGGCTGCTGGTATTGTTTGGTTAGCATTGCTCTTGACAGCTCCTGACCCTGCGTTTTGAGCTGCATATTTGGTCACTTTGGGCTGGATCCAGACCAAGGCACATCTTACGGACGTGCGTGATCTTTAGTTACGCCAGTGTAGCGGGGAGTGCAAGCCCCCTGCACTCCCCTCTCAAGGTAGTAAAATCTGGACACTTACATGTCCAGATTCCGACCTTAAAATTTATGACTTGGTCGTAATGGGCCTTCCCCTGCCCCGCTCCCTAATTTAAATGCCTATCTCAAGCTGTCCGGCCCATCTAACATACCAGCCAGTGTATGTAACTAACGTTACGTACCCCAGCCGGTAGGCTAGCATAGCTATGATGTGCGCATGTACAGTGCGTAATTCCACTGACGTCCGTAGTCCAGGATCTGGGCCTTTGTTTCTAGTTTCTGCAAGAAAATCAATTAAGTCTAAGCCGGACTTTAGACCATCAGCTAACACACACACCGTGCAAACACACACATTGATCTGGTTATTGTTGATCTGCAAGATAATAGCACACAAACCTTACTCAGCATTCTGTACCACCACCCCATGTACTGCAATGTCGCATGCTCTAATTACTAGTTAAATCATTACACTGCATGTTATGTATTTTATTGTTGATTCATTCCTTTTAAATCATGGTTTCTTTAGGGTTAGAATCGTACAGCTCCAGTAGTGGGAATATTCTCTATTTATGTAACCAAGTCACCCATAATCTATTTATTAATTATCTTTATTATCTTTATGTATTAAGTACTGACTTATTCTCTAAAACTGTATGCTGCTAGGATCAAATAGATCAATAAATTCAGTACTTTTAAGTGTACTGAGCAGTTATTGCTTCCAGCAGGAGGTGTCCGATAATTGGGGCGATTTTCCCCTAGGGTAAGGTCCGAATATTGGCGCCACACCTCTCCTGATTAGAGGAATGAGCCATGTAGAAGAGGGAGGGGATGCTGACAATGACAGGAGGCCCTTGCAGCTGATTGGCTGGACAGGCTTCCTGTCAATCACAGCAGAAGACCCATACAGCTAGCTAATTTCCTGGCTGTCGGAGAAACTGTGGCCTGTGTGTGCCACCTCTGCCTCCTGGACAGGGCTTCTTCATCTGTCTGAATGCTAATTACTGGCAAGTATTATTATTGCTTAAGTATAAGTATAGCAATAATATAGTAATGGCAGCCCTTCATCTTTTGCAGAAGGTAATGGAGGTACAGGGTCAGATAATGGGACTTGCACACACACACTACATTGTACTTTCCCATCGGGAAGATAATCGGTCAGAAATTCTGAATAATCAGATTATTGGCCTTAGCCTTTCTGGGACGATTATCTGAGGTTTCGGAAATCCATCAGCACCACATACTATAATTGATAATTGGTCCGATCTACGGTTGTATGATCATGCCGATAATTGCTCTAATGTGTGGCCACCTTCACTGTCTCCTTCAAATGACCTATTTCTATAGGATTCTGGCTCTGTGAATCATTTAGCAGTATGCCTCTTACATTAATGTAACATCATAGCACTAGCTGTGTACTTTTGATTTTTATTATTAAATCTACATGTTTGAATATTATTTACCGTGTATCATACCCTGAAGGACTTTATAGTGGTCCATATGGTTAACAGCATTAAGCTAAGCATTCCCAGTTCAGTTATTTTTCTGTATTAAGGACTCAGCTGTGTTTAGAAGAATATACGTATGAATATGTGTATGAGTTATAGGTAACATAGGAGTCTATTAATAACGCTTCATATTTTCTCTCTGTCTTGAGTTTTCCAATTAACAAAGCAATAACAGCAGAGAAAGCAATGCTTCAGCAAACACCTTCGTTCCATCATCCATCTCGACTTGTTATCGATATTGATTGCAAGCAGCCAGAATTCTCATGGCACGATTCTAAATAGAAATAAAAGATAAATGACAATGAAATAGTGCAGCTCCCTCATCTGACACTGCATGCATAGAGCCAAATAACTGCTCGCCTTGGTCCGGACTCACAGTTACATAGTTTTCGTGCGTTGTTTACGCAATCTACGTACAGAAATGGTACGCATGCGTAGTAGCTCAATTCTTAAAACAACGTAAGATGAAAACTACGTAACTGTGAATCCGGACCCTTCTTATTAAAAGTATCTAGGTTTCCTTTCCAGTCATTGGGGGTTTTTCCAAGTAAATCGCCCCACTCAAATCAGGTAAAAATTGAAATTAACCGTGAAGAAAACATTGTAATAGTTCCATTTTTTTGTTTTTGTTTTACTATAAAGCAACCAGTAGTTGTTTACTATACTGAATATAATCAGAGATATACTGGGTCTGTAGATATCAGAATGCAGGTGTCTTGTCCTGACTGTTGAACCTATGTTTTCGCTCAAGGGGCTGGATCCAGACTTTAGTAAGTGCTTGAAATGAGTTACTCCTGGGCTAAACCATGTTGATTGCAGGGGGAGTCAAGTTAATTGTATTCTTTGCATGCAGGGATATATCTTTGAATTGCTTACTGCACACAGATACTGACCAGTGTTACTATCACACTGTTATTTAGACTTGGGATAGGAAACATCACCTCTCAACTCTAATACTGTTTGCATCAGATGAAATATGACTCCCCTGCAATCAACATGGTTTAGCCCAGGAGTAACCCCTTTCAAGCACTTACTTAAGTCTGGATCCAGCCCAAGGTATATTCTGTATAACTGAATCGCTGTCTAAAGAGGGCGATTCTTGTCCCATGGGCTTATTTTCTGTCTGACCACCGCATATTCATGAGAGAAAGAAGCAGGTGTCAGGGCTGTGATTATACAGTTGAATAATGAAATATTGGGCCCTTGTCCTGTTTGCTGCCTCTGACGGTTTCTGATATTGCTTTCAGAAAGAGGAGTTTTTCGTGGACATGACCTGTGAAGGCTGCTCGAATGCTGTGACCCGCGTCCTCTCTCGCCTCGACGGTAAGTATTCATCTATGAGTGTGTGTGCATATAGGATAGGTAGAAATCTGGCTTCTGTCCTCCACCCCCCAAACCCTTTCCATGCTTTCTAGCAGTACATACACTGACCAGCCAACCTTCTGTGTTAGGAAGTGGACTTCAGGAAATTCCATTGATAACACAATGGGACAGATTAAGCTGCGGGTTTGGAAAAGTGAAGATGTTGCTCATAGCGACCAATCAGATTCTAGATGTCATTTAATTATTGCATATTAGAGAATCTGATTGGTTACTATGGCCAACATCTCCACTTTTCCAAACTTGTAGCTTAGTAAATCTGGCCTAATGTGTTATTTTGTTGTGTACATTATGTGGAATAACTGCATTATCTGGAATTACTAGCTATTCGAGGCAGTGTTTGTCACTCCGCAGCACAAAAGGAAGGGGTGTGTGTGTGTGTGTGTGTGTAGTATAAGACAGCTTGAATGGCTGGTGTTGTTTGCGTATTATTTTTGTCACCACAATAATCAATAGAATTTTTTTACGTAATCACCTCAGTAATATCATCTCGCTGCTGCCATTTTGAAAGCTTGTTGACTACTTTACTTGCTACTGGCCGTGATAAGCACAGTCCAGTTAAGTTTCTCCGTACTGATGCATAGACTGTATGGGCCTGATGCTGTTTTGCGTATTTACGCACCCCTGCGTATTTACACTCATTTACACTGAAGGCTATCCTAACTTCAGCCAGCGTAACCGAGTGTAATTACACCGGGACAGGAGCGTAATGGCTCTAACCCTGCCCCTCCAAGATAATTTCCCTCCCATCGTAGTTACGGAGCTGCCCGCCCCCCATCTGCCCAACGCATGCGCAAATCGGCAAAACTGCCGATCTTACGCATCCGTCCGCCATAACTACAGTCACATACATGACCCTACACTACTTTCCCATCCCCATTATTTGTTTTCAGTGCAGAGGGAGACTCGCAGACTGGGATGAATTGGGACCTTAAATATCTGCAAAAGGCTACATGTGAGCAGGATAAACTATAGGCAGAGATAAAAAAAAACACAGTGGATTTAGACCAAAGAAAAAACCTTAATAAGAGCTGTAGGAATATATAAAGTGTTATGTAAAAGAATTACAATCAGATCTAGTGACTACTATTTCACAATGCATTATAGAGATTTATAGTGACCTCTATACAATGCAGGTAGTATTCTAGTGGCCACCAACCAAGACATAGATCCTCTTGGTGACCTCCATTCTGTACAAACAACATCTTAGTGATCGCCGTCCATTAAGGTCAACCTAATTCTCTTCAAACAAAAGTCATCGGCCTGCCAGAGAAATTCCTAGTTAGTCCTATGACCAATCCATCCTTGCTCATGTATAAACTAGACAAAGATAGGCAAGAAGGGGTGATATGTTCAGACAGAGCAATGGGTCACAAACATGCTGCTGTTCTGGGCATGTGCATAGTAACCACTCACCTCTGTTTTGCATCTACAAGGCCTGTTCCACTCTTGGGATCCATGATTATTTCATATAAAAATCACATATAAAAATAGACACATTATATCCAGAGATTTCTATGTGTCTATTTTTATATGTGATTTTTTTTATATGAAATAAATTGTTATTTTTTAATTACCGTTTTCCACGATTCTGAAGCCAACACAGGGCTTAATAATATTCTATTTATTTTATTTTATTTCTATATTTATTTAATCATATTTAATTACACAGATTTTTAAATTTATTTTCCAAAATGTTATATATTCGTTTGAGATTCAAAGCGCTGTATCCCAATTTCTTTTGTTTTCAGGCCCTAGAGGTATTTGGGCAGTGACACACGGCCCAATACAGCTGCTATTAATAATTTATTTGTTGCATATAAGCGCCACTTGTTCCCTACTTTTCTCGATGAACATCACCTTTGCCTTGTGCTTAACATTACTTTTGTCTCTTTCCAATTTTTTATTTTTTTTGCTCTAAATAACCCTGGCATTTTAGCACTGTTCCTGAGCCATGAAAGTGTTCTGTCCTCCATAATTAATCAGCTCAAACAACCTCTAAGGTATAAAAGAACAAATGAACTGGATTCCCTGCAGGACTCATTATACTGTTGTTTTTTGCATGCAAAACTGGGCGGTAGCTCATCCTTAAAGCATAACGATTATAGAGTGTGTGTATGCACCATCCACTATTCAGAGCATGATGTTGGTTACATGGTGTGTAGCAAGCCTATGGCATGTTTCATTTTCTGTTGGTATACGGTAACCCTATTCAAAAAGGGTGTGGGTCCCCGATAAGAACAGCCCTATTTCGAACTGGCTGGGATATCAATTGCTTATGCCTTGATGAGGCATAGCAATCGATCCCCAGAGCACCGTACATGGTGCTCCGAAAGGTAAGACTAAAAACTAACCCCAACCCTTTACCTAATTCTAACCCCTTGCTTCCCTGCAGCCTGACCCTAACCCTCCCTTCCCTGCAGCCTGATCCTAATACTCCCTTCTCTATAGCCTAACCCTAAGACTCCCTTCCCTGTAGCCTGACCCTAACCCTCCCCTTCTATGGCCCTAACCCTATCCCTCCCTTCTTCACACAAAAGTCCCCGGAGAGGTTAGTAACCTCTCCAGAGCTGTCTGCGGTGGGTCCTGCGAAAATGAATGGCTGAGTATTCCGATCTGCATAATCACCCATTCGTAAAAAAAATTCTATAAAGACTGCCTATTCGAAATAGAGACAGCCGAGAACTTTCAGCTGTCTTTATTTCTAAAAGCAGCCCATAGTAGCGGGGACTGCAACCGTTCAAAAATATGTCTGTGATTGAGCAATATTTTTATTCAACAACATTGATTTTATGGATGAATGATGTTTGAAAGTAATGGCGAAAAATAAATTCTTACTTTCCCATTCATTAGTGAGAGTTTCTAATTAGTAATATTTTCAAAATAGAAACAGCCGAAAATGAGCTTTCATATGCCTGTATTTCGAAAATGAAACTTTCATTACTCAAAATGCTTCCCATAAAATATTCTATTCATTGATTTTTATTAATTTCTTCTTCTTTCTGTATTTTTGCTATGATGCACATGACTTGGTTGACAGACGTTAAGATTATTATTTGTAAAACTTGAGCATTAAGCATGATGGATAAAGATCCTGTATTGCTACACACTACTTGTTTATCATTAGTAAAGGAAGAAGCAAAGGAGAAAAGGACATAATTAATAATAAAATATATGCCTTTTTATTGATCCCTGTCCTTACTCTTCCAGACGTCCAGTATGAAATCGATTTACCAAACAAGAAAGTGCTGATACAATCCGAAACTCATTCCGTGGACCAGCTGCTAGAAACCCTGAAGAAGACCGGAAAAGAAGCCAAGCACTTATGTACTAAGTAATGTAGAGTGTGGGGAGCACTTGAAAGGTAAATGCTTTATCCAGGGAAACCTATATAATGTAAATAAAAGATTTCCTGCCCCAGACAAATAATACATTCTAAGTTTGAGAATTGACTTTAAGAACTTGCAGCTTCATAATAAAAATAACATTCTGCCTGGACCAATCAGTGTAAAGCTGGGTGAACACTGCATTCAATTTTAGAAGTCGCCATATACTTATATTTTACCATTGACCAAATTCCCAATGAGGCTGCCGGTTCATGTATACACACTGGGCTGGATCCAGACCTTGTTAAGTGCTTGAAATGAGTTACTCCTGGGCTAAACCATGTTGATTGCAGGGGAGTCATATTTCATCTGTTGCAAACAGTATTAGAGTTGAGAGGTGATTTTTCCTATCCCAAGTCTAAATAACAGTGTGACAGTAAAGCTGGTCAGTATCTGTGTGCAGCAAGCAATTCACAGATATATCCCTGCATGCAAAGAATACAATTAGTCTATGAGGCACGAATGAATGTATAGGCTGCATGGTTACTGGTACAGATTCCACCTGTGTGTGACAGATGCAACCTCATCCACAAACATTTCCACAATATATTACAATTTATTCTATCACTTCAATTTGTTATATTAACAAATAACCACTAGGGGGCACTGATATTGGGCCACAATACACTTGATTTTATTATCTGACCCTTCTGTCTGTTTTGTGCACCTGCCCTTAATTTACATTTTTCTTTTTATAATCTTATAGTACATCGTCTTTACCAATGGTCAGACAAAACAATGAACTTTTCCCACTATTTAATCTGATTTATATATAATCTGATATTTAATCTGATTAATATATATATAATTAAATAAATAAACATAGAATAACAAACACTAGTGATGTTTTATCTTATATCTGCAATGTAGAACATGGGTATATCCACTAAAGCTAGATTACAGCAAGTCCCAGAGGATAGGCATTCACTATATAAGCGTTGCTAAGGGACACATTGCACACTCACAGCAATCCGGACTTGCAAGAGAGAATGGTTACACCACAAACCTACAGATATCTGAAGTGTGCAGCCCAGCATTAGCATAGCCCTAAGAATCATTTACTTGGGGATGCGATGGCACAGAAAATGGAAGCCAGGAACAGGCTTAACAAAACCCAAATACTGTTTACAAGAAAGTCTCATGTTGTGTGGTGGTCTGCGTTGCAAAGATGTTTGTTAGACCTTAGTTACTTCTGAAAACCATAAATGTATGAGTCACAAAGATGAAGACCAGACAAAAATACAAAACAATTCAGGTATTAATGTAGAGTGGAGGGAGATGACCCTGGAGGAGGTGAAGGACACAAGGGGAGAGAGAGAGTGTGTTCCTCTTTCCTGTTCCTTCACTGTAGTGCTGGTGTAGTGTTGTACCCAAGTGCACTTGTACTTCAAAATCTGCCTTCCATATAATGCCCTTGTGCATCAGTGTTAGTAACTATGTGTGTCTATATATACATAAACGCACACTCTCACCCCTGTATGTACAGATACACACAGTGGGCCTGATCCAGACCTACCTAGCGACGGCGGGCGCAAGCGTACGATCGGCTGAAAAGTGGATCGTGGATCGGGCGTCCATAGCAGCGCCGTAGGGACGCTGGAGGGGACGTCCCTACGTTCAGGTTAGTGTAGGTGGGCGGAGGGAACTAGTTAAATGAGGGTGGGAGGGCAGGCTAAGCGCCCATACGCTCCTGTGCGAGCGTATGGCCCCTTCCTTACGCCGGCTGAAGTTAGGATAGCCTTCAGCCGGCGTAAGGAAGGGCCATACGCCCGCACAGGGGGAGTGTCAGTGAAAGGGAACGCCGATAGTCTGTGCTTTAGTAAGCACAGCGCATCGGCGTAGGTCTGGATCAGGCCCAGTGACTCATACAAAAGACCTTGGGCTTAATTAACTAAACTTCTCAATAGGATAAATGGAGAAGTTGCCTATAGCAACCCATTATTTTCTAGCTGACATACTCTAGCATGAAATAGGAAAGTGAGAACTACAATCTGATTGGTTGCTATGGGCAACATCTCCATTTTTCTCTTTTCAGAAGTTTAGCAAATCTATCCCCACGTTTTTCAGATGCAGTCATTCCTTTCTCTTTACCGAATTACTTCTGAAATCTCTTAATGAACTATTTCTCTTTCAGAATGTGCCTGATCTGCGGACTGGGGAATACTCAGAGTGTCTTTGAGAAATGTTTCCACCAGCTGTATGGAAGAGACAATGGAACATGATCCATATCACAATTAGTTATTTTTTATAACTTAAAAAAAGTTTGATTATACTAGTGGCATAGGATTAATACCCGGGGGCATGCAGATTTGCTGCTTGTAAGTGCCTCTGCTATATTTTTTATATTAGCCTCACAATTACTAAAATGATGGTTACAAAAAGATGTCATGTGATTTGCATATGGATGAGATGTTTCAGATAGTGTAGATGGCATGTAGATAGAAGTAATATGTACTAATAAAGAACTTCATTCTACATTATACGCCTGATTCTCTGTGTTACCACAGTGTTCTCACGTCCATATCACCTGTAAGCGATGGGCGTTATTAATACTTTACACCTCAGGCCTTATACATAAGGAGGTAATCAATGTACCACTATTACTGGATACAGCTCATTATAATAGTCATTTTTTTATTTAGAGCCTTCAACATGACCCATTCCATTAGGACAGCAATGCTCTGCTCCTGAAATTCCCACTGTCAGTTACTATGGAAACCACAGTTATCGAAGAGAAAATTTTTTTTTCAAACATCAATGAATTCTTGAAATCCAGATGAGTGACCGTTGGTAGATCAGGAGCGGAGTATTGTGTACCTAATGGAAGGGGTTGTATTGAAGGGTCTGTTTGTGCTATTTTTTGTAGAGCAAAACAGTCATCTTACAGATTTGACGCTCTGAGCTCCAAGGACAATGGAGACCCGATCATGGATCTCTGCTTTATCCTTATTATAACTAAAGCATATTGTGATTCAGGAGATATATATTATTTGCAGGTTTCTAGGATAATGGTAAGAGTTTGACACAAAGTAGTTACATCTGTAATTACCATGGCCTACTTCATCTCTCTTTCCACAATGGTGATTGTAAGGCCATTTATTGGGTTAACAGAGATCATTTTGTTTCCTATCTTTGATCCAGACCTCCGACGCCCGGCGTTAATACTCCAGGCGTAAGCGTAAGATCGTCTGAAAAGACGAGCTGTTCATGCGCCGGGCAGATGTTGTCCGGCGTAGCTGCGGCAATGCCCAATCCAGGATCATGCGACCGTAGCAGCAGAGTAGTAACGCTGGAGGGGGCGTTCCCCTCCGTTACTACACTGCAGTTAGTGTAGGAAGGCGGGGGGCGGTAGGGTAATTAGGCTAGGAGGGCGGCGTTTGCGTTACAACGCCACCGTCCCAGTGTAAATACGATGTGTCAGGGGGAGTGTAACGATGTTACGGTGAGCGTTACAACACTCAGCGCACCATCGTTAGTCGGGATCAGGCCCTTTAAGAGCAGTCTCTTTTGCATAATCACAGCACCACAATGTAGGGTCTTCATTGGAAATAAAAATAAAAATGCTCAGCCATATTCTTCAAACAATGGATTGGGAAGGATCACCTGTGTCAGTGAATGTTTGATACTCCTTTGGGACACACACACACACACACACACATGCAGATCTGGTTGTCCGGTTTAATTGATCAGATTACTTTTGATGTTAATGTTTTTGGTTAGACCTGAAGATCTTGTTGACCAGGGCTGCGGATCACATCCAGACTTACACAAGGAGCGGAAAACTAATGTATTTTGCATGTGTGTGTTTCCACACACCAACTTCCATTACAGATCTTGATCCTCCCTTCGCATGCCTGGAAATCTGGATACAGTGGGGGTTACAGCTTTTGATGGTTGATAGGGGGGTGCCGCTGAGTACGGCATTTTTTCGAAAGGCCTGTTTTCTCCCAGCCAGTTCATAACGTTTGCTTCTGCCTCACCGAGGAGGAACAAGATCCACTGAAGAAGGAAGATGCAGCGGCGGATGTGAATATTAACGTAACCCCAACCCTTATCCTAACCTTCCCTAACCCGTTCGACATACTTACCTACTCAACAACGTTTTCTAATTAGCGCAATTTTACGAAATAGAGACAGATAAAATATTAGCGTCTCTATTATTTTTCTCATATATGCCTCAGTTCCTTCAACACAAGCCATGGAAATAAATCCTGAAAACATGACAAAAGAAACATGTCATTTTGAACATAGTGATGCTATAAAGTCTCTGCCCCTAACAACACTATGCAGCAATTGAGGACGTCCACTGCTGAAAAGAGCCACATACAACAGCGAAATTAGAACAAGAATAAGATCAACCCCTTATTCCCCTCTCGTTACCCCAGGGCAGCAGAATGCCACCCTATAAGTAATATGTAGGTAGGGAAGATTATCCTTTACTTGTAAGGAAGAAACATTAAACACTTAGGGCCTGATTCAGACTTAAGAAAGTTCTTAAAATAAGTCTTGAACTTAAAGTCACTCCTGGACAAAACCATGTTGTTTTCAGGGGGAGTCAAATTAATTGTATTCTTTGCATGCAGGAATACATCTTTGAATTGCTTACTGCACACAGATACTGACCAGCTTTACTATCACACTGTTATTTAGACTTGGGCTGGGAAATATCACCTCTCAACTAGTACTGTTTGCAACAGATGAAATATGACTCCCCTGCAATCAACATGGTTTAGCCCAGGAGTGACTTTAAGTTCTTATTTTAAGAACTTTCTTAAGTCTGAATCAGGCCCTTATTCTGTACATCCACATCGAGTAATGTCCGGTCAACATACAGATACAGCATTAACATTCATCTCCCTAATAGTATGCTTTTACCTAAGTGTCATAAATAAAT
Source organism: Limnodynastes dumerilii (assembly GCA_011038615.1). Classification (NCBI taxonomy): domain Eukaryota; kingdom Metazoa; phylum Chordata; class Amphibia; order Anura; family Limnodynastidae; genus Limnodynastes; species Limnodynastes dumerilii. The sequence continues at coordinate 921,911 of WWET01000056.1, forward strand.
AACTAAATAGATAATAATACATTTTTCAAAATACCATTTCCATAAATCCCTCAATATATTACCAAATAACCATTAGGAAGGACTTAGGAGATCAGCCATTAGGAACAGGAACTTTTATTAACCAATTAGAATCGGACCTCACACCGGCATACCCGTTTAAATACCCCTCTCACCAGTACACCTGTAAACCCTGAGGAAGTTGGCTTAGTCCAACGAAACGCATTGGTTATACAGACACAGACACCATGGTGCTTACGCTGGAATGATTTTAATTATGCGCATTTGACATTATCTTTTAATGTCCACTCTGTGAGTATAATTTATTCTTCACTTCTTTCGTTATTAAATATTACTGCACTATGATGTGGCCCTTGTTGTTCTTATACCCCTATCACCACGGATAACTACTTCTATCACGGGCCGAGGCTTGGAACGACGATATCCGAGGAGACCATAGAGAAGAACACAGAGTGACACATCTGCCAACCAGACGCGCGCAGCAGGCACGAGGCGCGCCAACCAAAGACACAGACCCGCCAGCACAGCGGGAGAACGCGAATTGAACGAGTGAACTAAACTTCAAACACACAAACAAGGAACATCTGGACTTTTGGACCACAAACTACTGAACAGTGAGCCTATACACCACAATTGTTAATTTGTCCAATAACCTAGCTCTGTGTGTACACTTATTTGGGAACATATTTTGAGTGACTTTCTGAATTATCGTATTGCCATACCTTTTTCTATTTATGTATAAATATATATTTGAGACTACATTATTTACTCCAATCTGAACACTGTATTGTCACACCCCAAGACTTTAGAATATTAAATTAGGAGAGCGCCAGGACCAACATCACCCCGGACGGGGTGAAAATTCTCTCTTTGTCTATTATTTTTCTGTTTCTCTCTTCTCTATTCTGGAAACAGCTTTTTCGAGGCGGTGACTGCATCCCCTTCTAATCTCGGCTGCCGCTATGCTCGAAGCTCCAAGCGCATCAGATGTGGACGTTTGGATCCATTGGCCGCATACGACATGGTTAAAGTTACAAATCTATTATTTAAGACGGCATTGAACCATATTAAAATACAAAAAGGATTACTAGACAATGTTTAATCAAGGCTCCCACCTTGTGAATAAAACATATCACATCGACGCACGGAAGTACAAACACATAAATTGAAATGCAAATCTTTATTGGTTACATTATTTTTTAAAAACTCAACATGAAAATGGTTTAGCTTAAGCGGGAATTATACACACAAACGTAAGAACATTTCAAATCATTCTTGTGCTAAAAGCACTAAGGATTATGGGCCGGATCTAGACCTAAGTGATTGTTACCTTTCATCGCGCAGCGTACTTTCTATGCTCTCCCCTCACTCATATGTAGTTTGGTCTTTTTACGATTCTCAAACCCTACCTTAACTTTTAAAAGCGTAAGTACTGACGTACATAATGGATTCACGCACGTAACAGCCTAACCCGGCCCATACTGTCCAATTTAAATGTCTCCCTCGGCCTACAAAGCGTATTTCCGGGTGTCGTATGGTATAGTTACGCTGATGGTACATACGTTCAGAGTTACATGGCGTAACATCTTTTTTTTTTTTTTTGAAAGCCGGGAACGTGACTTTCGGTGCTCTGTGAAAAAAGTGAAGTGCAAACTAGTGCAAAACACAAAAAGTGCACAGGGCTTAGGCTGAAGCCCTCTCCAAAAGGAGAAAAGCTCCGACTATCCCCGCCACTCCGTAGCCAGTAAAGACCACTGGAATAGACAGAGTCGGTGGGACCCCTTTGCCGAAGCTAGAGGGACCCTCAAACTTGTGCCTGGGATAGCCATAGGATCACCCAGGACACGACAACTATGCCTCTCCCTCATGCCAGGCAATTGGAGAGGTCACAGTGGGTCAGAAGGGGAAGGAACCATAAGGCCACACATCCCCCCCCTAGATCTCTGGATCAGAGCCCATAAGGGTGTAGCCGAACCATCAATCCGTGAAAAGTGACAAAAAAGTGAAAGTGACAAACAAAAAGAAAATAAATAGTGCTGAGTGGTTACAGCCCCAGCCGAGTGGCCGGGCAGAGGAACAAAAATTCTCCCGCCAAGCCAAAAGGCCAGAGCAAGGGAGGCGAGTGCTTAAAAACCGTGGGGCTTAGAAAAAGTGCCTTACTATGTCACTCGGTGAGTGTGTTTCAGGCACCTCCGGTCCTCCATTCCGGAGGCGCGTTTTTCCCGGCTTTCAAAGCATCCTCAGCCAAATGACCAGAGGACCATGGTTTCTCTGCCTATCAGAGAGGCTCTCACCCCCTACTGATAAGAACAGATACTACACTTGATCTTAGCCAAAAGGCCGAGAAGCGATACATGGCGTAACATCTGCTGCGCTTGCACAATACATACAAATAGGCAATTTTACGTCAGCGGCTAGCGTAAAAACGCTAGCATACTTAGGTCAGGATCTACCCCTATATCTCATGGAGATTTTACCTATGTCAACCAACCAGAGTATCACTTTCTTTTACAAAACACATTATAGAAAATAATAGCTTGAATCTGATAGGTTGCCATGGGCAACATCCCCACTGTAGTTCCATTAAATATATCCCAAAGTGCTTTTTAGCCCCTACCACACCACAGTGGCCGGTGGTAATTGCAGTTGGGGCTTTTATTACAACATACAGTATAGGAGTGTGCCCTTTCTCTGTGTACCTATCCAGACTATCTCCTGCCACTACTTTCATGGTAGCCTCCATTGCGGATTGCGCACTTCCTTTTGCTCTCTCCTACGTGTGAATTGTGGATCCGCCAGCAGGCCCCTATCTTAAGTATTCCGCATGGAAACCCTTCTGTTCAGAATACTGACTTGTGTGTAAGAGCGTAGCCCAGCTCTAATGTACAATTTAAATGTTTATATGCACCCCCATGCATACTTCCTTGGTTGGCTGGGCTCCATGAGAAGATAATGTTACTGCGCATGCCATTTCCAGCAGACTTCCGTATGTAGCATCTGCCGATGTTACTTATTAAGAATCCAGCCCAGAGACATTAGTGTAGGCCCTGGCTATAGACGTCTGTGTGAGAGAAGGGGTTAGCTTTGTACGTGCATGGATATTACAGCCTTGTGATTGTGAATCCTCTAGATCTGTTGCGATCCTCTGTGTTTTGATCTTTAACAAATTTCATAACACAAGCACAAAGCGAAAAATATAAAAGCAACCAATAAATGCCCTCAAATGAAATAAAACATGAACTTAACATGAAACCGCAAAGTTTTCATTTGGAGTTCTACATATCAAATAAAAATTATTTTCCAAAGACTGTTCAGATGGAAACTCTCAGAAGCTTTTGCTAGATCATATATATTGGTGATTATTTAGTTATGATAAATTTTAAACACATTCCATTCTTCAAACATTTAGATGTTAACACTTATTAACTTAACCATATAAAGGAGAGACTGCAACCTGGTTAATAGTCCGCACGGGATGAAGTTGCAGGAACAAAGGGGCTTTTTTTAAGAACAAAACAGTCAAAGCTTAATTTCGACCGTACCATTCCTGACTCCATTTTAAATGTGAAAATATACATTTCAGGACAGGAACCACGTTGATTGACCCATTTTCAAAAGGTATCAGTTCTGGTTATGCTTTGGGACAGAAAGGGTTAGGGATAGGCTTTGGAGAGGAGAGGGTTAAGGTCAGGGGAGGGTTAGGCTGCGGAACGAGGATGGTTGTTGGAGGGTTAGGTTGCAAGAAGGGGATGTTTAGGGTGCAGTTGTGGGTGCCATCTTTTCTCAGGACAGACTAATAAAAACCGATGGCAGTCGGTACCTCATTGCCTAAATGTAATCTGTCAGAAAATAGATTTTCTAAGCAGGGAACCACATCCTCCTTGCACTGGGGAAATAGTTTTTTTTTTTTTATGAAAAATGGTAGCAGAACTGGCTTAGAGTTGACTGATCCAATTGCCCCACTGTGTACCCTAACAAAAATATTTGCAGTTCTGCAAACTGCCGTATACCCCCTCAAAAATTGCATTGGATTGCACTGTATTTCCTGCATTCAAATAATAATTGTGCCAGTGGATAAGTGACAGCTCCCAGTATATCAAAAAGCCATTATAAACCTAATATCCAAGGCTATTTTTAAAGGTATAATATGCATTAGTTATTTGCATAAATAACCAGCAGGTGGCGCTCATATATTGTGTAAATAAGAATAAAATGATTAAAATGTATACAACTCTTTGGTATTTTGAACTTGAAGGCTCTCCTGCTAGAGTAAGGCTATCGTTCCCTGAACATCTATATATGTGTAGATATATCTCTTTAATACTGATGTTTATCAAATGTCAATAGTTATCTGGGGGAATCATTGGATAAAAATATATTTCCAAATTGCTGGAATGTTTATCAGGTCAATATTACATAAAATATATAGATAATGAAAATAATTTCATTGTAGTAACCAGTGCCGTTTCTAGACTTAGCTGTGCCCCCTTCATCATACACACACTGTACCCCCTCGCACATTGTACCCCCTCATTTTACACACACTGTGCCCCCTACATCATACACACACTGTACCTCCTCCCACACTGTACCCCCTCATTATACACACACACTGTGCCCCCTCCATCATACACACCCTATACCCCCTCACACACTCCACCC
>WWET01000056.1:948219-970908 GCA_011038615.1 Limnodynastes dumerilii
GCTGAACTGTGGGCAAAGATTGACCTGCAAGAGGCAACACGTTAGAGCCAGGCTGACCACGGCACACATTCAAACCACTGCTTGCAGGACCAGAAACAGTAGGCATACCCCAAGGTGAAAAATTAGGAAAACCAGCCGTACTTTGTTGACCGGAACCCCCTGGGAAAATGGGCACCAAACTATACTGCATTGGCTGCGACGCGGAAGGACCTCCTACAGTCCCCGCAGAAAAATAAGGCCAAGGGCTGCCTTGAAAAATGGGAGGGGGGAATGGCCATTGGCTACCAGAACTAAAAGATGGGGGCTGGGACGACTCCCCCACATTACCCATGGCAATATTAACCTGAGAACCTCCTGAGACAACAGACTGCGATCTGGAGGGAGGTCTCTGCAAATTTGAGGAAGGGGCTTGAGTATCAGGGATCAAATCCACACTGCCATCAGACAACTGATCAACCTCTTGCAGATCAGATAATAATCCCTCATCAAAAACTGCACTCTCCCTGCCTCTTGCTGAACTAGACCTATACCCAGACTCACCAAACCTACCCCCCTGACTCCCAACTGACCCTAATCTCTGCCTTTTACCTGAACCTACAGCACTCTGCCCTAATTCTCTCCCCCTCCTTGCTGCTTGGCGAACTGCTGCCCCACCAGTTGTAGCCCTCCTGCCCCTACCTCTGCCACTTTGCTCCTCCTGCCACAGTTCCTGCCTAACGCTAGCAGCAGGAGCCCTTCTGGCTTCCCTGCTGCGACTTCTAGCGGTGGGGGCCGCCATATTGCCTGGCCGACCACCGCGTCTGACTTCCGACGCTGCCAGACTGACGTCAGCAGCGCCGGAAGCACCTCCTCTCTGTCCGACGTCCGCGTTCATGGAGACAGTACGCGCACGTCGCTGCGCGTGCATGTCCCCAACCACCGCCGCGCGCCCTCTTCCCGCTCTGAGCTCCCCGTCAATGGCTTCCTCCTCAACTAACCGACGGGGAGCTGAGCGGTGACGCACAGGCCTGGACATCGCTGCACTACAGAAAATTTTCTGCACCACAATTAGAAATAGAAAAAGAGAAGGAAAAGGAAAAAAGAGAAAGAGAGAAAGGTAGAAAATACAGAATAGGAAAAGGAAAAATATGAAAGTGAAAGAAAACTATAAAATTAGACAGAATAAAACTATGAAAATAAAAACAATTAATACATACACTTATAACAATAAAGACAATAAGTAAAACAGACAAATTAATAAAGAATTAGAAACCACTACAAATCACACCCACCTACTCCTAAGCAAGACCACCCACCTACACCAACACTCCCCAACTATAACCACAAAACCATCAATTGAAAATGAATTAAAAGCAGATAGCAATGCTACTTAGCCTTCCCAAACGATTTTCAAAAGAGGGAAAAATACTGGCAACAATCTAATTTATAAACTAAGTCACCTGACCCTAGCCCATCCTACCCTACAAATTAACCAATCAGTAACATTACAAATAAACAACAACAACAAAACTTTAACAACAAATTGACAACTGAGTGATGCAGGCCCAGTTGGTCATTTATATCACCTCTCACCTATACGGTGCTCGTTTCCTTAATTCACACAGACATCAGTTCAGCTCCTTACAAGAGAGTATCTACTGAAATCTGTCATCCTCAAGACAAGAGGCATGTAACATCTGTGAAGATTCTCCTGGGACAGACATTGTAATGACTGAAACCTAATTAACTGGAACTCAATGAATAAAATCAACTTATTCTCAACATCCTATTATCTTCAGGCCGGATTCAGAATGCAGGGATGCAGAATCTGGATGGGTACACGAGAGACGGAGATGTAGACTGAAGCGTGGTACACACTACATTAAATTTCACATGATATGATATATGTAACAATTTTACTAATGACTTTGAGTCCATGCATATAGAAGCGTACACCATGACATGGTTAATCGGCTGACTTGAAAGGTGGCGCTGATAGCAGGTGAGGAGTCAGCCAAGTGATAAGGTAAACCCGCAAAGGGGTCAAGCACCCCCTGACCTCGGGGGGGGGGGGGGGGCAGCTGANCGCGCGCCCAGCCGCTCGGTGGGGGGGGGGGGTGCAACTAAAGGGAGGGAGGGAAAGATTCCTGGCAAAGAGGCTGAACTTCATGTGACCTGCCCTAATATACACCCTAAACTCCTCCCCTTCACCCTGCTAATACTCCCCTTAATTGGCCTAATATGTTAACCCTTGACTGACTGTTGGTAATAGCAGCAGCCGGGTGTTTATCATCATTCATGTGTATTTGGCATTCACTTTCTTTACCAGCAGCTCTGTCATTTTCTTCTCCCATAAGCTTCTGTTTAAACAACTGTGACTCCTCCATCCCTGTGGCAATATATAAGGAGGTATCTGCATAATCGTTACTAAGAAGGCTGTGAGTGCATATACACTGCAAAAATAGAACACCATCATAAGCTTGTTGATTGATAAAATTAGGCAATAAATCAAATGCAATCAAATGATGAGATGTCCTTTGAGATGATTATGCTTAATTGTTGGAGCATACATGTAATGTTTGAAAAGACTCATTTTAAGAAAAAATGCCCAAATGTGAACTCAACCCAACCCCTCTGTCAGAAGTGTCATTCCTCTGAATCTGCAGGCAGAGTACGTAAGCAGGGAAGCAATCTCATTATAAGGTGGGAAAAGAAGGTAAGTCTGGATCTGGCCGTTAAAGTGCAGTGTGCAGGACCAATAATTCAGCCAATCAATTGCCTGGAAACTTGTGACATCACTGAGCATTGCTTCACAAAGTACAAGTTACTAGTTAAGAGATAACGTGCATCCTTCTGTATGATGTTTTATCCCACAACATGGAGCTCATTCACCCTTGTGAGTAATGTAGATGCAATTTTAGATTAGGTCTTAAAGACCGCGTATACGCAATCGACGTTGCAAGAAGTAACACAGATTACGTTACAAAATGACTGCGCATGCGCAGTAGCACTTTTCTGAAAACTCCGGCCGCAAATGCAATGCCCTTTATAGCCATAGCCATAGATTTAACGATCATTATCAATAATACACTTGTGTAACACCAGTGTTTGTAAGGTACAAATCATACCCCACATCATCAGACACACATTCAGTCCCAATGTGTGATAGGTGATAGGTAGGCTTATAAACATGAAGAGTTTTTTTTTTAAATTGGCCAATATCGTGTTTGAGTCTTTGGAACAATTATTTTCACATTTCCTTTGCCCTAAGCAGAACATTTTTTGTCTTCTTCTTCTTTTTCTTCTTTTAATTCTTCTTCTTATTTTTATTATTATTATTATCATCATCATCATCATCATTTAGGTCAGTGGGTTTTCCTAAGGATGCTCATAAATGTGTTACTATAGGTAGAATAACATACATCTGGCATATTAAAAAATCAGTCTCCATAGTATCACAGTAGACCAGTCTGTGCAAATGTTTATTATGCTTTATCTAAATAGCAACAACATATTCACACAGCTCTGAAACCTGTGAAAACAAGTTATGTCATAAAGCCAATTAAGCTACCAGTGTGTATCACTATGGGAAGAATGTGGAGGAGTCAGGGGAAATCTAAGGAAACCTGTGGAGAACATACAGAATCCATGTCCTGCAAGACAGCAGCAATATTCCAGTGTGCTGCAGCTAGGGACTGGCTGGGTTTGGGACAGGGATATCAGGCCCCCTGAATCGGCTCCCCCCCATTGGTGGCATTGGGCTTGATACAGACCTACGCTCGGGTGCATTTTTTACGACGGGCGTAAGCGTAAAAACGGCCATTTGTACTTACTGCCGTGCGCGGGGCAGATGTTACACTCATGTAACTCGAAATTCTGAGCGTATGGGCCTTGATCGTAACACCTTCGTAAATACGGTCGAGTGGGCGTGTCTGCCATACGAAATCCGTAAATACGCACCGAGGGCGGGGTGAGGCATTTAAATTGTACAGTATGGGCGTGCTAAGCGTCGTAACTACGCATTGAGCTTACGGACACCCGCGGTTACGATCAGAAAAGTTAGAGTAGGGTTTGCTGGGCGTAAGAAGGCAAAACTATGTACGACCAAGGGGAGTGCCACGGGGAGTGCATCGGAGGTACGCTGGCGTAAATACGCTACGCACATGAGCATTTCATGAGCGTAGGTCTGGATCAGGCCCATTAATCCTGATCCTGAGTTACGCCTGCCGCCGTATTTACGGTGGGCGGCTTCATAGGAACGGCAGAAATTTCGTTCTGCGTATGCGGCAGGCATATTTTTCTACACTACAGCGTAGTTACGGATGAAGGGGCGGGCAGCTCTTTAACTACACTGTAGTAACGGAAGCTGGGCGGGGGGGGGGAGGGTAATTAGGAAGGAAGGGCTGGGGTAGGTGTTTTAAGCTCCTGTGTGAGCGTAGAATACACACAGTTACGCCGGCTAAAGTTAGGGTAGCCTTCAGCCGGCGTAACTGTGTGTAACTACGCTCACACAGGGGGAGTGACAGGGAGAGTGCACCAGAGCTACGGCCAACGGGCCAGCGTAACTCTGGATCAGGCCCATTGTGCTGGGCCAGTGGGCCACTTGCATAAGTTTGCATTTAAAATAAATTCCTTATTTTAATTTTTTCATATTTTTATGTCATCCTGATTTATATATAATTATTAATTACTGCATACATTTCATACAAATTTACTATATTTACTCTACAGAAATATTTATGGACGAATTTTAGAACATTGTTGCCTCATTTATACACTGTACAGTAGAAACAAGTATGAGGGTTAAGATTACGAATATATTTAATAATTTACAGTTACGTTTCACCTCATTGTAATTAATTTATTTTAAGACTGTCCTATAAACAAGGTACAAGAAATAAAATTAAAAATCAAACCTTTATAAAGTTCATTTGTGTTAGGAATAGGTTTTTTTTTACTAAAAATGTAACCCCTCAATATCTCACAACAATCCCAAACTGTCACAAAACTCACCAATTTATATACTAATCTGTTTATACTATAATATCACAATTCCTATCAATCCAATATATTTTGTACGTTATCAACTATTAAGTCAAATAAAAAAAATAAAAAAAAAAACATTATATGAATTAATCAAATAGATAAATAAAAATTAATTAATCCCAAAGCTTACACCTTTTTAAAAAATAATAATACAGTAATGAATATATTGTTCCTTAATATTGATCAGGGTTGCTGACTTTTTAAATCTTCCCTCCGGGAGAACCCAGAGGGAGCATTAGATTTCTGCAAGGGGGTGGGGCTCAATGACACGATTTATACATATTGCGCCATTAAGTCCCGCCCATCCCTAGTAACTCTAGGGATTACAATAGATATTGATAGCTACTTGTTACTTGCAGAAGATTTGCCAGCACTCCTGGGATACCAGGAGAACTGCCCAAATTGCGGAAGCGTTTTAGACCATTTAGTGCAAACAAAAAAGTTACAAGGTGATTGTAAAGAGAGGAAACAGATTTTTTTTATGTAATGTGTACAATGCACTACCTCCTACTAAACTGGCGTTAATTTTACGCCGGGAGCAGAGTGTAAAACTCCGCTCTGAGGTTTTGTAAATATAATGATAGTGATGCGATATGTTCATACATCACCATGGAAACTGTTTTCAATGATGATGCATGATTTGTAAATATTAAAAACTTAATTTTTATGTGATAGTGCCAGTGTTCACTTCAAAACTGGCACTATCACATTAAAATTAAGTTTGTAAATAGACCCCTAAATTATCTCTAAGCTTTTGTCTCTTCACATTCTTTGGAAATGATTTCTTTATACTGATATTTAACTGCGGCAGCTAGAATTCCAGAGAGTTCTGAGAAGCATCCATTTCCTCATAAACCTTTTGGAGTCTCTGCGGATTGCTTTGGTCTGGAGACCAAGTATTTTATTTTGTACTTTTGGCAGTGTCCTTAGAATAGAATTGGAGGGGGGGCAGGATGGAGCTAGCACAGCCTCCCATGTAAAAAAAAAAAGAGAATGGGAAAGACAGACAGCAGAGTTCCTCCCACCCTATTTCTGCACTCTGCTAACTTATTCTGCACCCTTCAGATTTCTTCAGACTATCCCAGAGACTGAAGCTTTCTCCTCTCTTGTCCCAAGGTATGGAATAACTGCACTGATTCTGATGACTTGTTATATCCTCCAATAATATGGCACTATATATACACCATAGGACTCACATGAACTGTAACTTGGTTTATAAGAGCACTCTTATAGGAGAAATTTTGTTCTAGTTATCTTCTAGCAACATGGCATCAGTAGGTGTGGTAATGAGCAGGGATAGTAAATTACTAAGGCACTAGTAATTCTATTCTATTCTTATTCTATGACTAAGATATATAAATAAATGTATGCAAACTGCTACATAATTAAAGGCACCTTTTATAAAATCAGTGCATAATATATATTATAACAATTTTTGTGTATGTCATCTGTTGATGTTATTGCTTGTATAATATGTGTCTGAGAGGCCAGTGATTTGTGTTCTCTTAGTTATCTATCAATCAATTTCACATGAGTTGTAAGGCCTTTTTTTGCTTGAAAATGGTGTCCGTTACTATAGCACACAATTATCATCAAGGCAATTTCTATATAAACAGAAATAATGTTGTATAAATAACACTGCTTAAAACATAGTAACATGCTGTCCTATTAGTATTTAAAAATTATAAAATCAACTTTTTCATACATTACATAGTTACATAGTTGATGAGGTTGAAAAAAGACAACAGTCCATCAAGTTCAACCTATTTTGGATCTCCTGCGATCCCTATAATACATTAATTAATTTAACATCACCAACACTAATTAAGAGTGAGCATCTTAACTCTAAAAACTCTATAGCTATTAATGCCTCTTATTTCACAATATAGTATGGACAGATTTCATATGACATGGCATACAGAAAGTGAATCAGATAATTCAGAACTTAGCATCGGGACAGAAGATTATCTTATCATAAGGAATTTTAAGCATGTCTTTGCAGCACAGTATGTTAACAACCAATAGCTGACATCATACCAGCAGCCAAAAAGACAATTATTACCAGGTTCACCATTGTAGAACATTATTAGTAGCGTTGGCAGGTCAAGCAATGTATGTGTCTGCAGCTGCTCTGCTAGATCTTGTATTACTTAAAACTGTGTGTGTGTATGTGTGTGGGTATATATATGTGTGTGTGTGTGTGTGTGTACACCACTGTACATTTAAACAACAATGTAATATTGATAAACTACTATGATAATATAACTAGCCAAAAAACGAAATCTTATAATCTACATAAAGATAATAGATATTAATGGGCAGGGTATAGCTGGTGCACTAGTCTATACCAAGGTAACTATAAGTATTTGAAGTTGTAATTATTGTTTTCCATTGTCTGTTGCTATTGTTATTATTGTATAGTGTCTGAACGTTAACAATAACTTGTAGTTGATAGAACAACATTTGTGACAGCTGTAACTGGAGGCAGTCACATACACCCTGGTCCCTGTCATGTCAGTGCGTGGCAGGTCCCCCTTTGGAGCTGGGACAGGGGTTAACACAGCCATTGTCTGCCACATAAGCAAAAAAGGGGGGATGGGTGGGATGGGAGTAGAGAAAGGAGGGAGTGAGTGATGTTATGTGGGAGAGAGAAACAACTTTTTGGAGTTGCTGTGAGCCCAGCTCCACCCTAGCAGGCTCTCCTCTCACATTACTCAGGCACAGAGGAATGCCCGTTGTCATGGCAACGTGGTCAGGTCCCCTCCATTACAGGCTGACTAGCATTGTCTGGGATGTTCCTCACAATGGTCTGTCAGGAGGAGCACACTTTATGTGTACATTTCATTTGCATCTTTAGTTTCCTATTTGGAATCTGTGTATAATGATTAATAAAAAAAAAATGTATTCTAATAACCTGCTAAAATTATTCTTTTTTTTTTTTTTTAATATCCCATATTTGTAACAACTTCTCTCCTACAGTCTTCATAAAGGTGCAAGGTCTCCATACAAAAGGCAGTTGTGAAACTACAACTCCCATGATGCTCCAATAGCACAAACATACCTGGTAAAGCATGTTTGGACTTATAGTCTGTCAACAGGTTTAGAACTTTGCACATCAGTTAAATCAGTTCCTCACAGCTCTTAATCTAATTCAATTTATCATAGATTACCGGTATTCTAGTCACTCCCATCATGAACAATGTAGATATTTATGTAATTGACACTATTTGTAACTAATGAATTTGGAATGGCATAGAACTAGCAACTAACATACAATAAAATCATCAGAAATTTTGTATATATAGTCTTCAAGGGGAGAGTTGATTTAGCTAAATTGATGGTATCCAATTATTTTATTGGCATGCTAAACCATAACCCTCCAACATTTTTTTATGGAAAATCTGTATACCTGGGGGGGCATGTCCATTTACACCTTATCATATGAGCTAAGATCTCACAGGCGAGAGTCTTGTCACTTAAGCAGAGCTGTAGGAGTCTGTCCCCACAGCTCTGCTATAGTGAGACGCTGCAGGACTGGAAGGTGAGTATAGGGGGCTGACACAAGGGGAGGTATTAGTGGGGTAATCAACATTGGTGCAGGGGTTGTAATCTCTGGGACTCCCCCTTGCCTCCTGTCCTGTAGCAGCATGCTTTGCACCCACAGTAGATACACCACTGGCTATGACATTGCAGTTCACATGCATATGAGTGGCATAGTCCACTAGGCGAGCATTCTTGGAATTCAGGAGTACTCCAGTTGGCATAAATCCTTCTTGCAGAGTTCACACAATATATGAGTGTCCCTGTCGGATAGCTAAGCACTGAGTAATCATTGATAAAAGAAATAAAACAGGACTTGGAAGATTAAACTAAGCATAACTGGGTGTTTACACAGATGCCCACACACCTTTGCTCCCATACAATCCATTTTAAGGGTGCAGACGTTTGTGTGATTATCCGTATGTACACACAGCTTTATATTACAGGTGAATTCTCTTTGGGCTACAGACCAAGATAAATTTTCAGCTGCTTTATTACAAGACAGGCATTTTTGTTACAGGTGTGTTAGACTTGAGAGGACTTGATAACGACTAGCACTGCTCTGATACTGCTCAGATATAGGTCAGGCTATATTATCAATCAGATGTTTACCTAAAGATCTGCATATTGAGTATGGTAAAGAAAAAGCCACATTGTTTGCTTTCTTTGATAAGAAACAAATAAAGTTTATACGAACACGCACACGTGTAGTTGTGGCCTAGTAGCCAAATGTTCAATCTGTGCCAGAGTGTGGTTGAAATATTAAGCACACACAAAATATAATGAACCTATGTTCAAAACCAGAGCATTATTCTGCTGGTGAGGTGCTAGACTGGACTCTGGGCCTCTTGTAGAGTTGGGAACATGTAGAGTTTTTGGCTTATGCAAATGCTTTTTAGCACAGTGCAAAAAACACATGTATAGAAATACGTTCAACAATGAGTTGTATAAAGTGTAGGCATACGCCACTTTACGTGCAAAGGGCAGTACGGGCTGTTCCGGACTCTTCAACATGATCTTCCAACTGTCACTCACCTGGTTTTAACCAGGGTTGCTGACTCTCCTGGAATGTCCGGGAGACTCTTGAAAACCACTGCTTTAAGTCCTGCCCCCCTGCCTGGCAACATTAGTATCCTAGTGTAGCTAGGGACAGAGAGGGACTTGATGACACAAATTGCGTCATGAAGCCCAACCCCCATCCTTATTAAACCCAAAGCAGGTAATTAATAGGCAAGGAGCGAGGCTCAATGATGCAATTTGCATAAATTCCGTCATTAAGCTCTGCCTCCTGCGTGCATCTATGGCTTCCCTCTGGGATCTCCTTTTAAAGGTCAGCAACCCTGGTTTTAACAAATTAATTGATATTTGAAAAACATTCTTCTCTTTAACACACACACACACACATACACACACGCGCACACACACACACACACACACACACACACACACACACACACGTGGTTACCATAGTAACTAATTGTTGGAAGCCTAAGAACAGAGTGTTTTGTCATTACGAATGTTGGACGGCGCATCATTTTTAAAGCTAAAATACGCACTACTCTACATTATGCCCTCTGCCGGAAATTTCCACTAGCCCTTTACAGAAGCGATCACTGACATGTCTGCTAATATACTTGCCTCTTTGTGGGAACAGATACACATTTCATTGACAACAGTGGAAAATTTCTTTCTGACGTCTATATGGCCCTATGGTTGCAAACGTTCTTGCATTGCTTTTGGCCCATGTAGGAAAAGAATGAGGGCAGTGCTGTCTAAAGAGAATCAGCACAGAGGACCGGAATCAGACTACATAATGACATGCATTTCCACATGACCTGACAGTGGCCCATATTCAGAGTACCGGGCGTATAACATATACGTCTGGTGTTTAGCGATTTTTTTTACTATTGCGCATGCGTAGTCATTTTTTAACATAATCTACGTATTTTTTTCTTACGTAGATTGCGTAAATGCGGTCTTTCAGACCGTGTTTACGTAATCTACGTAAGATAAAGATACGTAGATTACGGTAAAAAAATGACTACGCGTGCGCAGTAGTAAGCAATCGCTAAACACAAGACGTATATGTTATACGCCCGGTACTCTGAATATGGGCCAGTATGTGGTAAGCATGCGCAGTATAAAGCAATTCTGCATTGGACCTCATCCGTCTGATGCAGAATTCCTACACATGGACCCAGACCACTCACCATGCCTATGAGATACACATGGAGGGTGGGACCCGGAATTGTAATCGTATAGTAAGGGTGTCACAAAGCCTTAGGTACGATCCACCATTTCGTATATTCCCTTCCGCATGCAGAATATTTAAGGTAGGGTTCTGCTTGAGGAAGGGCTGTACATGCGAGAGGAGCGCAGGGGGCGCTCTATGGAATTCTGGATATCAATTATACTTTTTCCTCTGCAACAGAGGCTAATATACGCAATCTGCTATTAAGTCTGGATCAGGCCCAGAGTTAGTAAAACCAGTGAATTTACTATGCCGTAAATGTAAAAATAGTGAGAGAAGAAAAGTACACAAAATGACCCCTCTCCCCGCTGATCCGCTCATAAATGTGAAAACCCTCCCCCACTGTACAATTTAAATGCTTTCCCCACGCCCACTTCCCCTTCGTACACATAATCTATCGGTAAAAGATCTGTGCGTATGGGCACATGCACTTTGCATGCGTACGGGGGGTGGCCGGATGAAAGTCTGGATCCGGCTCTTAGTCGTTAATAATGAGACCCGTTTCCCAGTACACCTTTTATAGTTAAGAAAATAGTACCCCTTGAAGTTTATTCATACATAACCAAGGTAATGAATGGGTTAACAGGAAACTTTTCTCCATCTTCCATGTTGACTATGGCCAATGTGTATTTACCTGTACCAGAAGCGTACAAAGTGAAATATTTCCAGCCGTAGATTAGGTTAAAAAATAAGTGAGTAAAAATAAGGTCTTTTCATAAACTGGGTTTACTCTTCAGAAATAAACTTGTTTTTTCCTTACCCTGAGATCATGAAGAGCTGAGGTTTGTTTTCTGCAGGACACGGTTTCTCTTTACAGTCCTCCAATCAAAACACACACCGCTCTGTGCTTCTGTGTCCACGAATTTAACAGATGGGAAACCGTTTTTTTTTATTTATTTTTTATTTTTTTGGAGAGAAGGCAACCAACAGCCCCCTAAATAGATCTTACAAAAGCCAATATACTAACAATATATAATGTGCTTCTCAAAGAATCCCTTATTGCTACAGTTTAATTATTAACTAATTTATTGCTCAGTGTCCTTAATCTGCCCTAGTGATACTGGTCTAAAGCCTTATGGTCTAATTGTTTTTAAAATTGGGATTTTAGTCCTACTAATAAGGTTAAATAATAGACAACATTTTATTTTAAATCTATTATTCATTTATGCTAGTATAGCAACAGAGTAAAAGTTATTGATTTCAATGTGTTATCTCCACCATGAGATGGCGATAGCAGTAATTCTTTTTTAAATGGACTTTCACATCCAAAATCAACCCATTAAAGAAGGGTTATTATTATTATTAATATGTCCCTTAAATATATAGGTCATATTTAATTACTCATTTACTTATGTACTTATTTGTTAACAGGTTTTCATATAGCCCCAGCATATTACAATTTTAACCATCATTAAAAAACAGACTGGGGGCCAGATCCAGAACTACGTACGTCTTCCATAGACTGTTGTAATTCAATAAACAATAGCTACTGTGCATGCGTAGTAGCTGTTGTACGTAATCTGCATATCATTTCGATACGTAAATTGCATATATGCGGTCTAAAAGAGTAGTTCTGGATCTACCCCTGGGTGGGTAAGAGGGCCCTGCTCACAAGCTTACACTCTATAGAACTTTTCTATATACTTGTCAAAACTCCAGAATTTTGAGAATAGAGAGAGAGAGAGAGAGAGAGAAATATGAAGCACACTGCTGATTTCTATCAGCTTTATAAATGAACCCCTAAATACTATGTGATCGGTGTCTATAGATTTCCAAGCGAGGTAAAATAAAGATTGCTACTGCAAAATGTCATGCCTAAAGAAAGCAATAAGTATCTCAAATCTATTTTAAAAATTACAATAAGTGGTAATAACATAAAAATTCAACTTATCGCAAGAGGTACGCTCCTGCACATTTCACAAATTCCCCTGTGATTTGAAGAGGTTTAGAATAAGTAGAGAAGCCTTTCAGCAAATCACTTAAATACATAAGGGGGCTACCTTAAGTCAGCTTCAACGCTCTGATCTGACATGTGGTAAAATCTTGTTTATTTTGTGGCTGTGGACATAAGGAATGTGCTCTCATTGAAAATATATTTAGTGCCAGGAAATGCCCAGGCCGGGCACAGTCTGTCAGGGAAGAGTCGTGCCAGTAGCGGCAGTAATTTTCCTCTTAGACCTTCATGAAAGCAGAAAATTGAATGACCTCACCTGGACTGGCGACGCAGCATAAGATGAATTCACGGCCAATGTAAATAGAATAAAGGGACGTTTGCTGGCTGCACATGCCTGACCACTTCATCAGATATTACCTTTGATCAGTTAAGTGTAAGGATCAACACAGTGGAAGCGACTGTCTGGTTTGTTTTTTTTTGCTGTGGGGTGAAGCATGGAATTTGTAATATTCCATCACTGATCAATAGAACCTTAATAATCTAGAAATATAGGCATTTTGTAATAATTAAATAAAAAAATTATATACAAAAAATGTAATTAGCCAATACATACAGGTCCATATGGAAAGGATAGAGAGGCCTGTTTTATTTGTATTTCAGATCTCTATTATCTTCTTGCCATTTAGTGGAGCTGGAGAAAACAATCATTTTCTTCAGCCCTGGATCTCCCAGACCCACTGTAAAATGTAAAAGGCACCTAATGTAAAATGCATCAGCAGACATCTTAAAGAAGTGTCACAAGCTGTAACAAACACATCTCTCAGGACACAGATGATGCCACAAGTAGCCCTAGAACTTCCAATAGTAGTCCTGGGACTGTCTCTGGTCCATCACTGCTTTCATTTGCTATATACACAAACATGCAGTAACTTGCAGAAAATGAAGTCAAATCAGTTTACACATAGATGGTTTTAAAGCAATCTTAAGTCTGAACATTTCCGTCTTCTCTCCCTCCATTGGTTACTTCAGCATGTTGTCCGCGTTACCTCCATGTTGTTCTCTTTACACTTTGCTCTAAACCTCAAACGTTTGCCATACTTGCAGCGCTGTATACTAACATACAACAAAGTAATGGTCATATTAACAAAGGGAACTAACTTGATAATTTGGCATATGGGGCAAGAAAGTAACATGGGACCGTCTTCACACCTAAGAAGCAGAAGGTGCGTATATTTAGTAAATGACCTACTATGCATGCGTAGTAGGTCATTTGCGCAATTTATGTACTAGTTAGGTATGTAGATCTCCTCTGCGCAGTCTTTAAAGACCGCATGGAGTAGTTTAAGTCTAAAGAGGCGGAGTAATGCCGCCTCGGGGAGTGAGTAGGTAGCAGTGGGAGGGATTTAGATTAGCCGGGGAAGGAAACTCCCATGTCCCATAGCTGTCAACTGTAACCTTAAATATTCACTGGCCAGCACCCTTCAGTATTGAGACCTGTGTGATTACCATTTATACACGACTCTCTATTGACTTTTCCCACTAATACTTATGTGGTATTGACCAGCCTGAATTAGTTAATAATTAATGGATTCATTAAGGAAACTGCAGATCATGATGGAACCTTTTACATTTTCCCATACTGAAGGAGACACTTACTAAATATCCTGACCCCTTATATTGTAAACTACCTAAAACTCAATGTCTTTGCTATGCCTTGCAGTTCATACTGGCATATTGTATCTCCGTATTTACCCTGCAGTAGTGAAAATCCAATGCTGAATTACATTTCTCCATCTTATATGTGTTATATATGGTTTGAGATTTGATTTGAATATTAATATTAGTAGATGACTTCAATGAACTGTACACAAGTTTCTATAATTGTTCATAAAACAATCTATTATCTGTCTTTCCAATGATAAGCACACAGGTATCCTGCATCCAGTTGATATAACTTAATATTGACCACACATTGTGCAATAATCCTGTACAGGGCATCCTCCAACAAACATCTGCTGTCCACGATTATCGTGCATTGGAAATACAGGAACAATTTGTAGAAACCAAATTGGTCCAGTGTGGGTACATTTATAGAACCAATAATGCAGATGGGTTGTAGACCCAGTCAAGGCAGCTCATTAAGGGACTGATCTTGGGGGGTTGGGGTGGAGAGGCAATTACCCATTAGAGCTCAAGCATTGGCAATATGCAGGTTAAACACTAGCAAATAAACATGGTAAATGTGTTCTCATACATTTAGTAAATTGTATTGCATGCAGGGCTGGATTGAGGGCAATGTGGGCCTGGGGTTGAAAATTAACATGGGCCCGCACTATATAGTATTCTTTGGAGGAGGATGCAGTGAGAGGCCTGGAGATCTGCAGGATGGGGGGCCTATATTCAGATGGAGGCCTGGGACTGTAGTACCATTAGCCCGATTGTTAATCTAATCCTGATTGCGTGGGCTTCACTAGTGTTGGAAAGCATTGAATTTTCCCACCCATGTGTACATAATCCTAGCCAAGGACTAATGCATCATGGTTAAATTGCCACTTGTTAGGTGCATAAAAATAGATCTAAAAATCAGATCTTAGACTCTACCTGACCCATTTCATTTTGTCTATTTACAAATGTGTTTTATTTCTTGATTTATGACATACTTATGTTTTGAGTTTTTTTTTCTATCTCTAGGCCTGTCTTCACAATGCGAGTCTGGGTATTCTTCATCCTCTGCCTGGCTGGCAAAGCACTAGCTGCACCTGTAAGTAATCGTTTCATTGTAGTTCATGTTAATCAAGCTATGTTTCGCTATGCAAGTAACCAAGATCTCCTGTCTTTCAACAGCAACAGGATGCTTTGCCAGAAGAGGAAGAGGTCATTGAAGATGTTGTCACCGAGGTAAGATGACTTATTTGCCGCTTGTGTCAACTAAGGACGATTATGGAGTTTTTTGTTATTATTGCTCATCATATTTTGTGTGTTTCTAGGAGACAGCAGTGGGTGCAAACCCAGTGCAAATAGAGGTTGGCGAGTTTGATGAAGCAATTGATGAGGAAGAAGAGGAAGAGGCACCTGAGAGTAAGTATGACTACTACCTAAACATAAGACCTCGCTGAAATATATAAAACTTTCTCCTCAATGACCTCAAATGAACAGCTACAGCAAGCAGCCAAAGCTTCCTGAAGCCTGAAATGGCACCTGGTGACTCCTCTACCTTCTCTCCAAAGACACGTCAGTGCCATTGCAAAGAATGATATTGGAGCTGGAGCTGATGTTTCTTAATCAGGTTCAGGAGCGCTGGGGAATCTCTCTGCAGCGCTGCTATAGAGTCACGGTAGATGGACTGTCCATCCACCGAGGACCCTCTGTTGCAGCACTGCAGAGACAGACTCCACAGCGCTGCTTAAGAACCAGACAACGTCAATACAGGTGTGGTGTGGCTGATTACCAGACCCACTAAGCCTCCAGGCTCCATAGCAATTGCACCCCCTATAGTTATGCCCTTGCCTTAAAATGCTTTGGATCCAGAATTAAGAATATGAGTTAACTTGCGTATGTTACGTACGTAAGTCAGTTCTGAATAGCGACTGGCCCTGGCAGGGTTCTGGGCATGAATCCAGCATCTGTGCTTAGGAGTGCAGGGAGAGTGCTCTGTTTTACTGCTTGTGGATTGCTGGATATCCCTTAACTCTGGATCAGGCCCAATGAGAGTTAAAGAAAATTTGGTGAGCTCACTGACTGGGGCCTGGATTCACAACTAAGAAGTTCAGCAGACTACCATACGTTAAGTACAGACGTCTGCTGTAAAATGGTACTGCACATGCCCAGTATCATTATATCCACAAAGGCGTGCAGCCGACCCATTCCACGCTCCATGTGGATCTGAACCTCTCAAATGGGGGTGTGCCTATTCCTTCATGCATAGGAGGGGTGTGGGTCTCCACTATGAATGGCTCTATTTCGATACGGCCGTTCTCTCCCAGCCAGCTAGCGTACGTAGCTCAGGATCTGGCCCATATAGTTTTTATTGAATGATTGATGTTTAACCAAATTAAGTTTTTATTGCTACTTTAGGCATTATTATTATTATTATTATTATTATGATTATTAATAATAACGCATATTTATATAGCACAACAAATTTTGAACAGCGATTAACAGAATATTTCACTTTCACATTAATTTGATAAAGTAATACAGAATTGTGATTTATCTGTGCTCAGATGTACATTACTAATTAGTCCGCTCTCCTATTACATAACAAACTCATGGCTGGCTACATGTGCACACTACAAATAATCACCACAATGCTTTGCACGAGCTAAAGTACCCCTCCCTGTCGGGAGCATTAGGCAGGGAATCCACGCCTCTCGTCTTTGATCGGAGGATGGAGTTGTTTGGACGTCCCGATCTTTCATCTGTGTATGAATAAGGACAATACAGTTTTGATGTATTGAGCAAACCCCATTCAATGCATTGAATGCAGTCTTGCTCAGTGCATGAGAAACTAGTGACAAGTACAATAACAGGGCATATTGATTGAGTAAGACACGACTGATTGAGTTGGCCTGTTGCCTGTGGTCTTCCCCACCCATTGTACGTTTATAAAGGTATTTGCAGAAGCTAATTAGAGGTAAAGTTTAAGGGCTTGATACAGACTGAAACAAAAAAAAATTCACACTTCATTTGGAATCCCCATAACACCTACCCCCAACATCCACCCCTTCTCTCCCCATTCCACATGAACCTAAGCATGACTCTGGTTCTGTAACAGTCAAACACAATGAGGTTGTCCTTGGTGCTTGCTTAAATAATTTATAGGTCAATAAACCTCTAGCAGGGGTAATCTACTGTACATAGTAAAAAGTAAAAAATGCCCCTGTGCACAGCTATTAACCAGTAGCTAACCTGCTATTCTATCTTTAAAATAATGTTAGTTAACTGTTGTTTTTGTTCTAAGATCTAAGCAGCGTTGTAGCTGTTCCAGGTGGCATCCAGCTGCTGGAATCCGAAAATGTGTTGCAGTGCAGGTTTAGGTGTATACCCATTTACTGTAGACCTTACTGGACTGTCTTCTCACATATAGCACTGTTTGTCCATAGATCCTTGTCTGAACCATCACTGCAAGCACGGCAAAGTGTGCGAAGTAGATGAGAGCAATACTCCAATGTGTGTCTGCCAAGACCCATCTACCTGCCCTGAGAGCGTAGGAGAATTCGAGAAGGTAAGACCCCGATGACAAAAGGAAATTGTAGGTTTATAAAGGTATTTGTAGAAGCTAATTAGAGGTAAAGTTTAAGGGCTTGATACAGACTGAAACAAAAAAAACATTCACACTTCATTTGGAACCCCCATATCCCCTCCCCCAACACCCCCCTTCCATCCTCCTCATCCCACATGAACCTAAGCATGACTCTGGTTCTGTAACAGTCAAACACAATGTGATTGTCCTTGGTGGTTGCTTAAATAATTTATAGGTCAATAAACCTTTACATACAAAGCAGGGGTAATCTACTGTACATAGAAAAAAGTAAAAAAAACGCTCCTGTGCACAGCTATTAACCATAGAAAATGAATAAGGGCAGAAATTGCGCTATTTAACCAGGCTGCAAGCCTCCACACGCAGGGATTCACCAAAAAATCCCAATGCAAAATAGAAAGAAATAATTAGGGATAGGGGGCTATCACCACTGGGACACTACCGCGATGTTGGCAGTATCACTAAAAAAACACTTTATACAATGATAAGACAATTACATATATTATTAAAAAAGTCCAATAGAGGTTCCTGATGATTTGATCCTGATAGAGGATCCTGATCTTTGAGAAAGGGCAACGGCCCGAAACGCGTCATTTCCAGCGTCCTGAGCAGCACAGAAGTGACGTCATCCCCTACAGACTAGAAAACCAGCTGACGAGCAAGCAGTCTACATATCCCGGGTCCCGTTTTTCATCGTCAGGATCTGCTTCCTCCTACGTGGAAGCCTTTGTGGACTAGGGTTATTGACTTTTAATCTGTTATATTTGCTGTCTTTAGATTTATATGTATTCATAAATTGTTTTTTTCTATTTATTTTCATGTCTATTTGAGCATAAGAACATGGATATTCTCCAATCATCAGGATCCTCTATTGGACTTTTTTAATAATATATTTTATTGTCTTATCATTGTATAAAGTGTTTTTTTAGTGATACTGCCAACATCGTGGAAGTGTCCCAGTGGCGCTAGCCCCCTAACCCTCATTATATCTTTCTATATTACAGCTATTAACCAGTAGCTAACCTGCTATTCTATCTTTAAAATAATATTAGTTAACTGTTGTTCTTGTTCTAAGATCTAAGCAGCGTTGTAGCTTTTCCAGGTGGCATCCAGCTGCTGGAATCCGAAAATGTGTTGGCTTAGGTGTAGACCCAATTACTGTAGACCTTACTGGACTGTCTTCTCACATATAGCACTGTTTGTCCATAGATCCTTGTCTGAACCATCACTGCAAGCACGGCAAAGTGTGCGAAGTAGATGAGAGCAATACTCCAATGTGTGTCTGCCAAGACCCATCTACCTGCCCTGAGAGCGTAGGAGAATTCGAGAAGGTAAGACCCCGATGACAAAAGGAAGCCTTGTTTGGTGGATCCCTACCACGAACAAATATGTAAGAGATCCAACTTGGAGATGATGGGGCCCGCCATCCTTACCGGGCCAAATGGTTCCCTGTGCACCAGCCAGATGCTAACACAGGTCCATGTCCCATGGGACATCACTGATGACATCACATAAGGGGCGGGGCCCATGGCAGTGTCCCAAGCTCCACAAATTCTGTGCTGACAGTTAAGATGGCCATAAACTAGCGCTATTCTAACTCACAGCATGAGGTAGCCGATAAACAAGATGATTTTTCTCAAGGGAAAGGTCCTAGTAACGGCCCCATCCCACCTCTCCTGCTGGGACCTATAATCCATGCTGAAGAGGGAGGGACTGCTGAGATTGACAGGAGACCCTAGCTGCTGATTGGCTCTGCAATGATATTGGTATCTTGAGACGATTTATTTTATGCATGCCATACCATCTAGTACCAGAGGATTCTTGGTATTATTACCATTTGGAAAATCCAACCTGACCACTCACTACAGCTATAATTGACCCAATCACCCAAAAATGTAATTATTAGACCCATAATCTCTGTATTGTATGGCCAGATTTACAATACAAAATACTTTAAGAGGGGTATTCAGTTGTGGGTTATGGTTGGTTAGGCTCGAATTGGGAATGGAAAAGTTGACTGTATCAATTACAGGAGAGATAATGAGTAATATAGGGGTTCTGTGTAAGCTCAACCTTGATGTCATTAGATGAGTGGAAGATGATGACATTGCTTATTATGGAAAGGGACATACACTGCTTTACACATCATGTCCACCCACCAACATACTGTTACTTTGCCACCTGTACCATGATAACCATCCTCCATAAATGATTTACATTTCTCCCACAGATCTGTGGCACTGACAACAAGACCTACGATTCCTCCTGCCATTTCTTTGCCACCAAGTGTACCCTGGAAGGAACCAAGAAGGGGCATAAACTGCATCTGGATTACATTGGACCATGCAAATGTGAGTTATTATATTCCCAATGGAATCTTAAACCATTGACTTTATACATCAGTAGAACGAGAGCCAAGGAAGTTCAGACACATTCTTCTTCTCTTAAGAACCATGGGTCTGATCCAGAGCTACGCGTCGGAGCGAATTTACGCGTGTCTGAGACGTAAATTCGCTGTTTTGTACGCACTACGCATGCGCGCCATACAAAATACGCACATTAACGTAGCGTAATTGTGAACGTATGGGCCATTCACGTATGTGTCACGTAAATACTTACGTGTGGGCGTGCCAATTTTACGTTAGTCCAAATTACGTGTGAAATACGTGAAGTAGGCGGGGGGTTGTATTTAAAGTGTACAGTATGGGCGTGCTTAGCTGCGTAAATTCGTTCAGCCCATACGTATGTGTGCGTATGACTGCAGTTACGTAGGAAAAAGTTAAGGTAGGGTTTGGAAAGCGTATCTTAACAAAATACGTCCGTTCAAGGGGTGTGCCGAGGGGAATGTAGCGAATTTACGCGCACGAAAATACACTACGCGAATACACGTACGGCAAACGTTGTTCTGGATCTACCCCCATGTTCAGAGTTATGGGTTGAGAGGAACAGACATGATTGTATTGTATCTGAAGGTCACAGAAATATGGCAGTGTGCTGACTGTCAAACACAGTTAATACAGATCCCAAAAAATGTTTCATATATTACAATGCCAAAGCTGTTTCAGTTCTTATACTTACCTGCATTCTGTCTGTAAAATAAAACGCAGAAACATCATACCCTCCAACATGACCCATTCCATTAGGTACAAAATACTCTGCTCCTCAGTTTCCAACTGTCAGTTACTATGGTAACCACCTGTGTTGAAGAAGCAAGTAGCTCTTTAACTATCAGTTTCATTTAAACCAGGTGAGTGACAGTTGGAAGCTCAGGAGCGGATTAAATTGTACCTAATGGAATGGGTCATGTTGGAGAGTCTGAAACATTAGTTGTAAATATGTGATAAGCCATCAACCACTTTGAAGTCCTTACTCCCAGGGCCTGATTAAAGTTTGTGAGGGCACTTGGGCAATTAAACCTTCCTCTTAAGAGCACCATCACAGCTGCAGAACAGTGTACGTAAGAGGAGTTTGTCAATTATTAACATCCATCCTCCTAGACAGCTGCAGGAGTGCTGAAGACTAGATGTTTGTGGGGGCCCCAGGGCGACCTGTGGTTAATCCGGCCCTGCTTACTCCTGTGGTGGCCCTAACCCTAAAAAGTGATATTGGATCAATATAGCCTTTGTTTTTAGATTAAAAGCTAACACAGACCCTCCAACATGACCCCTTCCAGTATGTACACAATACTCTGCTCCTGAGCTTACAGCTGTCACTCACTTGGATTTAATCAGTTAATGGATGTTTGAAAAACAACTTCAACAATGGTGGTTACCATAGTAACTGACAGTTGGAAGTCCAGAGCAGAGCATTTTATACCTAATGGAATGGGTCATGTTAGAGAGTTCGGCTAATACATCAAGGAGGCCCTCTCCTTAAATCCTCCACAGTAGTTTCTGTGGACAAACACCACCTTTCAGTTGAGTTGACCAGACATGCTTCCAGAGTTACACAAAATGGTGGTTACTCTATCCTGAGGTCGGCTTCACCCTCACTGGGTCCTACTATGTTTAGGTCGGGCCCATTTGAAACTGTAGCATCACCCCAATATCTGACTGCCTACTACTGTCTAGCTTCTAAACAAACCAGTAAATCTGTTCTCATGTTCAGATAAATAAAATAAAAATATATACATCGAAGAAGAGTTAAACTTTTTTATTCATCTGTACTGAAAACATAGCTAGATCCACTCTTAATTAACTGTAGGTTGCGTGCTCCAACATCACAGACACGGCAATGGAAGAAATATCTATAATTTCCAGTTCGGGTTATTTAAGCTTCATGCTCATATTTTCCATTGCCGTCTTTCTGCTGGGCCCCAGGGTATAGGGCCCTTTGGTTACTGGTTAGAGCATGTGCAGCTTCCATGAGGGAATATTCATTTCCATCTACAGGGATTCAGCTGTCAGTTTCCTGCTGGCTCAGCGCTGGGTTTCAGCCAATGAGAAGCAAGGCCTCCTCCCTTAGGGTCTAATTCCTAAACAAACATGTGTCCAGGCCTGTAACATACAATTCAGAACATTCTGTTCAGTTTCCTTAAATCTGAAAAAAATAAAATAATTGCTCCTTATAATCTTCATAGTTGTAATAAGTGTTCAACGTGGAAATTGCTATGTGGCGGCATGCAAATGTAGGGGAATGGATTTATTCATTTTTTAAAGTCAGTGGTTTTTATGACTTCACCATTGGTCCTCACTGGATGGACCACATGGGGCTGGAGGC